>VDFB02049217.1:58249602-58322319 GCA_007258455.2 Sequoia sempervirens
AGCTATGGGTGATTTTAATCAGCAGTGGCAATTAACACGCGCCCTCTAAAGAGTACATTGTAACCGTTATCCTGAAGGACAGATATGGAAATCAAATTCATACCTAAGCCTGGCACATGCAATACATCATGAATGGGAATCCGCTTACCATTCTCCCTCTGAAATAGAACAGTCTCTTTCCCAACTGGATTGAGCTTGGACATGTTCCCCATAGAAATCTGCATTCTGATGTCCTCCTCCTTATAGCTGGAGAAGTACTCTCTAACTCCTGTCATATGAAATGACGCCCCACTATCTATATACCAAACACCCTGTGAGGTTGAGCTAGCCATACAAGCTATGAGAGCGAACTCATCCTCCATTCTACTAAAGAGCTCATCTGCACTTGCTGAAGCTGCTGTCTGCTTCTTGCCTTTCTTCCTTTGCGGGCAATCGCTGACATAGTGGCCAAACTCGTGACAGCCATAGCACTTGACTTTAGATAGGTCCTTCTTCTTCTTCTCACCTTGTGGATTTGATCCTTTACTAGACCCCTTCTTTGCTTTCCCTTTTCCTGCAAGGGCAACGTTCTCCTGTTCTGCCTCACTTTGCTGACTCTTGCTACTGGTCCTACTGACAAGACTTAGTCTAAGCTCCTCTTGAGTGAAGTCACTCAAAAGTCGATCCCAACTTGGCAAGGTGTCTCGTCCATTAATAACTTGAACAAAGACATCCCACTGCTTAGTAAACCCATTTAGGGCTATCCGCACTAGCTCGTCATCACCTAGATTATCTCCAACAGCAGCCAACTCATCCTTGACAAGTCTGAGTCTGGTGAGGTAACTTGTCACGTCCTCTCCCTTGTTCATCCGAGTAGTCCTCAACTTTTCTCTGAGAATCAGCTTCCGGTTAGTGGTAGCATTCTGGTACAGATTCAGAATGGCATCCCACATCTTCTTCGCTGTATCTAACTCTGCGACATGTGGAACAATATGATCCTTGACACCATCAAGAATCATCCTCCTCGCCTTGGCATCTTCCTTCTTATATGCTAAGAGCTGTGCTGGATCTGTAGGTACAGGTACAACACTGGTCACATATTCCTTGATCCCATTCTCTTCCAGCAACAAAGAAATTCTGGCTTTCCAGACACCAAAACTTGAGGCTCCATCCAATCTGTCCTGATCTCTTAAACCTGCTGAGGCCATCTCAAAAGATAAAAGAAAACAAATAATAATAATTCTGAAGAGGCAGGATCTTTCCTTCCTGTGTTGAGTGTAATCTGCCCTCAGATCAGCTCTGATACCAAGTGAAAATTCTAATTGCGATTCTTGATTTATTAATCTCCTATCTAATACATAGATTATTTGACTGCAGAAGAGAATTAATTCTCAGCAAATATCGAAAAATAACACAAGCAACTTCACAGTAAAACTCACAGAAATAGAGAAGAAAACATTCACAATAATGAACACAATATTTTTGGACAAATTGTTCGTGGAAAAACCCCGAAGGGAAAACCACTACTGCAGATGAGGAATTATATTAAACTTCACAAATTAAGGAATACAAAACTGCTTGCCTCTTACTGGCAGAGCTCCGGCAATATCCTTCTCCGGAAATTCTTCCCTCAATTTCTCTTGCTGAAATTCCACAGCTGCTATCCCCAACGCTATCACTGCGCCCTTGCTAACACTGCAAGACTATTTGCTCTCACTGCAATTCTACTTGCTATCACGCAAGTCTACTTGTTGTTGTGTTCTCCAATTGCCCATTGATCCCCTTTTATACTTTTCTCATTGGAAAACCAATGGCCATGATTTAATCTCAATCAATGGCTAAGATTAAATAGACTCTAAAAACCCTAACTAACTGGATTCTAGAAGTCTCTAGGAGAATCAATTTATTTAATTACATAATTATCTAGACAACTCAGCCCTTTCTGGAGGTTTCTAGAAAATAATTAAATAATTAAATGACACTTCTAGACAATGGAGACACCTGTCCAAGCTACATAAATTAACAAAGAGAAGGGTTACACACTTGATTTAAACTAACCTTGTTTGAAAGGAACTCTAGATTTTGAAAGACGAATTACACAATGGATAAAGGATTGAATTTGAATCCCTCCCACTCTGCCTTCCACAGTTCTTCTTCACGAGCTTGAGAAAATGGATACGCCTCTACCCCCCACCCATCTATCATCGCCATTGCATCTTTGTTAGAAATCCTTCCCTTCTCGTCCACCACACAAGCGCATGGTATTTCCTGCTGCCACCCAATAAAAGAACGTATTCGATTCAGTATCACTGGCCACGGAGCATTGGCAGCCGCTCTCTCAAAATCCTCCATTGATGTGTTATCATGAGGAATTGGAACCCAAACAACTTGGAGCACATGGCTATGGCTCTGTTGCATCTTCAGATACATTTCTTTCACAGCCGAGGCGCATAATTGGGTTTCATCAAGATATGTGGCGAGCAGTAATATCAATTTTCCTTGTAGTTCGTCAACCTTTACCTGCAATTATTATTCTCTATTACTCTAAAATGCTGCCCTCAAACATTTCCATCACAATTATACTGAGACCACCATTTTAAAACAAAATTACTCGGAAACAATACCTGAAGATTTTTATTGAGCAACAAGTAATCTGTTTTTTCAGTTACCAGCAATTCTCTCAGCAATTCAATATTGCTCTCTCTGTGAGTCTTTGTGAGAAAGGCCACTCGATCCAATACAAAAGATATGTCTTCCCACGCTGACAAGCATTTTAGGCCGTTTTGTTCTACTTGATCAGTGCTACGGAGAACTGCAATGCTTCCAAAAACAACAGATAATTTATGACAGAAGAAGAAGTCCGGGAGTTGTCAGGTGTATAAGCCAGGATTCTGCTGGGCAACTCGGATGTTAATGATTTAAAATGGCGCCCAACATATATGATTTGCATCTCTTTTGAAGTACATTGCAGCTGCTGCAGGTTCTTTACTAATGTTCCCCACGGGTGGTGGCCATATTTTGAATCGATGATGAAGATGAGGGGAGTTTGTGGTTGAAGTGAGGATGAATAGAAGGGGCGTTGATGAGTGTCAAGAAGAAGCCCTTCCTCATCAAATATCTTTGATAACACCCCTTTCAACAACAAAGCCCTTTCTCCTTCGGTACCCTGCAATTGCAATGCAATAACAAGAACTATGATGGAATGCAATCTAAAATTTGGAATAAAAAAAATGTGATTTCTGTAACTTAAATATATCCAATTTTAAGCCACATATATATTCTGCAACTGCACATAGGTAGCCAAGACAGTAATAGAATGAAATTTAAGATTTCATCTAAATTATTAATTATTTGCTCCAAGTTAAATCTATAGAATTTTAGCGCTAAATAAAAATTAGAACTTATACATGAGGGGTCTGTTGCCACCACCAGGTTCCTTTCTTTTTGGCTTTTCGTTTCCATTCACCGCTGTATCATTCTTTCACTGTGCACAATGTCGAGGCGCCATAAGCTCCTCATACTCCCCACACCATCCATTCATTCACCACCCAAATTCTCACATTTGGAAAGCTTCAATATTGTTAACGATCAGAGGAGATGGAAATCATCAGAAAGCCTTACTAAATTAGAGCATCCTGATAGATCTAATATTTCCAGGTAGCTAAGCTCACCAAAACGGTCCGGAAGTTCGCATAAACTATCACACTTTGACAGATCTAGATATTTTAGTGCTACAAGGCAATGGAAGTCACTGCACAATTCCTCCAGTTTATCACATCCTGATAAATATAAGGTTTCCAAGCAGCTAAGCTCACCAAAACGGTATGGAAGTTTGCATAAACTATCACACTCTGACAGGTTTAGATATTTTAGCAGTACAAGGCAATGGAAGTCACTGCACAATTCCTCCAGTTTATCACATCCTGATAAATATAAGGTTTGTAGAGAACTAAGCTTCTGAAAACCTAGAGGCAGACTTGACAAGCTCTTGCAATTATTCAAACTTAATGTTATTAGAGAACCAAGTTTCCCAAAACCCAGAGGCAGGCTTGACAACTTTCTGCAATAACTCAAGTTTAATGTTCTCAATCCTACTAGGCAATGAAAGCCGTTACACAGTTCTTGTAAGCTTCCACAACTTGATAAGTTTAAATGTTGCAGGCAAGTGAGCTCACCAAGCCTGCTGGGAAGCATCTTCAAACTAGGACAATATTCCAATGAAATCCTTGTGAGCACTGTATGTTTGCAAATTTCTTCCGGTAATTCACTTAAACTTGAACAATCTATCAAAATTTATATTGGATCCCCACACAGACATGCCTCCAAGGCTATGGGGAAGACATGTCAGACTTTCACACCCATTTATTTTTACTGACTGCAATGAGGCAAGCTTTTCCAAATCGCACGGAAGCTCTTGCAAACTCGAGCAATCTGACAGGTCAAGCACAGTAAGAGTGACCAACTCCCCAAATCCAGCTGGCAACTGCTTCAGATTACTACAAGAACTCAAATCCAACTCCTCTAAAGATCGGAGCTTGACAAGAGATTCAGGCAATTCGGTTATGTCTTTACAGGAGGACAGTTTGAACCTTCGCAGATTATGTAAATTAAGAAAACATTGTGAAATTCCATCTGTATTGCATCCGCTCAAATCCAGCTGCTTTAATGAACGAAGATGTGCAATTTTAGCGATTCCCTGTATTTTGCAGCTGTTGAATTTGAGCACGTTTAAATCTGGAAAATTCTGCAACGACGATTAGGAAGGTTAATTCACAACTCATCACTATTAAAGGGAAAATTAGAAATACAACACTTCTTTTTCATATCTCCAAATATAAAAACATTAAACGGAAAATTAGAAAACATCACAACTGAGAAGGAAGAAATAAATCATTATTATGTGGAAATCGTTGATCACTTGCCATGGACGGACTCAAAATGATTTCCTACTCAAGTTCAGCTATTGATATGTATCTCAAATACTTGAGGTTGAAGAGACTGATTGGTAAATTGGGTAGCCGCCTTTTCACATGAAGAAACCTTAGCTCATCAAAATGTTTGCGGCATTTCCCTTTCACACTCGCCGTCTTTTCCATATAAAATACTCGGAGAGACCGGCTTGTGGCATCTAACTCTTCTGCTGATATAGGGGAAGGACCATTGCCCATCCATATTCCTTTTACCTGAGAAACAGGCTGTTAGAAATTCAGACACATTGTCAAATTAATTTAGAAAATAGAAATTTCAAAGGACTAAAATAAAGTGGTTGTATTCTATAAAGTTTGTTCTTAAATTAATTAAACAAAGTGAGAAAGAAACAAAACATACACTTTTCTAATAATCTTCTTCTTTCAGATATATTTTTAGGGGTATATGTATATATATCTTTTAGTCGGTTTATCATATTTAAAGAAAATTTATACATACCTCTTTATTTTTCACGGTGAAAGAAAAATCTTCTACATTTTTGAATCGATTGTATTTTGATTTATTACGACCAGCTGCTAGAATAAGATCATGAATCTTTATCTGCTTACCTTCTCTTTTGATGAGATCTCCTTCCTGAAGACATTTCATTTCTTCCTCTCCCACAATACATGCAACATCCTCCCACTCCCACGGCCAACCATAGAAAAATGAACATATATCAAGAAATGCTTGCTTTGCACTTGGATTAAGTCCCATATAAGAAAATAGAACCCTCGACTCATCAAAACTATAATTCTCACTGCCACTAAAATCCTCTCCAGATTGTATCCAATCAAGTACTCGTTCATAAGCTTCAGCTTCATTCTTCTGTTGATGAAGATAAGCTCCGATGACTTCCAAAAATAGAGGACAGCAGTTGCATTTCTCTGCTATCTTCCTGGCATTAGGTCTTTCCACCAATATGGAGTCTTTTTCTCTGTTCATATCAAATTTTCTGCATAAGATTTGAAGGGCTGCATCAACAGAAAGAGGTTCCATGTGATAGAGCGTGCATGGTTTGACTCCACAGCCTACAGTTACTCCTGAGATAGTTGTTTCGCTGGCCGTTAAAAGCAACCGGAGTTTCTTTGCAGTTCTGACATCCTTAGGTAGAAGCTTTTCTAGTGGTTCTCGAAACAAAGCATTGTCAATATATAGGAAGATGGATTCCTTTTCTATAATGTCTTTCGGGCTCTGGCGTCCACTTTGAAAATCTCTTACAGTTTGTTTGGTGGCGCTCAAATCCTGTAAAATCACAGACTGGAGCTCTTCAACGTTGGGACTTTTTCCAGGTTTTGAATGAGAGTAACTTTAGAATGCTTCCACCCCAAAAGTTTGTCTTTTAGAGAGGCATAAACTGCATCAGCCAGGGTGGTCTTTCCAGACCCTCCAATACCATATACAATCACTGCTGTTGTTGCACTATCATTTTCCCAGTCTAGCAGTTGAATGACTTCTTCAATTTTCTCTTCTATCCCAACTGCTAGTTATCCAAACATGTGAAATGTCAGAAAATGTCAATGTAGCGCCTATTACAGTTAACAAAACAGAAGCTCAATAACAACTGGCTGATGATGTTTCACCTGCATCATTGTTGAGAGCAGGAACAGAGGTGGACTGACTACCTGAATGCTTTGTATTGCTTCCAAAGTAGAGGCGTTTATTTGTAAACGAAGGAACTTACACATATCATCTATGTCCCTGTTAAGTTTCTGAAGCTCTTGTCCATCCATTGAGGCTTTGAACACCCTTCACATGTTCCAATCAAAATTTATTTAACTAAATGAGAAGATATTACAGTCTAGTGTACAGAAATGGTGTTGGCAACTAAGATAAATACAGTATGTCCTTGACTTAATAATCTAAAATTAAAACATTGGCTTAAAAGCTGAGAACACAAAATAGCGTGCTGTGAAAGCTTAAAAGAGCATTGTATAAATCAAATAATCTAGAAAAAATATTTGCACACAGAAAAACATCTATTCAAAGATAAAATTGCTATGTACTTTTTAATAAATCATTTTCTTTTCTTCTGAGAACAACATAAGATGGCTCCGTCAACAATTAAATTTATGGACTCCTTCAATTTCATGTGCAACTCCATCTTCAAACTTGGAAGGCGTTGAAGGTGGAGGATTACTTTGGCCAGATCATTCATAGACTTGAGAAGTCTGAAACACTCCTCCTTGTTATTTTCGATGGTGTCTACAACGTTTAAAGCTGCACCCACCACTAGGAAACCCACTGCAACCCAATGAACTTTTCCAATTGCATTTAACACTGCTATGCTTGTTTCATGTTTGTTTCGAGAGTATTCTTTTATCTGCAAAAATCAATATCAAATTTAAAACAAATAATTACCAACAAATAAAATACGCATTTTCCCTTTGATTTCCCTCTAAATCTCCACACCTAATAATCAGCGTAGCAATTTTCATACAAAACATTATTTTTTAAGTGAATCTCAACTATCAATCTCCTTTTTCACTAAATCTAATAGGTAAAGAATTAAAAAAATATATATAAATAATTTAAAATGCAGTAAAAAAAATGAAATTAAAACACATATATTTTAAGTACAAATCTTTTAAAAAAATATTCATATAAATATTTTAAATATATTTAATAATATTTACCACTTATTTTTGAAATAGATGTATTAAGATATCTATGTTATTTTACATGAAATTTTATTTTAAGAATTTTTTAATATAAATATTATTTTCTAATATCTATATAAATTATCATATACATTTATAAACACATAAATAAGTGTGTTGATAATAAAAAATAGAGATATTGTGTAATGAAACAACTTGCACAATAATGATATAATCTAAAATATGCTGCAAATACTTGAAAATAATATACCACTTCGACAAGTAAGAGATGCTAAAGGTGGCCATGTGACAAGTAAGTGGTATTTTTTACAATGTATTAAACAATAATATTTTATCAAGATTCAACTGTGTAGTTTTGGTTTATGAATCATTCATTATAAGACCCCTTTAACTCATTTGTTTGCAGCATGTCAAATTATAATAGTTGATCAGAATTTTAATAAAAGAGGGGTAATTTTTTTTATTAAATCAAGAATAAGAACAAAGCAAGGGCATCACATAGCCTTATCGAGTTCCACCAAATGATCCAATTGTTGAGACAAATCTGGGGGTAATTGACCCTGGTCCACCAAGCTCCAATCATGAATATGATCAGAAGCCCATTTAGCCAAGCAATCAGCAACAACATTCCATTCTCTAGGAATATGAATGAAAGTAATAGCCTCTAAAGAAGCACATAGGTGAAGAATCTAATCAACAATCAAAGCCAAATGCCAACTAACATCTTCTAAATGTCGCCTATTCAACAAATTCACAATCTGGAAGTCAGACTCACATATGATCCCTTGCCATCCCAATTGAATTCCATGTTCCAAGGCTGATAAAATGCCCTGAGCCTCCATAAAATTATTAGTATAAAGACCCTTATAAATAGAGAAGATAAAATGAACATCTCCAAAGCTGTCCCGACCCACACCACCAATACCAGCATGACCCGAGTTTCCCCACGAGGACCCGTCCGTGTTGATTTTCAAAACACCTTGAGGAGGAGGAGACCATCTCCCCCCCTATTCACCTTCGGGGTAGGATGTCGACATCTATTACTCATGAGCTATCTTTGCGAAGGAGGAAGATGGAGACGATTACAATAGTCAACATCACAACGAGCCACAGGAATAGTCAGATCACACTTTGCCGCAACAGTCTCTCCCACAGAATGCAAAATTTTCCACCACAAGCGTGGGGCCACCATCATCACATCCTGAAAAATCCTTTGATTCCTCTCCATCCAAAGGTTCCAGAGAATAAGCGAAGGACCAAGAGCCCAAGTAGCATGAAGAAAGGGTGTAGAAACAGGGGCCCTACCCCACCGATCCATAAACTCAACCAATGAAAAAACATGCCAACAAGGCATATCCACACCCTCCACCAAATATGCCAAATCTCTCTAGCAAAAGAGCATTGGAAGAAGAGATGAGAGACACTCTTATCACAGTTATGACACAAAACACACATTGAAGGGCCTTGGAAACCCCACTTACATAAATTATCCCAAGTAAGACATCGATTATGAGCAACCAACCACATGAAAAAATTACACTTGGGCCATGCCAACTTGTGCAAAACCTACTTCCACCAAGGGACCTCAATGTCCCCAAACAACTACCTACCAAGCTACTTGTAACCAGTAGCCACAGAGTACTTCCTAGACAAATCAGAGCTATCCCAAGCCAGAACATCAAGTCCCCTCAAAGAATTACAAACCCGAGTAGCAAGAAGTTGAGCTAGCTCCCTCCTATCTTGCGCAGACCCCCAAGAGGCCACTCAAAAGGAAGTTTTCACCAAAAGCTTATAGTTGAACCACAATGCTGAGCAACCTTATAATGCACAACAGTATCCCAACCAGCCTCAATAAAAACATTTGAAAGGGACTGGAGGTGAGGAAAAGTGGAAAGAATAGGAGGGTGACCATCCCAAGAATCTAACCAAAAAAGAGCCAGTGACCCTGAGTGACAAATCCAAAAAAGACCTCTCTCAATCAAATTAACTCCCACTTTCAAAGTCTTCCAAATCATAGAACCAGTCCCCTCAAGAGGATAGCAAGGAACCTCAAAAGAAGCAACACCCCTAAGATATTTATAATTAAGAATACGGGCCCATAACTGATCTTGATTGGTACACCAACGCTAGTAAAGCTTAGCAGCAAGAACTTGCCTGTTCAAAATAGCAAAACATAAACCAAGCCCACCCTCCTGCTTTGGTCTACACATAGATTCCCACTTAATAAGGCTCCACTTATTAGAGAGCAAGTTACCACTCCAAAGAAATTAGCATGAAAGGGCATCAACATGTATTTCTTTAAGGAAATACATAGGAGCCGCTTGAACAAAGCATATGTAAACGGGCAAGGCCTGGATAACGAACTTAAGAAGAGTCACTCTAGCAGCTATAGACAACCACCGATGAGTCCAATGGGTTACCTTCTGCCCAAGCTTATCAAGTAACATCTGCCAGGAAGACCTAGGCTGGCGACCAATAGCAAGAGGAATACCCAGATAGACAAAGGGAAGAGACCCAAACTAAAACCGCAAAATGACTGCAATCTGCCATTGAATAGCCTAAGGAGTATGGAAGAAGAAAATAGAAGAATTTTGCTCATTGACCTTTTGTCCAAAAGCCGCAAGGTAGATATCCAAAGCTTTCCTGAAGGACTCAACTTCATGAATGCGAGCCAACCCCATAAGAGAAGTATCATCCACAAACTAAAGATGAGAAAGCATTGGCAAACCCCCACCCCATTGCCAACCATGAATCAAACCCTGAGAAACCCTAAATTTGAGAAACTGACCCAACCCCTCAGCCATTATAATGAACAGATAAGGGGAGAGTGGATCCCCTTGACGAAGGCCCCTGGTAGCACCAAACAGCTTTGAAGGGTCACCATTCACAATAACAGAAAATGAGGAAGAAGTAACACAACTCATAGTCCACTTCACCCACTTAGAAGAGAAACCAAAAGCTAACAAAATCTTCTATAAAAAAACTCCATTTAACTCTATCATAAGCTTTGTCCATATCCAACTTGAGAAACATAGACCTATCCTTAGAGGTTGCCATAGAATGAATGGCCTCGAAGGCAACCACCACCCCATCAAGAATTTGACGACCCGCCACAAAACCACCTTGCTCCTCATAAATGACAATAGGAAGACAAGATTTAAGCCTCTCAACAATCAATTTTGTAATAATCTTGTATACCACATTACAGAGTGCAATGGGACGAAAGAACTCAAGTCTATCCGCACCTTCCTTTTTAGGGATGAGAACCAACAAGGTAGCATTCAGGGCCTGAAGCATCTGTTTGCTATGAAGAGACTCCCAGACAACCTCCAACCAATCCAGCTTGACAATATCCCAGAACTCCTAGAAAAATTTAGCAGGGAAACCATCAGGGCCATGCGCTTTCCCTTTATTCATCCCAAACACCACTTCCTCCACTTCAAATAGAGTAATTGGACGAGTAAGAGAAGCATTCAAGTTAGCAGAGATCAAAGAGGGAATGCAATCAAGGACCATATTCTCTTCAGCCTCAGTAGGAAGTGAATCCTCAATAAACAGGGCGGAGTAAAACTGACAAGCCTCTCTAGACAAAGCCTGTTGTGAAGAAATCGAAAGACCCTCAGAATTAACCAGAGAAGAAATATGACACTTATTCCGGCGAGCTTGCACAGAATGGTGAAAGAAAGCAGTATTCTTGTCACCCTCTTGAAGCCAGTCTACCCTAGCTTTTTGTTTCCAATAAATCTCCTCACGAAGCTCCCACTCCTCCACCAATTTCAGATATTGAGACTTAGCATGACCAAGAGCCTCTGAAAATCCCAGATCCTGAATTTGGCAATTGATAACAGCAAGATGATCTTGTCCTTCCCTTTTCTTGGCCTGAAGCCCAAAAGACAACCTATTCCATTGCTTGAGATGATATTTGACATGTTGCAACTTCTTAACCAAAACATACATAGCAGTACTGAAAGCAGGGGTACCATCCCGCCACCACTGATCAACAAGATCAAACAAAGAAGAATCCCGAAGCCACATAAGCTGAAATTTGAAAGGAGGATTCTTTGGTCTAGTAAAAGAAGAAGTCGTAAACTTAATTGGCCAATGATCAGAGCCACACCAATAAAAAATCTTAGAGCAAATGACAATGTTGTTGCTCACCCAAAAATTGGAAATAAGAAATCTATCAAGCTGCTTAGATATCGCTTCTAGCCCACTTCGTCTATTATTCCAAGTGAATATGCCATTAGAAGGCTTAACATCAACAAGAGCAAGAGAATCCACAATTGATCGAAAAAGCTCTGAAGCAGGACCAAGCCTAGGCAACCCCCCTCTTTTCTCCTCCAAACACAACACAACGTTGAAATCACCAGCTAAGATCTAAGGAAAATAAGGAGCATAGGACCTAACATATCTGATATGGGCCCAAAGCTAGGTTTTACCACAGATGTCAATTGGAGCATAACATTACTGACCAGAATAGTCTCACCAGAGTCCAAAACTGAAGCCACCACAAAAATAGAAGACTGGCTAGAAATCCACTAGTGAGGAACAACCTTACGAGGATCCCAGAAAAGTGCCAAGCCTCCAGAACTTCCCCTAGAACCAATACACTGACATTGACCAGAAAACCAAATACGAGGAGCATACTGTAGCATGAAGTCTACTTGAAGCTTAGTCTCCTGAACACAAAAGATATCTGGAGAATGTACCCCAATTAAATACTGAATAGCTTTTTGATGAGAGGTGCTATTCAACCCCCTTGCATTCCATGAAAGAATAATCATGAGGAAGGTTGAGCGAAGTGGGCATCAATGGTCTTAACTAACCCAGATTACACCATCAAATCCCCAATAGTTTTAATCTTGTCCAAATCCTTTTTGTGACCAACTTTTGAGGAATGCTCAAAATGCCCCTTCTTGAGAGGGCGCTGCAACACCCCCAGATAAGAGGCCGACCCCAAAGACAGAACCTCCTTAGCTAAATCTGCTAAAATAATATCATTTTGTAAGCCAGCAAAAGCCTCTGTAGGCTTAGAATTCCCCTACACCAAAGGCAAAGAAGTGTCCCTAACAAAAATTGCCTATTCTAGCCCAGGATCCACACTAGTAGCCCCAAACGATAGCTCAACAGGAATCCCCTCCTCTAGGGCCTGATTATCCAAGACCTCAAAATGATTAAATCCTTGATCACTCTGCCTATCCTTGTAGGCCCGCTTTTGACCCCTTCCCTTAGCTTTTGGCTTAACAGGAGTGAAACCATCCTTATCAGACCCCCCCTCAGCCACAAACACCTTACTTTTATCCCCCTCCTCTACTGAAGGCCCTGATGAAGGAGGAGAAGAAGCCCTAGTCGATCTGGATGCCTGAGGGCATTAACGCTGAAGGTGTCCATACTCATGACAAAAATGACATTGAAAAGGGAGGGACTCATAATCTATCTGTTGAATTCATGAGGCAGAGCCAATACAAATTTCCAAAGAATTTGGCAAAGGATTATTGAGGTCAATTTCAACACAAATGTGAGCAAAAGAAAATACCTTTTTAACCAAAGTAGTCTGAGCAATGGCAATCGGCTTCCCCAACAATGCCACAATCCATTGCAAAATATCTTCTCTCTAGAATTCCAAAGGCAGCCATGGCAAGCGGACCCACACAAGAACTCGGGAAGGCAGATCCTCTGCAGCATTGAATCCCCCAAGCTAGGGTTTCATGAACAAACCCACCTGATTGTAAAAATATGGGCCTCCCTCAAAGACACAATTATGATTTGAAATGCAAGAGAAATCAACCAAGAAGAAGCCATTCCCAGCCACCAGAATATCAAAATCACCCTCAACCTACCAGGAACGACGCATCCAAGACTCCAAAGCTGAGAGGGGAGCACGAATACCCAAGAACTTACAAATAAGAACATGTTGAGTCCAATAAGAGAAGTCCTCATGCACTGATTCCGGAGAGATAACCAGAACTAACGAGCTTGACTTCATGGCAAACATCCATTCACATTTTTGAGCTTGGAGCTCTCACCCACAAAAGAGGTATCCTTCATTGGTAAATGCATATCCGCAGACGGCTTCGCACTGCAATCACCAAGCACTTGGAATTCCTAGCCATATTTCCACACCTGACACCCATCACAGCCGAACAACAAAAATCCCACCCCTCCCAAACAAGCTCCAAACCAGACTTCTAACCCCACACGCCAAACCCCAAACCACCCACCACCACACCTCACAGCAAACACCAAGCTCCACACCCCACTCAGCTCCCCACCGACCCTACTCTCAAGACCCCACACCCTACGAGCCCACCACAAACACCAAAATGAAAGGAAAAGCATCCCTCATAGAAGAACAACACCTGCACCTAGAACAGGGCGCAGGCACCCTGCCCCAACGACCACCAAAAGCCAGTCATCGCATCCCTCCACTCCAGGAAGCAGGATTTATTACAAGATCTTATCTCTCAGCAAATTTGTACATAGATGTCAATACCATCAAATTTTGGATTTTAGTAAAATGAACTCCAATAAAATTTGCAAAACACTTGTCCAAAAATGAAAGTACTAGCATAGAGATCAATATTCCTTAGTAAATAAAATTTGCCAAGAACACTCATGTTAAGATCAGAATTCAATTGTATGATTTATGTGCGATTATTGACCCATATATTTCATAATGCAATTAAATGCTGAATAGAATATTGACTCATTAAAAATAAATTCATATAAAATACTACTCAAAAATATATATAACACAAACACAAAACACTACGCAAAGGGCGGATGTTACAATGAATAGGGACATTTCAGAGGGAATGTTTGCTTTGATGAAAAACCCAAAAAACCCTATAATAACTGTGCATAAAAATTCCCCTTTACAAATTTCAGTCTAAACTATTGACAATAACAGCCAAACAAAAAATTGTTGAAAAACATAAGGAAATATTTATAAGACGACAAGTGTAAGTCATTGGCAATCAGTTTCACAATAGTTGACACCTTCTCTAGTGATACATATGGCATATCAGCCAGCTTCTCTCGGATGGTATTCCTTTTTCGCTGTAATAAATACATAAATGGTGTTGTTTAGTAATAAAACATGGAAAACTTGGATGAAATCAACAAAGAGCATGGTTTGTGCCAGCTTAGGGCCATAACGAGCAAGAAGAGCATCAATGTGCACGACTAATTGGCTAAGATGGAAGTTTGGCTTATCCGCCTTTGTCATTAGAATTTCATCAATGCATTGGGAAGGCGTAACAGAAAACGAAGATGAGGATGTTAAGGAAGACATATTGAAAGAATGAAAGAAAATATCACAGATGAAACTCCCTTTCTGATTTGGAGAAAAAGCTTGAAAAGATACAAGAGAGCAAAGAACTAGAAGCAGAGACTCCTCCTTAAAATGTTTTACCAGTGAGTGGTGGTGCAGTCGACGTAGCTTCGAGGAAAGTGTGTTAAACGTAAACACTAAAGTCATCGCGTCGCATCACTCACTACTTTACCAACACAAACAAACCAAAGGCTGTGCCTATCGACTCAGCCTTACGACTATGAGTAGTCTTAGAAACAAAATTAGAATGATATGCATGCTACCCCAAGGCATTATAATGAAAATATCCATGAAAACGAGACCCCTAATTCACTAAGGAAAGCCCAATTAAGTATGTAGAATGATTTACGTTGGTGTGATGCTTGTTATAATCCAAATGACCCAACGAAAAGTGCAGTTGCAACTGCTATGATGGAAAATGAGGAGTGCCAGGATGATGAAGGTGGTCCAAAATACCATTAAGATCAAGAGAAGGATGAACATGTCTGCTTATTTGACCGTCCCAATACGTATGATCAAAATGAGTATGATGATCATTTCAATGTAAATTGGCCTCATGACGTGAATGTCATGCATGAGTACAGGGTGCCTGAACATTGTTTAGAGCATTTGAAAGAAGATAACCAACAAAGATACAAAAGGCAAGGCCTTCTACAAATGACATCAAAGCTTTGACTAATGCAACAGTCGGTCAAGTGCAAAGTGACTATCACTCAAGAAACAGGGAAGTGGGAGCTAAACTAACCTTGTTGCAGAAGTCAAGATAAATAAGTTACTATTCCTAATGTAAAGGAAGGTAAAAGGTTCTTGGTAATGTTGAAAATAGGGCTATAAATGTAAAGGTGGCTGAAAAAGAAGAGCGTTGATGCAAAACCCAAAAGTTCAAAACAAGTTTGTAGCTAAGGCTAAGAAAATTGAAATACCTACAACAAATGTTCAATCTCCAAAAGATAAGAACACAATTCTGAGTTCAAATTAACACAGCAAGAAAAGATATAAGCATAAGGTTCTGGCATTCATACAAGCACTAAAAGTGATTAGGTTATTAGTCAAGTTATTATTAGTCAAGTTATGCATTGTATTCCTAAAGCACATGTTATTACAGTGCATGAATCCATTCATTTTCCTACATATATCCCAATTAAGATGGCTTTAGCTATGAACCAAATTAAAGTGCAAGTTCCTTTGAATGAACTTATGAGGATTCTAAAGCATACGAGTAGGGTGTTACCTTATATAGTTGTCCCTTCGAAAGGTAATGAAACACCTACTAGTTCTTCCAGTACTTAATAGGTTAATACAAATGTTCAAGAAATTCCTAAAGTCTACTTGGGTGCATCCCATGTAAAACATCAAATAAACATAATCCCTTTTTATACTACTTTGTTGATTGACAAGCGGCTGGTTTATAATTGCCTCTAGCAATGTTATGCCTCTAAAGGTTATGAATCAGCTAGGTCTTAAAATTTCCAAGAACTATGGAAAGTGATTTGATGTGGAATCAAGGGAGGTCCATGTCATAGGTATAGTCAATGCAGTTGAGGTCTAATAGAGCAACCTACCCTGTTAAATCTCCCAACATAAATATCATTGTTGTTGATTGTCCAACAAAAATGAGGCATGTTATTGTCAAGAAAATGGGATGCCTCCACTAGGGGCAACATACAAATGGATCTCTCTTATGCTACAACCTGATTGCAAGGGGAAAATGTTAAATTACAGATAATATCTAAGATCATGAGAAGACAATCAATGACCTAATTTACATGGATGAGGGAATTGATCGCTTTGTGGCGTATTGTGATGATAGTACAAGCAGCTTGGTTGACCCTTCCTAGCACACTTGTGATGTTGGCTTAAAGAAAAAATATTTTACAAACAATGTTCTTTGTTGGGGCTTGCTCAAAAGAAGGTTCTAGTGCCAATGCTGTCCTAGCCTCTCCTAACAATATAAATTCATATTTTCATTCAAGCTAACTTTCTCGTGAAACTTTGATTTTAGGACTAAATATCGCATTGAACATAATATTAAGTGTTTAGGTGTACTAGGAGATTTAGAGCTTATAGTGTCATAGATAAGAAATGCAACGAAAGGTAAAATTCTGAAAAGATACAGGAATGTAGTTTGGGACATTATTGAGCAGTTTAATGCTTTTGGTATCCATTGGGTTGATAGACTAGAAAATACTACACTAGATGCTTTGGTTGGTTTTGCATCTACATTTAACTTGAAGCTAGTGTTTTCTCAATATATTTATAACATAGAGATTTTCACAAGGCCAGCACAACAGAATAACATTTATGGTTGAAGTTTTTGATGATAATCGGTAGCTTTATAGGTTTATGCACTAATGAATTTGAGAAGTGATTGATTGGTAATTTATACTTGAGCACCATAATAAGGAAACCTTGTTTGGGGCAAAAATGATACAACTAAAGGTAAATACCATTCTCAAGGGGTTGGTTGTGTTAGAAAGAACCTTTGATAGGGTTGATTATTACAAAGAAAGAAGAAAATTTGTTGAAGAGGCAGATGTAGAGGATGTAAACCTTGGAAAATTGACATCACCAAGAATGATATACATTGGTAAAAGACTAAAAATAGATAGACAACTTCTAATTGCATTATTAAGGAGATTTAGAAATCATTTCGCATCATCTTATGATGAGCTTAAGGTTTATAGGAGACCTCTTTCAACATACCATTGTTTTGCAGCCTAGAGTCCTTTTCAACAAAAGCAAAGGCCTATAAATCCTACAATGACTCCACAAAAGTAGAAAGACTTAATGAAATTGAAGTCATTAAACCCATTAGGTGTTCTTCTTGGGTGTCTAACCTTGTCCTAATAAAAAATAATAGTTACATTAAACTTTGTTTTGATTTTAGGATTTGAACATCAAATCACTCATGCAACCTTATCCTTGTATTTCATATGTTATTTCAAGTGTAACTTTACATCATGTGGAACATGCTTTTATTCTTGTGCTTATTATATTTCATCTCTTAATTGTTTTCACATGGTCACCTTTAGCATTTTGGCTATACTCATTTGTTCATTGTGCTCACCATTGGGGACAATTTTGGGGGCATATTATCCCCCTACAATACATGTGCAATCTAACACAGTCATGTTGCTATCTTATTTATGGCTTGTCACATGTTATCTATGATAGTATTACAAGACTAGCACTTGCACCGGAGGGGGTGCAAGGGTTACGCCGATAGAATACTATATATTTAAGTAAACATGGCAAGGAAATGTAGTTTGAAATATATAGAAGCTTGTTTGCAAAATTTACAAAATATTTGTAATACATATTTGGTGCAAGAAAATTGAATGAAAGATTTGTATCTATTTCATTTGTGGCGATTGTGTAGTTGATGATTCCATGTGGTAGTACGAAATGAGACAGCACATCGTTTGTTGCCTTTTCATGTATTTTATTCCTACATAGTTAAAGAAGTTAATAGATGTACATCAAAAATGGTATAGATTTTATAAAAAATGTGAAAGTAGGTGTTGGAGAGGAATTGTAGGTGAGAATATAAGATTGGTAGCATGTTACTGCAGGAATGTGAATTTTCATTTACTGCACTTGGTTGAAATTCCACATGGTCAATTCAACACATCAAGCTCTTGTGGCAAGCACTCTAGGTTGTTACAATTCTCCAGAGCCATACGCCTGAGGATAGGCATTGCCTCTCTATGGATTTGAAGGGACCTTATCTTCAAACCCCTCAGTGTAAATGACTGTAGTGTAGGAAATGCACCGTCTCTTCCAAATTCGGAAGGTAATTCCATCAACGCCTCACAATTGACAATTTCAAGAACCCACAACAATGGCAATGTTTCTAGACAAGGGAGGCTTCTCGGGCTGTAACAGCTGCTCAAGCAAAGAAATCAAAGCTCCAAGAATTCACAAACCCAACTCGGAAGTTCCTGCAACTTCATTCACTTCTATAGCTGAAGTTCACCCAACTCTGTCATGGTCGTCATTCTGGAAGACGCTCTAGCTTTGTCATTTGTAACCAGAGACTCTGCATCTTACGCATGTTTCCCATTACCCCATCTGAAATCAAAGAATCTTCTTCACTGTTAAGATGCAAGCATTTCAGGTTTATCAATGACTTCAGATCACTCAAAATTGGGAATCTTCTTTGGCCAGCCAAAAACAAGTCTGCCATCCCTTCCAGAAGCCCAGATTTGGAATGCCATACCTGTGTAGTGTTGATTTTCAAAACTTGTAGTTCTTTTAATTCCATTATAGTGAAGGGACAGGAGGTTAAGGACGTGCAGCTACTCATCCAAAAGCTTCAAAGATTGGAGTTTGCATATTTCTGGGGGCAAGGATTTCAACTCAGTGCAGCAAGAAAGAAAAAGAGATCACAACTTCTTCAGATTTTTTATACACGTCTTCGACAAGATGATTATTTTTGTTCTCGATAAGTTCAAATGGATTAGGTTTTTCAAGTCACCCAGTGTGCTTGGTAAGGACACAACCCTTGAATTGCTTAGGTCTAAATCCCTAAGAGAAATCAAACCTTGTAGAAAGCAGCTGAAAATTTTAGCAAGCCTAACATTACCTGCTAGAAGCAATGAGCGGACAAATGCAAATCCAAATCTTGGCGGAAGAGATATTATATTGTTGCTAATAAGAGATATGTTGCGGAAAAGGGGACTTTCAGGCCATGAAAGAGCTCTACATTCTGACGCGGCCTACAGAACCATCTTCATTCTGGTCCAAAATTTGGACAGCCATTTCATGTATACGATTGGGCAAAAGTGCAGCGCACTGGCCTTCCTGTCCAGTCATACACATACACTTCAATCAAATTATACCGCAATAGCAATTTCATCACCTAGTATCCAAAACTAATCATATCAATAAGGTCGTGCCTGATTGAAAGTAAACCTTTGGCAATCCACAATTCTAGCAGGTTTTCACATCTATTTCTTCAGCTTGAGGAAAGGCGGCACATGAAAGGAAGCAAAGCTTAACTAACATAGGCAGAGCATCATACCGGTCATACAGGGGTTCTGGGGGCAAGCTGAACAGGGCTGATTTTAGCTGCCAATAGAATCGATTGTTGAACTTTGCCATAATATGTGATACTCCTTTGATCAGATACGACTTCGCTGTAATAGTTCAAAATATGGTTTGCAAAATATCTTCCATGTCATTTCTGTACAGAAGCAAATCCCCTCGGTGGTGATTGTTTCGACAACAAGAGATAAGATTCTAGCGATTAATCAGATTAGATTGCAGAAGAGATAAGGATGAAACAAAACCCGATCAAATCCGTGCGGGCGGGCTTAGTCAAAGAAACTGGGAGCCTTTTAACGGCGAGCTGGAATCTATTTCATGACAAGTCAAAAGCTGTTTCACAGTGAGTTAAAAGTTGTTTCAGGCGTGAGACAGGTTTTGTTTCAAAGTTCCCACAATATATATAGCCTATCGGCTAATTATTATGTCAACATAAACATATCTATAACACACCACTTTTTCTCCTCTCCTACAACTCATAGCATCTTCTTTTAATACAATCAATTGGAAGAGCATATCATATCTCTAGTACTCTTTGATGGCTATGATTGTGATGATTAGCATATTATGATGGCTCTTGCACTACCCTACATTGCTTTATTATGTGGGTTCATTCATAGCCATACATCACTTATATTAATAGATGCTCCTTCACAACCATGTTCTTTACAAGTTCCTCCACAACCACATTCTTTTTTGAGCTCCTTCACAACTCTTATTTCCTTTTTTACTTTACTTCTGAATCATTGGCATTGGCAATTTATTATTGTTAATTCCTACTTGAAATATTTGTCAAAATACTAATTATGGAGATTTGTGCTTGCAAGCACTGAGATAAAGCATCAATAACAAGGAGTATGCATGGAATCAATCATCCTCATTGTTCCTCATTATGAGCGTGCTCTTTAATTTCATGTTGACATCTTGTTTACATTGACACACATAATCATACTAGGCCACATGCAAACTAAAGTAAGAGAAAAATGTAAAGGGTGAAAAATGCATACCTAGCACTTTCTCCGTTAGTTTTGGACTCACTTTGGTCATTTGTCCCAAATGTAATGACAAGCATACAAGTGACATGTTTTTGAACAAAAATTGATGATTAACCTTAGCCTAACCTCACACATCCCAAGAATCCACACTTAATCTTCAATTTTCCTCTCCCTTTTCCTAAATTTAAATTGTAGATGTGAAATTGGTCATAGTATAGAATTGCAATGCAAATTTCACCCCTTAATTTCTAAATTCAAATTTAATCTAGGGCCCACTTTGACACTCTTCCTACTAGTTTTTACCTTCCAATTTGAGTGAAAAACATTCAAATTTATATGCTAGGGTGTTTGTATAAAAGGATAAACTCTAATTCATTTTCAACTTATCATGAGAGGGCTATTAGAGTAATTAATAATATTATATTAATGGTCATCTTTAGTTTATTAGGTAGTTTCTATTTTATACATTAGTTTAGAGTTTAGTATGTTTATATTTTCGTTCTTTGTTTTTCTCTATATAAGGAGACTATGTCTCCATCTGTAATTATCCAATTTTGAATATCAATAATATTTTCATGGTATCAGAGCGGGTGACGGGCCTTTAGAATTTTTTTGTGTCCTAGTTACTTGGAATTATTTCTAGAATTTTTTCAAACGATTTTTTTGAGTGCTTAGATTTTCGAAAAAAAACAATAAAATAAAAAAATCGAAAATCTTCTTGTGGCTCTTCTGGAAAAATCGAGGGTTTCTAAGTCAGACTTTTTCGTGGGTTTTTTGGTCGCAGATTTTTTCTGCTAAACCCGCGTGCTCTGTTTGTCATTTTTGGCGTGTGATTAAATCGTGTTTCTGGACTTCTGGCGTGGATTCTTCATTCGGGTTGCGTTTTTTTGTTTTTTGTGGTAGTCTAAGGCTTGATTTTTTGCTCTTGAAGGTCGCGTTTTCTGAAAAGCGACGCATTCTTTTTGTCTCCTGAGACGCATTTTGATGGTCGCGTTTAATCTCTGTCCTCCCTGAGCACCGACATTTGCAGATCTTCGGAGCTCTTCAGGCCGCAATTTCTTTCAGTGTTTGAGCACAAAATCTGTGTGCGTTTTTTGCCCTTCTTTTGGACGCAGCTTTACTACATCTCCTTGGCCGCGTTTTGCCTTGAAGCTGATGCGATTTCTGGCAGATTTCAGAATTTTTTCTATGTTTTCTGGTCTTTTAATGGTAGCCTACGGTTTGTGAAACTCAATTAGGGTTGCATCATTATTACAAGACCATGGCACCATCATCTACATCATTAAGAATAGACTAGGCATTTGCATGGATGTTGAAAGAGTCTTCAAATTGTCAAAACTATTAAATCAACTCAAGATTGACTAAAATCTAATAACCTTGCACCATAAACTTCTAGAACGTTTATGGATACTATCCAAATTTGCAATATAGGTCTACATACTTGAGGTGAGCAAAACTTAGATCGAATACGCATAGAAACATTGAATCTATAAATCATTGATTGTTTTCCCAAGTATGAAGGCAATGTCTATATTGTAAAAATGATTTGATGATACACAGAAAATTTTACAGTTTGATAATAGTTGGTTGGTAGAGTTTTAAGTAGAAGTTACAATGTCTAATAACATAGTGCCATGTTTTCAAGTTTATTTGGCATTAAATTTAGAGCTAAGCATTCTATTCTTTGTTGATTTTAGTATTTATTTATGGCATGCCCAAAACTTAACAATAAAAAAAAAAGCAAAGGACACGACACAACTTTCAAATTTCGATCACAACACAAAACTTTGTTTTTAAGCAATTATAGGAGGGACTTAAGGGGTCGGACCTATGCCTCAAGTGCTCATTTCTAATGGCCTTACTTACATGACATGCAAAGGCTTCGTAGTTCAACAACCTAAATTTGAACCAACTCATAATTGGTTGACCAATAAAAGAGTATAACCACTAGGTTTCAAATGATGTCTCTACCTCAATCACAATCATAAAGGACACTAACACTAAAAACCACACTATTTTGTAAAAATTCTAACACATGCTCTTGTTTTGATGTTCTTCTATACTCAAGGTATCTCTCTCTATATTTTGATTTTAGAAATAGGGTAATAAATCTCATGTAGTCCATCTATCACACTTTCTTGCATTTAACATTTGCATCTCTAATTAGGATATAACGAGTTAACCAAAGTGTGTTATGAAACCATTATATTCTCTTGCACTTACCAATTTCGTCAAATATAAATATAGGCATTAACAAGAACTATTTTACATTAAGTAGACGTTGTAAGTGAGTCACTCAACTTAAAAGTGTGATAGATGGACTACATGAGATTTATTACCCTATTTCTAAAATTAAAATATAGAGATACTTTGAATATAGAAGAACATCAAAACAAGAGCATGTGTTAGAATTTTTACAAAATAGTGTGGTTTAGTGTTAGTGTCCTTTATGATTGTGATTGAGGTAGAGACATCAGTTGAAACCTATTGGTTATACCCCTTTGTTGGTCAACCAATTAGGTGTTGGTTCAAATTCAAGTTGTCAAACTACGAAGCCTCTATGCGTCACGTAAGCAAGGCCATCAGAGATGAGCCCCCAAGGCATAGGTCCAACCCCTTAAATCCTCTCGTAATTGCTTGGAAACAAAGTTTTTTGAGTTAGTTTTGTGTTATGATCGAAATTTGAAAGTTGTATCGTGTCCTTTGCTTTTTTTTTGGTTGTTAAGTTTTGGGCATGGCAATTTATGAACATATTCATCTCTCACAATTTATTTAGCATTAAAACTAAATACCTTAATTGTCTTCATTAATTTTGCTACTTATTTATAAACATATTTCCTATAGTCTATCTCAACATATAATTCTAAAAATAATTCATATATTATAATTAATTAATCTATATTATCAATATAAAAATCTTTTATTTTCGTTACACCAATATAAAATGCTCACTTTATAAAAAAAATTATATATTAGAACTTAGTTTTGTATAATTAGAAATGTGAATTTGGTGTTATCCAGTATTATCAAGTTTTGATTGCTTATTTTTTAAACAAATTTATTGACCCATATTTTCTAAATAATGGTTTACATTAGCCCAATGTTTATGAGCATAAATGGTCTCCACAACATTCGTTGTATTTAGATAGTATTCACAAAGGTGAAGCATTAAGACTTCCTAGAAGGTCACCATCATAATATTTGTCCAACTCAAGCATTCTTATTAGAGAGTTTCCCCCAACATTAAACCCACTTAGCTTGCTAGTCCATTTGCAAAAACCTTCAGCAAGTGTTGTGCCTCATTTACTATTCATCATAGAACCCTTTAACCCATCTATTGACAAGTGGTATTTTTTGCAATGCATTAAATAATAATATTTTATCAAGATTTAGTTGTGTGGTTTTGGTTTATGAATCATTCATTATAGAACCCCTTTAACTCATTTGTTTGCACCGTATTAAATTATAATATTTTATCGGAATTCAATTATATAGTTTTTATTGGGAACTTATTGACTCATATTTCATGATACAATTAAATGCTAGTAGAATATTGAAACTCATAAAAAATAAATTCATATAAAATACCACTCAAAAATATGTGTAACAAATTTGATTCAAACACTATGCGACTAAATTCTCATAAAACAAATATTAATTCTAGCAATAGTAAGCGTACTGACAGCACCAATATTACTGAGATTCGGAACAACAGGTGTCCCGCCCTTTATAACCGGCCGGGGCGGTCTTTAACCCAAGCAGAAAACACTATGCAAAGGGCGGATGTTACAATGAATAGGGACATTTCAGAGGAAACGTTCGCTTCGATGGGAAACTGAGAAACCCCCATACTAACCGTACATAAAAATTCCCCTCTACAAATTTCATTCCAGAATATTGACACTAACAACCAAACGAAAATTGTTGAAAAACTTAGGGAAATATTTTACAGACAGTGTGTGTACCTGATTGGCAATCAATTTCACATTTGTTGACACCTGATCTGCTAAATTGGAAGCCTCTGATGCAGACGGCAACTTCTCTCGGCTGTGATTCTTTTTTCGCTGCAAATAAATACATGAATGGTGTTGTTGTTTAGTAATAAACTAGCAATGGCACCTTGGTGTGCAATGGGTACGCCGAAGAGTTGTGGAAGGTCAAGTAGGGAGAGTTTTTGTTCTTTATTTTGCAAATCATATCATTCTGTTTACCAGAGGGAATTTGGATAGATCAGTGAAAAATAATAATATACATACATATACTTTTCTTTTTTAGCAAAAATAGAATACATTTTGTAGGTTGTGCTTGCCATGTGAAATTGTAAAATGAGTTTTCTGTATTGAACTGCACATTACTGTTTTTTTATAACTTAAATTTTATGCAATGGAGTTCACAAATGCAGCATTACTGTTTTTTTATAACTTAAATTTTATGCAATGGAGTTCACAAATGCAGCATTTAAGATTGTTGAAAGACTGTTGCAGTAAGTGCTGAAGTCTGGAAAATACCATGGCATAAAAAGTCAATATAATCTCCATAAACATACTGTATACATTTATATTACTGTACAGGGGATGGTTTGATGTCCAGACTGGTCAAATTCAAGAATACCGATGCACAGTACACACTGATAGACAAATCCATAAATTCAATGGTTTTGATTTGTTTTAGAGTTCTATGATTTAATCATCTCTAAGAGAACAAACAGGGGCCAGGTTTCGAACATCTGGCACTTATAATATTTTAAAACATCAAAAAAAAATAAAAAAATGATTTGAATCCTTTGTTACATCAATAAAAAAATAAAAAACATGATTTGAATCCTTTGTTTCGGGCCTTGACTATGCTTCCACATCTTGCGAACAGCTCACGTGTCTGGTCTATACTCCCACAGTTGCATGGGAACAACAAAACAATCCACATGCTTTGACTATGTTCAATTTTTTGCATGCATATTGAATATGAGGATACGGGAAAGAGGGGAGGGGATTATGGAGGCGCATTTCCTGCAATGTGTATTCTATCAAACAGTTCGTGTGCCCTGTCAGTGCTTCCACCTTTTGCATAGACTGAGTTTGTGGGTGTCGAAAGCTCTGATTAATGCTAAGCCAGAGGCATACATTTCTCAAATGGCGTCTCTCAGTCCGTACCACCACCACTCCCTACAAGAAGAACCCATGAGCCCATACCACGGACGACTCGGCCAACTTTCTCAGATGGACTTTACAAGCTCAACTCTACAAGAGATGCAACGCAAAACAAGCCCATCAAGGACTTCTTCGCACAAGTAGAAGGGATGATGACGAAATTTGGGATGATCTACGACTGGAAGATCGGCGATGAAGAAATGTTCGGATGGATGGTGGTGCTGGACTCCCTCTCCCTCTACCGGTTTCTCAAAAATGGGCTTCACCTTCTTCAACGGGAGGCAAGTTAAAGACAGCAGATGCGGTGAAATTCTTATGCCTACACTCACAAGTATCAGATGTGATCTTGTGAAGCTGGAAAATCAGATCCCTCTTTTTCTTCTCACTGAAATCGACAAGGACACCCTTCGTTCTCAGCTCTGGTATTCCTCATCTCTCTTGCTTCATGGTATGCAACAAGCAAGAAGCTATATGGAACCCAAAGTTCATTAAATTTTGATGCTTCAATGGCTGTGTTGCTGCTACCAGAAGCTATACCATGATTTGTAAATCAAGAAGCACTCATTGTAGCACTCATTGCTTCATGGTATCTCTTGCTTCTTGGTGAAATCAAGAAGCTATAGCTTCATGATTTGTAAATCCTTCATGGGCACTCATTTTAAGAAATTTAGATTACAAAGAATTTTAATTCCTTTCTGTTTGGATATATTTAATACTATGTATTCACTATGTCTTGGTGAAAATTTGTCATAGGTTCATTGTTCATTAAGTTGTGGGCAAAAAAATGGCACCCTGAAAGATGAACATATTTCATTTACAACAAGCAATAAGCTACAGGGAAAAGGTGTAGTTTGCCGTTACACCAAAACTTGCAAGTGTTAGTGAACTTTCCAAACCAGGACCTTCACCTAGACCCAGAGTGGCGGTTAGTCCACATGATCATATGCCCAGAGGTGTGGCGGTTAGTCCAACACCCCCCTTCCGACGCAACTCGGGGGAATTGAATCTGGGTTGTGGCTCTGATACCATTTGTAGTTTGTCATTACACCAAAACTTGCAAGTGTTAGTGAACTTTCCAAACCAGGACCTTCTCCTAGACCCAGAGTGGCAGTTAGTCCACATGATCATATGCCCATAGGTGTGGCGGTTAGTCCAACAAAAGGATTGCCAAGATTTACAGTTGTTCTTATCATTTTTGACAAGTGTTGCTAGCATTCTCCTTGATTGTTTGATAAGATGCTTCACATATATGCCATCTACTGGACTGCTATGGTTGAAGGATATGCACAAAATGGATTTGTTGAAAAGGCTTTATAAATTTCCAAACAAATTCAGAGATAAATGAAGAATTCCTTCTTCACTGGAAGATCTAAGAAGGCGATTCTCATGGCAACCACGACGCTAACTATCAGGAACTCGTGAAAGCTAGAAAATGTTTGTAGAAAAATAACTCTTTAGCTCCTCGTCTGAATTCAATGACCTTGAGTTTTGCAAATAAAATCCCAAAGAAGAAAATATCTCATGTAAATGAATGTGGAGGTGAAAGAGACTACGCAAGTTAGGTGAGATTGAATGTGATGCAATTTGGAGGCAGGTTGGTGAGATTGAATGCAATGCGTACTATTTTTTCTCGTTAAAACCTTACTTTCAGGCTGCAGCTCGCCAAATTGGAGAAGTGACAGCTCAATACCCTCGAGGAAGAGTTTGGAGGGGAAAGCAGAAGAGAAGGAGAAAAACAGCCCAGAAAACGGTGAAAAAATAGTCGAAAAATGACAAAAAATGGACGGCTGAGATTCCTTTAAATGTCAACCAGAGTCTGTAGTTGCTTTTCAACCGTCGAAGGGGAAAATGAGCTTCGAAAGCTCATATAGGACACGCCTTCGGCGTAAATATGGAAAGCTCGGATGAAATGAACAGAGAGCACGGAGTTGTACCCGCCGACGGCCGTAATGAGCGAGAAGGGCATCAATGTGCGCTATTAATTGGCTAAGATCGAAGTCTTGCTTATCCGCATTTGTCATTAGAATTTCATCAATGCGCTGGGAAGGCGTAACAGAGGACGAAGATGAGGATGCTGTCGAAGACATATTGAAAGAAATTGCAGGAGATTTCACATATGAAAGTGCCTCAATTTGGAGAAAACCCTTCGAAATACACAAGAGGGCGGGGGACTGAATGCAGAGACGACTTCTTAAAATGAGTTTTAACAGTCAAAAGTGGTACAGTCGACGCAGCTGACTCACTACTTAAATATCCATAAAATAATGTAGTCAATCGTGGTAAGTAGAGTGAATTAAAAAGGGCCCGCATTACGTCCCATCACCGACATAAACATCAATGTACAATACGCCAAATTTGTGGTGACATATTCAACATGTCTGTAGAAATGGTATCTATGCGACACGTCTTTTATCTTATAAAATTTGGTCATTGCAATAATTCGGGAAGAATTTTAGCAAGCATTGAATAGGCATGGTCAGTCGCGAAAGCATCAATTTTAAACATGAACGCCAGGAAGTTGCCATTTCGTCTCATCACTGACGCAAACAGCAATATACAGCACGTCAAATAACGATATTTTTATCTTAAAAAATTTCGACATTGCAATAATTCGAAAGATTATTAGTTGAAAGGTTTTTTCGGATAAGCTGGTGATATTTAAAAGTACCTTGATAGGTAACAAATTTTAAACATGTACATGAATTCTAACATGATTGTTAAGTGTTGTTAAGTGATTCATGCGCGTTAAGAGGAGTGTGATTAGATATGTTAGATTATTTGCTTGATGTGAATGTAGGATAATCAATGATATTCAATGATCAAATGGTAAGCAATGAGGCGATGATTTATTAATGCTCTATATAAGTGCAAATAAATGTATTTTTATACACATACTTCTAAACTGTGATGATTTGTGCAAAGTCAACTTGGGACAAAAGTGTTGAATGAGGCAAGTCAACTAAATATTTGGTTTTTATTTTGTAAATTAATGATCAAGATTGTAGTTATGAGGACTAACTTGCACCCATACATACGAATTGAGTCAAACATCTAGGTTGGATAAGTGCTTGAGATGAATTGGATTGGATTTGGATAAGTGATGTGAATTAATCTCTAAGCATGTTTATTCTCAAACATGCATAAATCAGATATAATAAATAGACGAACTATGACCCATTAAAGGAAGAAGATTCTCCTTCTCAAATGTGTTCCTCGTGAATTTCTTGCAAGACAAAGATAAAAGATTCCATGAGTATATTTTACCTCACACAAAAAATTGAATGTAAAAATTAATTACCCCCATAGGGTGTAGTTGATTGAAGGAAGATCCTATAATATACCAATGACAAACATAAGCATAAGAGGATACATTAATAATAGAATGCATTGTGAGATAAACACAGTCATTTGATCAATAAATAATAAATGATAAGCATGTGAGCATATATAATCTTCCAAGTGTGAAAATCTAGTAATCATAAATGGAATAGTACATTATGAGAAGCGTAGTAATGGACTAGAGATATAATCAAATATAGCATCATTGACTCCATAATGGGCATAATAATTGTGATGCATCCATCAATGGCCAAAAACACCTATGAAACTATGATAAAAGGTCAAACACAACATGATCCATGGGCAAAACTACACATAGGGTAGGATCAATAAGATAAGTAAGATCAAGATCTAATGGTGATGTGAACCCTAATGGCCAAAAGTGCCCATTAAAATTTAAGGAACCTAAGGTAGTGGAATATTTTCCTACACTAATCTTTTTTTTTTCAAGTTAAGAGGTCGATACCTTTTTTTTCATGTTCCTACACTAATCTTAAGAGGGGAGTTATGCAAGACTTTTCAAATATTTACAATAGTTACAAAAACAAATATAAATATCATTCATATCACAACACAATAATTTATATGAAGAAAAACCATTCGAGAAAAATACCCCACACTCCAAAAGCAACCCAATATATTATTCCAAAATAAAAAAGATTAAAATATACCTGTGGAGCAAGCTTTCTCAAAAGTATCACTAACCAAATATCTATGAATCACTCAACATCTATAAAACTCTCACACTCGACCTCTATCTCAAGCACCTAATATTTAGAAGATATGATACATGAATTTTTTTTTAACCCAAGGGTATCCCCACGACCCAACCCAATGCCCAATACGCCTTACCTTGGCCTTACAAGTTGCCAAGTTAGGGACGAGAAGGGGTGAGATGGGGCAAGATTAGTCCCCTGGGGATGTACACAACCGCCCGCAAACCACGTGCATTGGGTAAACCAGGACCTCAGACTCAAACCCAAGACCATGGGGAGCAAACCCATGACTTAAGCCTCCTCCGCTATCCGGATATGATACATGAAATTGTCAAATAATATTTACAAATCATGAGTTAAAACCACCCAAAAGAGGCACCCAAATTATCTCCAATCAAATATGCCCTATGATGTGTCAAAACACACACCAACACATGCAACTCCCCCTTATAGCTCTTTTATGTGTCCATGTTTTCATATTCTCCAATTTAGGAGACCCAACTTTTGAAGGCCATAATTTTTGATTCGAGAGTCTGATTGACAACCGTTTGAATTGTTGGAATGTCATGAAGTATTATATCAAACTATAACTCACTTCATTATTTATGACCACTTTAGGGCCCAAAATGACCTCAAAGTGCCTCAAATTTGACTTGGAACCATTATAAATATATACTTTAATATATTAACATCTAGACATGATCTTGGGTCAAAATTTTACAAACATGTATATTTGGAAATTTCATAGCTTTGAAGAAAATTTTAGATCCATATATGCTCAAACATAAACTTATTGTAAATAGTATTTTTTATAGTTGCAAGGTTGAGACACCTTTTCTAACATTCCCCCATTTGTCAAATACCTTGCAAGAGAAAATGGAGTATTGATACCATGATTTAATTTTTAAGGGTTGACATTCTAGATGTTATCAATTATCATATTTTCATGTGTTAGGTGATGTACATTGATGTTGAGCTATTCTAGATGTGTTGATTATGTGATCTACATGATATTGTACCCTATTGGGTGGTTGTGCATTGCTTTGACTATTATATATGTGGTGTAGGTAGACTTAACATGTGACTTGAGTATGTAGGTTGTGAGACCCTACCCTCTGTGATCCTATTGAGTCTATGCATTTTGATGTTCTTGTGCCTCCACAATGGATGTTATTCCTGAGTTAGGAGTAATGAACATTGTTTGACTGATTTGAGATTAGGTTAAATAGAAAAAAATTTAGCTATTCAATGGGTATTGTGATTTCTCTATGATTATCAGATGTGTTATTTTGTTTGATTATGCAATTTCTAGTAGTGGCACTATGCATATCAAATGTATTAAGTTATAAGGTTTTTTGGTAATTGGTAATGGGCTTACATATGTATGGAATGGTTTGTGATATAGTGAATTCAAATAAGTCTTAAACATGAGTTCCACAAGAATACACATATATAAACATTTAAAGTGGAATTAACACATGTTCATGGAAGAGGGTATTAACTAGGCAACTTAGGCAAACGATAGTTTGAGAATGTGTATTAAATGGGCTATATATTTAATATAATAATTATAAGGGTTGAAATTAAATGAACTTTACAATTTGGAAAGGAGTAAATACAAATAATAAAACTAGTGATACCCGTTGTTAATAAGAAAATATGTAATTTGATGCACTCAAAATAAATTACCTAGATATTATATTTTTGATTATTACATATCTTGATATCCTAAATTTAATATAATTTGTATTGTTATGGGTATCAATAATGGTATATATAATTGATGATTTTTATGACCAAATTAATAATAACATTTGTTTTAGCTATGAGCAACAAACTATAGTTGAAAACTTATTAAGATTACAATAGATTTGGAATTAGTAATTTAACCTTAATCAGATAATTATATTTTTTCTTAAAGAATTTGATAATTTTTCCAATATTTAAATTAACCCTTGCTTGACACTTGAAAACTTAATTTACGCTATGATGGATAAAGTGAATTGCTAATTATAACCTATGGGTAAGCTTTTATGATTTTCACTTAACTCTTAGTTTAAGGTGTTCTAGAATAAAAGACATTTAATTTAAGAATCATTATTTGAATTAGCCCTAAAAGACAAAATATCCTAATTGGATTAGTAAAATACTTAGAAGAGATTTGACCTTTTACCCAACATTTTGATGAAAGATTAAATCTTGGTCTAACTTGACCCTAAAACCCTCAATTCAGAATTTAATGATAGCTTAGGAAAATATCTAGATTTAATCTTTAAGTGGACTTTGAATTTTACTTTTAATTCTTCTTAAATGAAAAGTTATGAAAACTCTTTATCATTCATGTTACAATGGTGTATATAATTTCCTTTAAAAGTTGTGTTTTAAGTAAGGTTTCTAATTTTATCATTGTTGGCTCATTGTGCTTAAACTCTCAATAATTAAGTTTGTAACTAAGAAATGAGATATTCCTAATTGTTACACTAGAAATACGAATTGTAGTCAAGAAAGGTGGAAAAAAAAATTCAATAAGCTACTTACAATACACGTTGAAATGTCTTAGAGTCAATAAAGTAAACTCACCCTAGAGTAGTAAAGTGACGAGATGACAGATTCGTACACGTGATGTCCTCGATTATATTTTAACTTTAGGAGATTCAAACTGTTTCGGTTGTAGTTGTAAGGAAAGATTTTTGGTAGTTGTGTTTGTTTTAAGTTGGAATTTTTGGGGCATGACATTTAGCATCAGAGCAAGGTTTCAACATTAGGAACTTTGCTTGTGTTAAGTGGTTAACCAATTCTGCTTTTGAGATGGGTTATGTGGTTCTAAGAATTGTGTTGCAAGAATAGTTAGGATGAAGGTGATAATGTGTTCATTGACGTTACACCCCAGTTGTGTATTTATTATTTATTGTTACTATTTAGGGTAAATGTGAATTAAATTTGAATTTTGAATGAGAATAAATTGTGCTTGCACTTTGTTATCCATGATTTATGAATGAATGTTGTTTCGTTTAAATGATATGCGAAGAAATGCAAATATGTGAAATGGATAGTTATAGAAATGAATATTCTAACTATGGAGATATATTATGTGTAATGCATATTTTGTTGAACAACTAACTACCATGGGAATGTGTTAATTGATGCAAGTATATGTTCAATCCTCTAGGTGGAGGGGAAGCATCACTCAGAAGAAGATCTTGGTTAGGTAACCAGTAATGTAACCTATCTGAGCTTACACACACACTCACAATAGAAAGATTGAGTCAAGTTGTTATGTTGGGAATTGGTAAGTCATCCTTAGTATAAATATTTGCATTAGTAAGGGTCATTATTACTGTTGAATGCATGCTTGGATGGTGTTATATGTTTAGAGATTATGAGCTCTTTCCTATATTACTATGCTTGTATTGATGAGTTAAACACACATGGAATGTACGTATATGTATACATATGCATGCCAACGATAGTCCATACACGTGAAGGAACACGTACATGAGAGTACATAGGTAGACGTACCTATGCACGCTTATGAATAGGTGGCTTATGTGCATGGAACTATCAAATGGACCTTACAACATGTATATGCATATGTATAAATATATCACATGTAGATACCTATCAATACTGATAGCAATTGTGTGCAATCGAATGTGTGTGTGTGTATATATATATATGTATATATGATATATACATATATCCATATGTATACATGTATCGATACACACGTATGTTTGGAAAACAGATAATTCCCATACGAATGTATCGATATATGTACACATATGTATACATGTACATAGAGGAATATATATATATATGTACACAATCAGTGTTATTATTATTATTATTATTACTATGAGGTTAACTTGTTGTATTCATTTGTATATCGAATGTATACATACTTTATTGCCATATATATATATGTGTGTGTGTGTGTGTGTGTAAATATATGAATATATATATATATATATGTAAATATATCAATATATATTTATATATGTAAATATATGAATATATGCTTAAGATGAGTAACATATGTAATGATAGAGGTCGATTTTATTTACATGAACATAGGCTAATTGTATATAACATTTACAATGCATTTAAGGGCCGAATATTATATATATTGGCAATGAGTAAAGATCAAACAATATGCTATGAATTATGCAGCAGTTAAGTCGATATGGAGAATATAACATAGTCGATGCTATGAGATAGAATATCTTTGACTTAGTAAATAGAAATTTACCTTTGGACACCTTATCATGAAGCGATGAAAAGTAAAGTGTAAAATGCATGATAATCGAAAGAGTTACAACAAGGAAAAGAATTGGTCAAAGCATATTTATGCGCCCGAATGACTCTTCATTCTTCTATTTTCTGCTAAGCTTAGACTTAGTCGACTTTGAGCATATGTTGCATTTTAAATATAGATCGATTCAATTAGTAAGGGTCGTGCCAAAACAATAGGGAGAAGGTTGCTTGCTTGGCACCATATTGTGAAGTTATAAATGTTGTAGAAGTCCATTCTGGAAACAAATCGATTATCACCATTTGATCATGTGTAGATTGAAATAGTCTTAAGTTGTTGTCAAAACATAGAGGTTGACCTATAGCTTTTCATGTTGAGTAAACTCTTTGATTACTGCCACCTTTTAGCTAAGTGAAGTGAGTTGATATGCATGGATTAAGCTATCATTTTGCATGCCTCTTCTATAGGCTGTAATATCTCTTTTTGTTGTATAAATAGAGAGGCTAGCTCTCTTATTTGGAACACATTCTTTTGCAAACTTATACTGTTGCATATTTTTTGAGAGTTGTTAACTATGTGAGCTGAAAGTGATAGTGTGAGAATTGAGAAATATTGTGTAAGTGCAAATAGTTCTTGAGAGAGAAAACATAGAGAAGTGTTTAGAAGGATTTAGAGAAACAAGCAAGCTATTGTTGGAAGGCTGAGCAACAGATCAGTCCATTGAAATAAGTGTATACAGGAATGAAGATCTAGTTTCTCTTATTTATCTTTGTTTATAAAAGATTGTGTTTTGTATGTTTTATGTGGATTGTATAAGAATACTTGTATTAGGAAAATATAGTATTTTCTTTGGAAAGGAAAAAAAAGCTATGTTACTCTTTTCTATGAAGTGCTTGTATTTACTCCATAATAGGAGAGATTGTTGTCATAAGAATATGTAAACTAGATATGATTAAGCAGGGATAGCTTAAGAGTTTTCCATAGCTAGTTATTGGTATAATTGATAGCTTCTAAGTTACACCTAGGGTTTTATTATCCGTAAAGGGAGGTAACTTGTATTTATGCTTTACAAGTAGATATAACATTAAGTTATGAGAAATGGGAATAGGTTGTCTCTAGGGTTAAAGACTACCCGTTGAAGAAAAAACCTATGCATAGTATATAGTGGCCTAAAGTCAAATCGAGCTTGAGTAGTGAATGTGAGTAGGATGACTATCACTCAAAGTACTAGGTGAGAACACTTTGGCCAAAATAGTGTGATTGCCTTTGGCTCCACTATTAATTCACCGTGATCCATTTATTTGCATGCTAGTTCTAGATTTTGGCTTTACAAGCTCTAGTCATGTAGGACACAATACTAAGCTTAGTTGGTTGTTGTTACGAGGCTACTCCACCAATCTCTTCATCAAAGGGTAGAGCCATATATTGAATGATAGATGTGCAGGGGACTGCAATGAGTTTGTGGTTGGTGAAAAAGTGCTTGAGTGATGCTTCTCCTCAGTAGGCGATAAGAAGACCAAGATTTGAAATGAGGTTCCTAGACTATATATATATATTCCTTTAAAAGCTCGGTTGAGCTATGTATGTACTTTGTACACATTCTTAGAAATATTGTAATCAATAATTTGTTATATTCGAGTGGAATCATTGTTGTTTATTATTATGACATCTATTTTCATTTTTTCTCAATAAAGAAAAGAAAAAAATTATTACAATGGCTTGTTACATAGTTTATTCACTCACAAATTGAAAACTTAGGAAAATTTACTTCAGTGAAGGGTTGACATGTTACATGTGGTATCAGAGCTACCAGGTTTAGCTTTGGAACCTATGAGCTCATAATTCTTTTCATCCAATGTTATCTAATGTTTGGAAATTCTTGTGCCAAGATGGTACGTCTCAGGTTAATGACTAGAAAGTTAGTAATTGGAAATGAGCACTACCTCAAGGCCAAGAAGGAAAGAGATTCCATCACTAGGACAATTGAGGGTACCAACTATGATAATGCCATCTAGTTAAGCAACACTGAAACCTTCAGTTGCACGCTTTCTCGAATCTATTGGTGTGAATAAGTCGTGTACATAGTTTATTCCTTTACTAAAGACTTAGGGGACTTAATTCATATGTTAAGTTTACTTAGGATATTAATTGTATCTTCTAGAATTCTTAGTTGTCTTATCTAGACTTTACACTTTCCTAGGTAGTTATGAGTTAGTTGTCACATGTGATAGGATTAAGACACTTTTCATGATCTTGTCTTATCTATCTCTCATCATTGCCTTTATAAGCAAGGCATCTATAGCATAGTTTGCATTGTATTTTATTGCATTGATCATATTGTATCATATTGCAATTCTTTTTTGGTGGAATAACATCTTCCATTGTTGCTTCTCTCTATCTCTTGTGAAGGTTATTTGGCGTTGCAAATTGAAGATCTTGGGTTGATCAGTTCAACATGGTATTAGAGATTTGAATCTGGAAAACCACTTCCATTTTTTCATTAGAGAGTTTCCATCAAGTTTTCTATTGTGATTTGAGTTTCTTGTATCCTATATTGCATATTATTGCATTGATCATATTGTATCATATTGCAATTCTTGTTTGGTGGAATAACATCTTCCATTGTTGCTTCTCTCTATCTCTTGTGGAGGTTATTTGGCATTGCAAATTGAAGATCTTGGGTTGATCATTTCAAAATGGTATCAGAGATTTGAATTTGGCAAGCCGCTTCCATTTTTTCATTAGAGAGTTTCCATCAAGTTTTCTATTGTGATTTGAGTTTCTTGTATCCTATATTGCATGCATGCATTTTGGTGAGATTTGGTGATTGCAGCACTTTTGGCTATAGTGAGAGTATTTTAGGTTGTCCCATTGCATCTAGGAGGCTCAAAAAAGTCAAATTTGGCTTTTGTTTCACTCAATTTCGTCACCATTTGCAACTTTGGCAAAGAAGGGTTTGGAGCTCAGATCTGGTGATCAGCTTTTATAGGAGCATTTTTGGCAAGAAATAAGCCTTCCATTACGTTTGTGTGGCTGTTTCCAAGTTTTTTGATATATAATTTTCCCATATTCAGTGAAAGTTGTTTTCGGGGCAAATTTTTTTTAGTTGAGGAGTCGTACGACCCCTAGCTTGCAAGGTACATCGTCGTCAGAGAAAAAAAAAATTCTTGCTTTATTCTTTTCGAGCAATATTTTATTTTAAATTTAAATATATATATATATAGCGCTTCACAACACTATCTGCCTTATGTACTGTAGGCTTTTAAAAAGCCGACTATATTTTTTTGTCGACCGACAGACTTAAAGTCTACGGATTCCATTAAACCGCATGACATTTTGGTCTTATCGCTAGCAACTTTCATACCTGCCAACGTTGGAGATAAGCCACAACTTATTAACCACTGGAGACCTAGCCACCAGGTGGGCGGCTACCTAACCACCAACTTTGACCACCGGTGGCCTTAAGTGGTAACTACCAGAGAAGTTGCCAAGTTTTTTTCCTTTGCATGTAACCACTCTAAGAGAAAACTGCTAGCGGTTTTCTAAACCGCTGATATTTTTTATAGCAATAATGTGCCTAGTCACATGGGTGACCAACTACCAGCCCCTAGGGGCTAATTTTTTGTGCCTATTTAGTGATCATTTTTGCTCTTGTTTAGCATTGAAAGTGCCTCTTCTAGGCCTTTTTTTCAATTTTGCATAACTTTTCGCCACAGCGTCAGTTTTTCAAAAACAAGACATCGTCAAAAAGCTTGTTCGACGAACTTCATAGTGCTGTAGGTGATTTTTCTAGATTTTGATATTTTTTGCCAGGATTTTCAGCTTGAAGGTACAAGTGAATTTATTGCTTATCATTTGCATAAATTTTGCAAATGAAGTCAAAATTTGGCAAATTTTCTTTTGAAATTGCTCAGAAAATCGTAAGGAATCTGTTTATAACCTCTATTTTCAATTTTGGCAAGCTCTTTTTTCTAAAAATTGTAAAAATCACCATGTGTTATAAACGGTTGATTTGAGCTTGTCACTTGTTCAAATTGCAAAAATTCTTCATTGTAATTTGTTGGGGGATTGCAAATTGAGTTTTAATACATTCTGTGAGGTAAAAGGCACAATTTAAGTGCCACTTTGTCTTCTTTATTTTGGTGTTCATGGCAGATCTAAGGAAAATTGAACCACTCACTCCACACAATTATCATACATGGAAGCTAAAAATGACTCAATTGTTACAATCTAAGGGTTTATGGCCAATGTTAGATGCAGAACAACCTAAATTCACAAGGTATTATGAAAAATTTGTCCATAGATGTAAAATGGATGAAGCAAAAGGGCTTATTGGCTTACATGTATCAGATAACTTGTTTCATATTTCAGAGTGTAAAACACCTAAGAATGTTTGGGATAAACTTGAAGAATTGTATGGTAAAACAAATCATTTCAAAGCCTTGCAACTTCAAGCAGATCTACAATCACCCTCTCCAGATGTATTTCCTTTAATTCAGGATTTCCTTGCACAATTCAAGATGATTTTGTCACAGTTGAAAGGATGTGGACATGATATATCTAGTGATGAATGTATCTTCTTGATTTTGTCTAAGTTAAAGGGCCCTTATCAAGTGTTTTATTCTAATTTCTATTCAACTATGGATGTCATGGGAAATATTACAAAATTCCCTCTTTTGAGTTGTTTTTTGAGTGTCTTACAAGGGAAGAGGAAAATTTGATTTAGTTGGATGCCTTACCTAATTCTAAGAATCATGCTCTAATGGCTCAATCATCCAAGGGTAAAGGAAAGAATAAGAAGAAGCTCAAAGCAGAATCATCTTCAGGTAGTGAGAATCCCTCCAAACTGAAGTTGGAGAATAATCAAAAGTCCACTCCATCTCCTTCTTGTACCTATGGAGATTCTTCCTCCAAGTCTAAGAAAAAGAAAGGAGATCCTTATTCATTTTGTGGAAAAACTGGATATGATGCAACTCATTGTTTTAATAGATTGGAAGCCTTGGAGGAAGCTATGAAGAAGCACAACACTTCAGTAGCTAAGCCTTCTTCCATGGGCAAAGGGAAAGCTCTTTTGGCATGGTCCATTCATTGATCTTTAGATAGTTGGATTCTTGATTTAGGTGCTTCACATCACAACCAATTCACATGATCTTCTTGATTCCATTGTTCATACTTCTACTTCTCATATTGTAGTTGGGAACACTTCATAGATTATAGTTTTGGGGAAAGGCTCCATTTAGATGCTAGATGGGTGCATTGAGAATGTTCTTCTTGTTCTTGATATTGCAACGAATCTACTTTCCATATATTAGATTTGTCATTCTAAAGATGGGAAGTCAGTTGAGTTTACTCCACAAAATGTGACTATTAGACAGTTGTAGGATCCTAAGAAAGTTGTTGCTACAGGGATAGTTGATGAGAACCATTTGTATCGATTTGATGACTTTAATTCTTCATCGGGTTCATGTTTTTCTGCTCATGTTGATTCGATGAGCAAGCTTTGGTGTGAAAGATTTGGGCACTTGAACTATAGATATCTTCAGTAGATGCAAGCACATAACTTAGTGGGTTGTCTTCCTAAGATCACTTGCACGAATGGTGTTTGTCAAGGTTGTGTTCTTGGCAAGCAATGTATCAAGATCCTTTTCCAAAGGGTCAAGCTACTCGTGCAACCACACCCCTTGAGTTGGTCCATAGTGATCTCATGTCATTCCCAACTCCTTCTTTATTAGGGTCTAAGTATGTGCTAACATTCATTGATGATTTTTCTCGTCTGACATGGGTCTATTTTCTGAAGCTCAAGAGTGAAGTTCTCACCAACTTCAAGACCTTCAAAACATTTGTGGAGAAGTAGTCAGGTTTTTCTCTTTGACAGATACACACAAATAATGGGTGGGAGTATGTCAATTAGGCATTTCAGGATTTTTGCAGTGAGCATGGTATTCTTCATAGCACACAGTTCCTTACACTCCTCAACAAAATGGTGTGGTAGAGAGAAAGAACACGACTCTTAGGGAAATGAACAATTGTATGATTTAGTCTAGGTCTAGACATGGATCCCACAATTTGGGTTGAAGTTGTTAATTGTCCCTACTATATTCAGAACTGTATGCCCCACAAGACAGTGTGAAATATGACCCCTAAGGAGGCTTGGTATCATCGCAAGCCTAATGTATCCTTCTTTAGAGTATTTGATAGTGAGGCTTGGGAATTCATTCTGAATGGTTGGCGTAAATCCATGGAGAAGAAGAGTCAGTGGTATATTTTTGTTGGCTATTGTGAGGATTTTAAGGTATATAGATTGTTTAATCTTGACACACAAGAAGTTAATTTCTGACGTGATGTTCAGTTTGTTGAGACCTTCACCTAGTCAGATCCTCCTTTGAATTCTTCATCACAACCTACTCAATCTTCTTCAGTTGATGATGCTTTCCTACTTGAGGAAGATTTTGATGATGGTCTTGATGCACCTCCTCCGCAATCAACCACTAGGCCACGATGGGCTCAAGTTATTCTTGAGGAGGTCGGTCCTCTTATTGGTGATCCCATAGACACCCGTCACATTCGTTCTCAGAATTCAAGAATCAATCTTTTGAGTCATGTTGTTTTAGATGATCCTTAGAAGTTTTCAAATGCTTCAAGTATTCCAAAGTGGGATAGTGTTATGGTTGATGAGTATTCTTCTTTGATCAAGAATCATACTTGGGATCTTATGCCCCTTCCTAAGGGAAGAAATTTGGTTCAGTGCAAGTGGGTGTATCATACCAAGTATGTAGCAGATGGTTCCATTGACAAGTACAAGGATCATCTTGTTGCAAAGGGTTTTTCTCAGGTTGAAGGAATTGACTATTTTGAGACCTTTGCTCCTGTTGCCAAGATGGATTATATTCGCCTTGTCCTTGCTATAGCTGCATCACAACGATGGTCAGTGTATCATATGGATGTGAAGAGTTTTTTCTTGCATGGGGATCTTCATGAGGAGATCTATATGGAGTAGCCACCAGGTTTTGTGCAGGACCCTTCACTTGAACATTGCAGGCTTTGATGTTCATTGTAGGGTCTCAAACAAGCCCCTTGGGCTTGGTATGAGAAGATGGATAGTTTCTTGCTTACTTTTGGCTACACTCGTTGCCATTCTGATCCCATAGTTTATAATTAGAGACATGGAGATGGTCTACTCATACTTGTTCTCTACATGGATGATTTGATTCTCACAAGGAGTTCTACTTCCATGATTCAGAGTACACGGTGAGCATTGATGGAGTGATTTGATATGACCTCACCATTCTTTTCATCCAACGTTATCTAATGTTTGGAAATTATTGTGCTAAGATGGTACGTCTTAGGTTAATGGATATAAATTTAGTAATAAAAAATTAGCACTACCTCAAGGCCAAGAAGGAGAGAGAGTCCATCACTAGGACAATTGAGGGTACCAACTACGACAATTCCATTTGGTTAAGCAACACTAAAACCTTCATTCATGTGCTTTCTCGAATCAGTGATGTGAAGAGAAAGATTAAAATGGAGGCTAAATACAACTACCTACCTTCCATCTCACCAAGAAAGTTTGATTCTTACTTTCTAGGGATATGCCCCCAAAAGGGAGTGTCAGTCTGAAATTTATCTTTAGGGACTCTAGAGTTCTCCCAATGGTGGAAGTAATTGTAATTTCCTCGAGTAAAGAATCAAAAATTTATGTAGCTCACAACTATGTATCAGATGACAAATCTGAAGGTTATTATCCATTTTAGGATAGGTATGAACAAATGAGAAATGAACAATATCAATTTGTAGGGTATATTCCATTAAGTTATGTGGCAAAGGGTGAATCCGAGGGATACTCTCCACTCGACTATTTGAATAGCTACTCCATGTAATCAAAATAATATTTAGATCCTTATGAATTAATAAAATTATGTTTATCAAAAAGCTTGTGCTTAAAGTCTTATGTGGAATTCCTTATGTGTAATTAATAGCTCATTTTAATATTTTCCATAAGATAATTGATAACATGATTAAATCTAACATGGACAAACCTTTAGGTAGAATCCTTTTTTTCAAGATGGTGAGGACACGAACCAATCTTGGCGGAAGCCAAGAAGTTGGGCAAGGACTAGTAGGAATTGAAGCTAGACTGGGCCAAATTTTATAATGGTTGGAAAACCTAGAGAAAGAAAGAAGATTATAGGAATTCAAGACAAAGAAACTCCAGGGAAGGTTGAAGTTGTGCAAAATGTGCCAAAGCAAGGGGAAAATGGATCCCATAATAGTGGGAAAGAGTCAAGAAGGGAATGTAGGAAGAATCCAGTTCCAATAGTGAAAACACCAATAATGTTGGTGGGAATGCTAATAAGTATGGAGAACCTATGAAAAGGAAAGGACTAGCTACTAGATGTTTCAATTGTGGAGGATACCACTATGTGATTCAATTTCCTAATAAGGCTTCAGGATCACAATCTTATGATAATCCACTACCTACTCAGCAAGCGATGTTCCAGCAAAAGATACATGCAGTTGTGGATGATCGTCAAGCGGAGTATCAAGTGACTCCAATTGAGACACCAGGTATTTTGTTTAGCTTACCAATTTCTATACTTATAGATACTAGTGCAACTAAGAATTTTATTTCACCTAGAGTAGCTAACAAAATATCTAGAAAGGTTGGTTTCATGGCAAAGTCTTCGGATGTAGAGTATGCAAACCAAAAAAGAGGAAAGGTGGAACAATGTTTGTTCAAAGCTAGGATAGAGCTACCTTGTTTTTTTACAAAAGTGAAACTTTATGTCACACCTTTAGGATCTTATGATGTTATCCTAGGTATGAAATGTTTATGGAGACATAGGGATAAGGTATATTGTTATGCCAAAAATAGTATAATATTTAGATGATGTTGGTAATCAAGTGAAGTTTCAAGGGATACCTAGGGAGGTCAAGATTCGTCATATCTCTACAATGAAATTGTTAAGGGCTAAGAAGAAAGGGTGGAAACTCTTTGCTATCAAGATAGAAAAGTTAGAAGAGTATAAGGGATCAAATTCATAAGAGAATCTTGATAAAAAAATTTCACAGAACTTCCAAGAGGTGGAAGATGGAGAAATGGATGAAATTGGAATGTTAGATATGGAGAAGTATCCTATTTTGAGGAAGTTTTCAGATGTATTTCTAGATGAATTACTTGGGTTACCACCAAAAAGGATATTTGATTTATCAATAGATATAGTTATAGGATCCGAACCTATTTCCAAGGTACCTTATAGAATAACAACAACTGAACTAATGGAGCTTAAGGCACAATTGGATGAATTATTGTCTAAAGGGTTGATAAGATCAAGTGTATCACCCTGGGGAGCACCAGTGATCTTTGTGAAAAAGAAAGATGATACCTTGCATTTGTGCATCAATTACCACATGCTAAACAAAGAAACTGCAAATAATAAGTATATGTTGCCATGCATTGATGATCTATTTGATCAAATGAGGGGAGCCGCTATATTTTCCATGATTGATCTAAGATCTAGATATCATAAATTGAGGATTAAGGATGAAGACATCTTTAAGACCGCATTCAAACTTGATATGGGCATTATGAGTTCACAGTTCTACCCTTTGGTTTAGCGAATTCACCTGCAACGTTTATGAACCTTATGAATAACATATTTAGGGATTGACTAGATAAATTTGTCTTGTATTCCTAGATGATATTTTAATATATTCAAAGAATAAGGAGGAACATTGTAGACATTTAGGGATAGTGCTACAAAGACTTAGAGAACATAAGTTGTATGGAAAACTCTCTAAGTGTACCTTCTTTCAAAAGAGAGTACATTATCTTGGACATGCAATTTCAGCAAAAGGAAGTTTAGTAGATCTAACTAAAATCAAGGCGGTGCTTGAATGCCCAGTACCCAAGAATGTATCTGAGATTAGGAGTTTTATGGGTTTGGCGGGATACTATAGAAAGTTTGTTGAAAAATTCTCCAAGATTTCTTTTTTGATTACTTCTTTGTAGAAGAAAGTGAAGAAGTTTGAATGGATTGAGAAGTGCCAAGTAGCCTTTGATTCACTTAAGGAAAAGTTGACTACTACACCGATTTTCAAAGTACTAGATCCTAAGGGTGAATTTTCTATTATCATGGATGCATCACGAGAGGGATTAGGTGGTGTGTTAATGCAAGATGGGCAAGTAATTGCTTATGATTTAAGGAAGCCAAAACCGTATGAGCAGAATTATGCGTCGCATGGTTTGGAGTTAGAAACCATGGTTTCTGCATTGTAAATGTGGATGAATTACTTGTTAGGAAAACTATTTGAATGAAAAAAAATCATCATGGATTAAACTACCTATTTACTCAACCTAATCTAAATGTAGGACAAAGAAGATGGTTGGAGTTAATAGTTGATTATGACTTCAATATCAGTTATACTAAAGGGAAACAAAATTGGGTTGTCAATGCCTTGAGTCGAAGACATCATATTTCTTCAATAGTGACAATTCAAACTGACTTTAAAGGTCAGGTGTTGCAAAAGTGAAAAGAGGATGAGTACTATATGAAAGTTAAGCAAGCACTCACAAGCAATTCTCAAGATGCTAGGTATGAAGGTTTTCATTTTGAACCTAATGGATTACTTAGATATAAGGGAAGAATGTATGTACTTGGCATAAAGGAGTTAAAAGAAATCTTGTATGGAAAGAAGTACATGAAGCACCATACTCAGGACACCCTAGAGTGACAAAAATGTTGGAAGATGTAAAGCCACTATACTTTTGGAAAGGGATGAAAGGAGATGCTACTAGATTTGTAGCAAGATGTCTTGAATGTCAAAGGGTGAAAAAAGAGCATCATTATCCTGTAGGTTTGTTATATCCACATGATATTGTTGGATGTTGTGGTTGTGTTGCTGATATGTGCTTTTCATTGATGTCAACACTATTAGCATTGATGTATTGTAGGTTGTATATGTCGAGGATATTGAGAAAATTGTTAAAGAAAGAGTTGCAGGGTGATAGTGGAACAGTGAAGATCATGAAGGTGTCTTGCTCAGTACATTGATGATCAGTCACTGTGGACTAAAGGGTTTATTGTTGAGTATATCTAGTTTATCCTCCAAAAATTTTAGAGGTCAGCGTGAAGATTTAATCTTGTTATGATCAGTTGTGTTCTAATGGTTTTTCTGTGGCTTCAATTAGTGTTCCTGCTTGAAATTGATGTGATTCTAGTACTTCAATTAGTGTTCTTGATTGAATTTGATTTGATTCTAGTAATTTCAGTTGTTGCAAATGCTTCTCTAATGATTCTTGATACTTGTGAATGGTTCTAGATCATGCTCTATCTTTGTTGCACATCTGCATTGATCAGTGTGCTCGTGGTCGGTGATTTTTCTCTTGTGTGTTTGGTTTTTTATGTTCTTGGCCGACATGGTGGTTGTAACATGTTGTGGATCCTTCGAGATTAAAATTTGAATGTTTGGTTCACTCAAGGATATATTTTTAAGTATTCATTATGTTGTGGCTGATGGTGTTTGATTCGCATTGAAAATTTACTTGTAAATTTGGGATGACATTGTGTATATGTTTTATATTTTGGTTAACGAAGTTGTTGATGTAATTCCATGTTGCAGATATATAAGAGCGGTTTTTTGTATGAAGTTAAGAAGTGAAGCAGTGACAAAGAAAGAGAAAGTGTGTGAATAGTGATCTAATCATTCGATTGCAGAGTAGAGTGTGAAGAAGTTTGAGCGAAGTGTGAAGGAGTGTTTTTGTGCTTAACCGAAACTATAATCAGGCTTTTGTAGAAGTTATTTTCTCAATTCATACCCTGTAGATCTAATTTGAATTTTTATAAGATAGTGTGTCTTCTTTGGGTAGTGAGCTCTAGGTAGTGTGCCTAAATGCATGTGCATTCCCATTATTCTTCATTATACTTTTAACAGGGTATAATATTGTGGACTAACATCCACCATGGTTTTTCCCCTAACAGGGTTTCCATGTAAAAAATATTGATGTTCTCTATGTTTCTGATGTGTTGATTGTTTGTGGGTTATTGTTCATTCATTAGATCTAAGATTAAGTTAAGTTTGAAAAGTTTAAATATTTTGTGACAACTGATTCACCCCCCCTCTTAGTTGTCTATCCTTATTTTGCCAACAATTTCAAATCTATTTCCTCTGAAGAAGTTTAAAATCTTTAGGTCATCTGTGATGGCATCATACAAGAAGGACAGTCTTAGATTTGATGGAACAAACTACTCTCTATGGAAAGCCAGAATGGAGTGTCATTTGAGGTGTATTGGTGAACCCTTTTGGAAGATTACAAAGAATAGATATGTTATTCCTTAGAATGGTCCTTGCACTCCTGATGAGATTAAAGAGGCTTAGATTAACATCAGGGCTATGGAAGCTTTGTTGAGTGCTCTTACAGATTCAAAAATGACAAATGTGATGGATCTGAAGACTACTCATGAGATCTGGAAGAAGTTGGAGACTTTGTATGAAGGAGATGCACATGTGAAGGTTGCTAAGCTACAAAGTTTGAAAAGCAAGTATGAAAACTTGAAGATGGGTGAAGATGAAAATATTTCTTCTTTTATGAAAAGAGTAAATGAACTTGTGATGGGTATTATATGTGTCGGTGGTACCCTGGAAGAATAAGAAATTGTACCTAAAGTGCTCAGATCATTGCCTCCCTCTTACAAATCAAAGGCTAATGCTATTGAAGATTTTATATCATTAACAAATGTGACGAGATATGTTGATTGGTAAACTTGTTGCCTTTGAGTTGAGTGAATTTGGTGATTTTTCCCCCAAGACTAAATCTGCATTTAAGGCCATCGTATCCAAAAGAAACAAGCAAATATATGATCCGAGAGAGTTCTAGAAAGACATTCAAGTATGAGGAAGAGATGAAACAACTTGAAGATGAAGAAAGAGAGGTAGAAGAGCTGGAAGCACTGATTGTGAAGAAAGAAGGCAAAGGACAAGGTAAGTATAAAGGAAAGTTTCCTATTAAATGTTTCTCTTGTAGTAAAATAGGTCATTTTGCTTCAAGGTTTCTTGAAAGAGTCCTTAGGTCTAAACCTAACAAACATAGATTTCAAAAGAAATGCTATTATGTTGAAGAAGGTGTGACTGATGAAGAATTCGATAAAGAAAATGGAAATGAAGATGAATGGGTTTTCATTGGTATCAAGGAAAATGGTTTGATGGCTACTGAATCTACTAAAGTTAAGAAAGATCTTGTAGCCCAAATTAAAGAAAAGGATGAGTGGGTTATTGACAATGGATGCTCACATCATATGACTGGTGATAAAAGAAAATTTGTAAGTCTAGAGAAATATGACGGTGGTGTTGTAAGATTAAGAGATAATAATGCTGGTGTGATTCGTGGCAGAGGATCTATCTATCTTGGTGGTAAACATAACACTGATGATGTCCTTTATGCTTAAGGCTTGAAGCATAACCTGTTGAGTGTTGGAAAAATGGTGGAAAAGGGTTACGATCTTCAGTTCAAAGATGGAAGATGCAGGATACTTGGAAGCTCTGGAAATGTAATTGCTTCAGGTACAAAGACAAGAGGTAATATTTTTCACCTAAGTGTTGCTAATGTAAGTTGTTTAATTTCTCAAGTAGATGAAAGCTAGTTATGGCATAGGAGGTTGTGTCATGTGAATTTGATAACATTGTCAAGGTCAGCTCCACTCAAGCAGTAAGAGATCTACCTGAGCTAGTGAAGCCTACTAACACAATATGCAAGGAATGTCAAATGGAAAAAAAAAAAACTAGAGTCTCTTTTTTAGAGCAAATAGCATCATTCTGATGGAGTACTAGAGTTGGTGCATATTGATCTGTGCGGTCCCTCTAGAATCAGAAGTCTACAAGGAGAAAGGTACTTTATGCTGCTTATTAATGATTACTCTAGGATGATATGGGTTGCTTTCTTAAGAGAAAAATGTGAAGCATTAGAGAAATTCAAAAGTTTCAAAGCTATGGAAAAGAATGAGAAAGGTCTAAAGATCAAATGCCTAAGGTCGGACAGAGGTGGTGAGTTCACCTCCCAGGAGTTCAATTCTTTCTATGAAGAGCATGGAATAAAAAGACAATTATCTTCTCCCTGAACCCCTCAACAGAATGGAGTTGTAAAGAGAAAGAACATAAAAATTTTGGATGCTGCTAGAACAATGATGTTGGAAGGAAATGTGCCTCACATCTATTGGAGAGAAGTTGTAAACACTGTTGTGTACACTCTAAACTAGGTAAATGTCAATGGTATTTCTGGAAAGACTCCTTTTGAGTTGTGGTTTGGTGATAAGTCTACTGTTAAATATTTCAAGATCTTTGGAAGCAAGTGTTATATTAAGAGAGATGAGGACATAGGCAAGTTTGATGCAAGGAGAGATGAAGGAATCTTTCTAGGCTACTCTACTAAAACAAGGCTTATCGGTGCTATAATAGAAGATTGAGAAAAATGGTTGAAAGTGCAAATGCCAGAGTTGATGAGGACTTTGCTAGATCATCCAGATACTGTGGATATGATTCAAATGACTAGCAATATAATATAGACAAAGGGAAGAATGCTTAGATACAAAATCAAGTTCATATTGTTCTGGTAAATCAAGAAAGTCAAGAAGGAGAGACAAGTGGAAGTGCAGGAGAAAGAACAAAAGAACCATAAGTGCGAGAGAATCCTAAAATTATGAGGTATGTAAAGCTAAAAATTCTAAAGATCAAATTATAGGAGATAAGAATAAAGGTGTGTAGACTAGAAGGATTGCAGAAGAGTATTGTCTGATTTCCAAGACTCATCCTAACAATGTCAATGAAGCTTGTAATGTTGAAAACTGGATGGAACCTATGAAGGAAGAACTGATGCAAATTGAAAAGAATGATACATGGATTCTTGATCCTAGACCTAAAGATAAAAATGTGATTGGTACTAAATGGGTCTTTTGGAATAAGCTGAATGGATAAGGTGAAGTGGTTTGGAATAAAGCAAGACTAGTATGTAAAGTGTATTCAAAAATCAAAGGTATTGATTTTGAAGAAACCTTTTCCCCTATTGCCAGAATTGAAGATGTAAGATTATTTCTTTCTTATGCCACATATAAGAACTACACAGTCTATCAAATGGATGTGAAGTCAACCTTTTTGAATGGTGAGTTAGAAGAAGAGGTATATGTTGAACAGTCGGATGGATTTCAACTGAATGATAAGGAAGACATGGTTTTCCGATTGAAGAAAGCTCTGTATCGACTCAAGCAAGCCCCCAGAGCCTGGTATGCTAGACTGGATAAATACTTACTAAATCTTGGATTCAATAAAGGTACTACTGACAACAACTTGTATTTTAAGTTGGATCATGATAAAGAGTTGATTATTGAAGTCTTTGTTGATGACATTATGGTATTTTCATATCTCAGTCCAAATATGTGAGAGAGTTGCTAAAGAACTTCATCATGGAAGAATCAAAGCCTGTTGGTACACCTATGGTAACCAGATGCAAGTTAACATAGAATAATGATTCTCCAAGGAAAATCAAACGAGATACAGGTCCATGATTAGCGGATTACTCTACTTAACTCAAACCATACCAGACATCATGAATGTTGTATGTATGGTTGCTAGATATCAAGCTAATTCAAAAGAATCTCATGTGACTGTTGTAAAGAGAATTTTCAAATACCTAAAAGGAACAGTTGATTTTGGGATTTGGTATCCTAAAGATGATGATCTTACCTTGAGTGCATATACTAATGTGGATTGGGCAGGATATGTAGATGACAAGAAAAGCACTAGTGGTGGTGCCTTCTTCCTAGGGAAGAAGCTAGTGTCTTGGTTGAGTAAAAATCATAATTCCATTTCTCTATCTACTATTGAGGCAGAGTATATTGTTGCTATAAATAATTGTATTCAAGTATTGTGGATGAACAAATGTTGAAAGATATCAGAGTAGTATATGATGAGCCTATTGCCATATACTGTGACAACTCAAGTGCAATAAACATATCAAAGAATCTAGTGCTACACTCTAAGACCAAGCATATATCAATCAAGTTTCACTTCCTAGGGGAGAAAGTGAGTGAGAAAGAAGTCAGACTAGAGTATGTTCCTACCAAAGAATAGATTGACAACATTTTTCACCAAGTCGTTTCCTAAGGATACTTTTGAGTATCTTAGAGGGATGCTAGGGGTGATTACCCCTCCTAATAAGAACTAGAGATGCATTTACTTACATCAATTCGTGTGCTTCATAGCTATATTCTAATCTAGATTGATGTTTTCATGGCTGCTACTCAGGAGGAGTATTCAGATGTGTAGATGTGTGGTTCAGAGCTTTTATGTGGAAATATAATGCTTATCTTTGCCATTGATGTCAAAGGGGGAGAAGTGCAATGTGAAAAACATGAGGAGAAGAGTGAGAATCTAAGGGGGAGTAAGTGTTGATTGAGAGTTGCATTGATGGTGTTTTTTTTCACATCATGTGTTGCCATCAATGCCAAAGGGGGAAATTTTTGGATGCTATGGTTGTGTTGCTGATATGTGGTTGTCATTGATGTCAACACTATTAGCATTGATGTATTGTAGGCTATATATGTCGAGGATATTGAGAAAATTGTTAAAGAAAGAGTTGCAGGTTGACTGTGGAACAATGAAGGTCATGAAGGTGTCTTGCTCAGTACGTTGATGATCAGTCATTATGGAATAAATGGTTTATTGTTGAGTATATCTAGTTTATCCACTGAAAGTTCCAGAGGTCCGCGTGAAGATTTAATCATGTTATGATCAATTGTGTTTTGACAGTTTTTATGTGGCTTCAGTTACTGTTCTTGATTGAAGTTGATGATTCTAGTAATTTCAGTTGTTCAAATGATTCTCTGATGATTCTTGATGCTTGTGGATGGTTCTAGATCATGCTATATCTTTGTTGCATGTCTACATTGATCGGTGTGCTCGTAGTCAGTGATTTTTCTCTTGTGTGTTCGAGTTTTTATGTTCTTGGCCGACATGGTGGTTGTAACATGTTGTGGATCCTTGGAGATTAAAATTTGAATGTTTGGCATGCTCGAGGATATTTTTTTAAGTCTTCATTATGTTTGGCCGATGGTGTTTGATTTGCATTGAAAATTTACTTGTAAATTTGGGCCAACATTATATATATGTTTTATATTTTGGCCGACGAAGTTGTTGATGTAATTCCATGTTGTAGATATATAAAAGTGGTTTTTTGTGTGAAGTTAAGAAGTGAAGTAGTGTCAGAGAAAGAGCAAGTGTGTGAATAGTGATCTAATCATTTGATTGCACAGCAGAGTGTGAAGAAGTTTGAGCAAAGTGTGAAGGAGTGTTTATGTGCTTAACCGAAATTGTAATCAGGCTTTTGTAGAAGCTATTTTCTCAATTCATACCCTATGGATCTAATCCGAATTGTTATAAGTCAGTGTGTCTTCTTTGGGCAGTGAGCCATCTTGTATTTGAGCAGTGAGCTCTAGGCAGTGTGCCTGAATGCATGCGCATTCCCATTATTCTTCATTATACTTTTAACAGGGTATAATATTGTGGACTGACATCCACCGTGGTTTTTCCTCTAACAGGGTTTCCACATAAAAAATCTTGGTGTTCTCTATGTTTTTGATGTGCTGATTGTTTGTGGGTTATTCTTCATTCATAGGATCTGAAATTAAGTTAAGTTTGAAAAGTTTAAATATTCTATGGCAACTAATTCACCCCCCCTCTTAGTTGTCTGTCCTTGTTTTTCCAACAGATATTACGAAAGAGAAAGTAGCAAGTCATAAGTATAGATTTTGTGCAAGGATGACCTATGTCAAGGAATAAGTACAATGCCATTCTTGTAGTTATAGATAAGTAGACCAAAGTAGCAAATTTTATACTTGAGAATATAACTGATTGAACAACTATCATAGAAAGAAAATTTGTGCAAGAAATGTTTAGGCTACATGGAATTCCTAAAGAGATAATCTCAGATAGATATGCATGAGTCACTTCTAGGTTTTGGAAAATGTTGTTTTCTACACTAGGGACCCAACTGAATATTAGCTTAGCATATTATCCAGAAAAGGATGGAAAAACGGAAAGGGTAAATCAAGTATTGAAAGACCTAACTAGAATGTATTGCATGGATCAACAGTACAAGTGGAAAGACTAATTACCTTTGGTGGAATTTACTTACAACAATTCCTACCATTCCACAATAAAGATGACTCCTTTCAAAGTTTTATACAGTTGAAAGTGTCAAACCCCTATAAGTTGGCATAGACTTGAGGATAGAGTGAGCTTTGGGCTAGAGATGTTGGTTGAGATGGAAGAGAAAGTGAAAATTGTTAAGAGAAGATTAGCTGAAGCTAATGATAGACCAAAAATTTATGTTGACGCAACGAGAGTGCCCCAAAAAAATTTTTGTACAGGTGAAAAGGTGTTGTTGAGAGTGAAACCTCACAAGAGTTCAATCAAATTTGGGAAGTCTTCCAATTTGGCTCCATGATATGTAGGACCTTTTGAGATTCTCGAGGAAGTGAATCTGGTAGCTTATCAAATTACATTGCCACTAGCTCTTTCTAGGATGCATAACATCTTTCATGTGTTGTACCTAAAGAAGCATATACCAGGTGATAATCATGTGATTGATTGGAATGCTTTATAGGTATAGGACCTGGAGTGGTAACTCTCGAGCCCGCCAAGGTGCTTGGAACATGTAAGCTTCGCTTGTGTAATAGGGAAGTCTTGTAATGCAAAGTCCAGTGGGACTAGTATGCAGAAGACTTGGCCACCTGGGAAAACTATGCTGAGTTTTAGCAAAGTTTCCTCATGTATTAAATGCATTTGAGAATATTTAAAAACAATATATGTTGTTTGTGTGTTATTTTTATGTTACTACATAAAATAATCAAGGATGATGATTCACAAGGGGGGAGTATGTTACACCCCAATTGTGTATTTACTATTTACTATTACTATGTAAGGTAAATGTGAATGTAATTTGAATTTTGAATGATAATAAATTGTGCTTGTACTTTTTTATACATGATTTATGAATGAATGTTTTTTCATTTAAATCATATATGAAGAAATGCATCTATGTGAAATGGATAGTTAACTATGGAGATATATTATGTGTAATGCACAAATGACTACCATGGGAATGTGTTAAAAAATGCAGGTATATGTTCAATCCTCTAGGTGGAGGGGAGGTATCACTTAGGAGAAGATCTTGGTCGGGTAACCAATAACGTAACCTATCTGAGCTTACAAACACATTCATAGTAGAATGATTGAGTCAAGTTGTTATGTTGGGAATTGGTAAGTGAACCATAGATCTTTGGGTGTGAAGTTTATGGGTTACTCTTGCACTCTTAGGATCTTTCACCTAAAAGGAGAGAAATAAACCCCACCAAAATCTAGGTGGTTCATTCAAATTAGGAAATGTATTATGTGATTAAGACTAAATGAGATGATCTAAATGCAACTAGATGATGAAATTGATTGATTGTTAATGCAAAACCTAGGAAATGTGTAAAGTTTGAAAACATAGTGTGATAGGCAAGGATGAACTAAAACATGAATGAATGCAAAACATAATTGAAAAGGGATAAATCAGAGTGCACTTGGGAGTTTGATGAAGAATTTGGAGTTTCCTGAATGCTGACAGAGATCACTAAAAAATACCAGTCGGACTAATTCACCATTGATGGCAAATCAATCCTACTTCTAATGAAAACTCTTGAAAATAGGTTTCTGAGTGTCAGGATCTAGAATCTGACAAAATCTAACTTTTTAGCCTTAAGGTGGGACTCATTCACCATTGATGGTGAATCAATCCTCTTCCAAAATTCTATGAAATCAGGGACCAATTCTGTAGCACCAGATCTAGACTTGTCTTTTTGCCAGGTTGACAGAGTCAAATATACAAAAAATAGACTATAGGTTGTCTCCAAGCTTGAAATAGGTTATAGTTGACTCAAAACACTTTTTCAACTTCTTGAACACCTTTCAACACCTAATTGCTTGATAAATTTGCATACACAAGTCTATAAACATACATGCAAAAGGGGGAAATGGTTAAGGGTTAGGTTATAGGGATTTTCCTTGGTGAAATCCCACTTTGGTAATCAAACCCTTAATGAAGAAATGGAATGAAATGAACAAGGAAAGATGAATAAACAACATGCAAATGTCATAAACTCACCACAACCCATTTTGAAAAAAATTGAAAATATGTCAATGGCTACTCCAAGATACTTGATTGATGCTTGATTGAATGATATAAAGTGCTTGATGAATGCAAGTGAACTTTATGATTGAAATATTGTAGGAGATGTAGAATGAGGAGATAAACACTTATTTATACACTTGTGCCTTAGTAGCCCAATGATACCTCATCACAAGCCAACACAAGGTAATTTTGAATAAAAACCAAAAAAAATAAAATTATATTTTGAATTTTTAGCCAAGAGGAACTAATTCGCCACCCATGGCGAATGGATCCCCCCTTGGACTTGAAAGTGGGTGTCAGGAATTAAGTCACATTTAATGTGATTTTTTGGGTTTACATTAAAAAATACATTTAATTAAGCCTTATGATTGCATAAAGGGGTCAAATAAAGCGTAAGAAAGGTGTAAATAGTGAAAACAAGCCTAGAAAAGTGTGAAATCTTGTTACAATACTTTACAACACTTCAAAATAGGACTTGATAAGTGATGAAAAGGCAATTTTTAGGTGAATTATAATGAAAAGAGTCCAGAAAAGTGTAGAAATGCTTTACAACACTTCACAACACCTTCACAAGACGTCTTAATTTGAATGTTTAGGACCTAATGTGAATGCATAAGTCACATTGCAACATTAAATCAAAGCAAAATATACCAACCATCATGAGAGAAATACCTAAATGACCATAAAAATTTCAATGAGCCATTTTTCTATGGTACATTTAGCCCCCACTTTAGTGAGAGGATGAACTTGCTTCAAACTCACACTAAAGTAGCCATACACATCAAGAGGGATCCAAATGCACTTATGCTAGCAAGATGGAATGAAAATGATAAAGAGGGATGATCAAGCCCCTAGGATGAAGATCGCATGGAAAACTAAACATAAGAACAAAGGAGCACACATGTGAAGAAAAGGGATAATCAAATTAGGCTTCGATTGTTTATCCTACTAGTTGTGGATTAGATCTAGGCTATTTGTGAGAAAAAGAGAATGCATACTCACTCTGGGGTGATAGAACTCATGGCAGTTTGTCAGGTAGAAGGCCCAAAAGGTGAGAAACATACACTAGTTGGTATGCACTCAAAAACACATAGGTGGCTATGGGGAAAGTTGTGCCGCTAAATGGGCTTCCCGCTCAACCATATCAAAGTTATACCTCCTGATAACTTTAACAAGGCCCCACAAAGGAAAATTTTGGTTCATGCTTCATGAGACAAGAAAAGCTTCATATGCTTAGAACTCATGAACAAAGAGGATGGTACCACAGAAATGCAAGTTGCGTTATGCAAGGTGGAAAAGATGCAAAATGTAAAAGTGCAAAAATGTAAAATGTAAAAAGATGTTCAAAGGAGTCTTGTTTAGTTCATGCAAGGTCTATCACTTAGGGAACATTGTGTCTAATGTCTCCAAAAGAGGACCAATCAAAGAATAAAATATTCACAACTTAGGGATGTATGCATCGCATCAGGGCACCAAGAGGAATGTAATATGCTAAGATAGATCACATTTATGAAGGACATCACACCCAATGTCATCCACAAAGTGAAAAACACATCATATGAAGTGACAAGGCTACACATAGAACCAAGAATGCAAATGAATTATGGTAATGTACATGCCCCCACTTTAAAGGAATTGCTACACACCATTTTGTGAGCAATTACTTTAAAGTAGCGAAGGAAAGATGCAAAAAGAAAACAAGACATGAGAACCAACTTGGAAAGCCCTATGCCAAGTCATATGGTTTTTAGTAAGGCTGCTTCATGTGAATGAAAAGGAAAACAAAAGAAAGGGAGTTGGCCCCAGAAAAGAACACATCAAACACGTAAGGGGTCTATGGATTTTGGGTTAGTGTGTTCATTGCTGCAATATTTTTATGAAAGAGATTGAAACTGTCATCATTCCCTAAAGCACATAGAACCGAAAGAATGACACAAAGAGAGTGTAAACAAAAGAAAAATAAAGTCCATTTTGGTTCAACATGGAAGAGACACTGTGGTCTCAAAGCTTTGCATCGTCCCCAAAAGGAAAACACAAGCGAAAAGAAAACGAAAAGAAAAATCTTTTGGGTCAACATGAAGGAGGCATTTCAGTCTCAATGCCTTACGTCATCCCCAAAAGGAAAACAAAAGAAAAAGATAAAGTAAAAAGGAAAAGGGACCGTTTGGGTCAACATGGAAGAGACATTGGGTATCTCAATGCTTTGCATCATCCCCAAAAGGAAAACACAAAACAAAAATTCAAAAATTAAGAAGGACCTTTTGGGTCAACATGGAAGAGACAGGGCATCTCAACGCTTTGTGTCATCCCCAAAAGGAAAACACAAAACAAAAATTCAAAAAGAAAAGATAAAAATGTACGACATATAGAAGAATAGAGGTACAAATATAGGAAGTGTACAAAGAGAGAGAGGACAACAAACACACATTATGGGGGAACATGATATGCACATAAAAGAAAAATGAAAAGGAGCTTGTAATGAAAATGTAAGTCAACCATTAACTAAGTTATTGACTTCAAAATAGTAAGTAATATAAGTGGAAGATGAATAATGTGATTAAGAGACAAAGAAAAATGCATTATAAGGAAAAAGCTAACAACTTCTTACCCCCACTGAGTGTAGGGAAAGAATGAGCTTAGCTGGGTGATGGGAAAGGATCATGCAATAGTGAGAATATCAATTCTACAACTATGGCATGAGGAGAGGAGTTTTATTTTTAAGGGATGATGGGGAAGCAATCGGTATCAGTGAAGTGATACTTATCCAGTATGTCCTTCAATGTGCAACATTCTTTAGTTCGGTGTCCAAGAATACAATGATATTTGCAATATGGTATGTTAGAATCTTTAGGACGGATGACCAACTTGTTCATAGGTGGTAAAAGTATAAGGCCTTTGTTTAAAAGCAGTTGAAGTCTCCTTTCACATTTAGGTGGAGGATGAGTAGGAAGCTTGAGTTTTTTCAATTTGTAAGATCATTTTCATTTGTTGGATTCTCCTTTTTCATGAATGGAAGGAGGAAGAGGACCCATGGGGATCCTAGAATCCTTGTTTTTGGAATCAAGTAATGGTTTTTCACATGGAAGGAGAATGTTAAGTTAGGAGGAGAATCAAAGATCATTGTACCATCATCACAAAGTCTCCAATATTCGAAAAGAGGCTTATTAGCATGAGGAGGATCTTGAAATCCTAGTCTTGTGTTTTCTTTTGTTGGTTTTTGTTTGAGAAGTTGATGAATGTTATGCTCATTTGTTGTGTCACACCCCTGTTTGCTTAGGATAGTAAAGCCTTTTCCACATGTTTCTTCAAGGTTGATTGATGTGTTGGTAACTTTGTTATCATAAAATAGTTGTTTAGAGGAACTAGGTCCACTTGATGGAGGAACCTTAGGTCCTTCATTGATTTCAAGATGTAGGTATGCAAAGTGATTAGGAGGTGCAATAGTAGGAAGATCTTGTGGCTTCATGGATGGGTAAAAGGCTGCATTGGCTTCAAGGTTATCAAGACATTCATTTAAGAAATTGTTCATGCTATCATCATCTTCTCCAATTATGTCTACATCACGAGGAGAAAAATCATGAGGAGTTGAAGGAGCATGTGGAAGATCAAGGTCATTAGGATCACAACCAAAGGCATAATTAGACATGTCTAATAAGGATTTCAATGAATTCCAAAAATTGTTAAAGGAGAAGGCCATGATGAAAATGTATGAAAGTAAAATAAAATGTAAGAAATAGCATAAAACAAAGAATCTATAAAGTAAAATGGAAAGAAACTACAAAAAAACTATAATGCAAGAAATACCCATAAAATGCCTAAGAATGTTGTTCAAAATGTGCAAGTGGACTGGTTCACCCAGGGTGGCGAATGAGTCCAAGTATGATATTTTTTTTGTTTTTCAAAAAATTTAAAGTGATTTTAATGCTTTTCAAATGCAAATTGAGGATGCAAATGCATATTTTCAGTTTTTGAATGATATGACATGCAAAAATGAAGTCTAAATGAGTCTTTCACTAATGCAATTTGAGAAACCCTAGGGTGCAAAAACAAAACAATAACCTAATTGAATGTTGATGTAAATGAAACCTAGAATGCAAGATGCAATTGAAATAAAAAAGATAAGGTGCTCAATATGAAGGTTCACCAAAATGAACCATATATCTTTGGGTGTGAGGTTTATAGGCTACTCTTGCACTCTTAGGATATTTTACCTAAAAGGACAGAGATAAACCCCACCAAAATCTAGGTGGTTCACTCAAATTAGGAAATGTATTATGTGATTAAGACTAAATGAGATGATCTAAATGTAGCTAGATGATGAAATTTATTGATTGTTAATGCAAAACCTAGGAAATGTGTAATGTTTGAAAACAAAGTGTGATATGCAAGCATGAACTAAAACATGAATGAATGCAAAAAAAAATTGAAAAGGGTTGAATCAAAGTGCACTTGGGAGTTTGATGAAGAATCTGGAGTGTCCTGAATGTTGACAGAGATCACTAAAAATCACCAGTGGGACTCATTCGCCACTGATGGTGAATCAGCCTTGCTTCTGATGAAAACTCCTAAAAATAGGTTTCTGAGTGTCGGGATCTGGAATCTGACAAACTATAACTTTTCATCCTTAAGGTAGGACTCATTCGCCACCGATGGAGAATCAGTCCTCTCCCAAAATTCTATGAAATTAGGGACCAATTTTGTAGCACCAGATTTGGACTTGTCTTTTTGTCAAGTTGACAGAGTCAAATCTGTAGAAAATAGATTGTAGGTTGTCTCCAAGCTTGAAATAGGTTATAGTTGACTCGAAACAATTTTTCAACTTCTTGACCACCTTTCAACACCTAATTGCTTGATAAATCTGCATACACAAGTCTGCAAACACACATGTAAAAGGGGAAAAATGGTTAAGGGTTAGGTTATAGGGATTTGCCTTGGTCAAATCCCACTTTGGTAATCAAACCCTTAATGAAGAAATGGAATGAAATGAACAAGGAAAGATGAATAAACAACATGCAAATGTCCTAAACTCACCACAACCTTGTTGAAGAAATTTGAAGATATGTCAATGGCTACTCCAAGATACTTGATTGACTTGATTGAATGATGCAAAATGCTTGATGAATGCAAGTGAACTTGATGATTGAAAGATTGTAGGAGATGTAGAATGAGGAGATAAACACTTATTTATACATACTTGTGCCTTAGTAACCCAACAATACCTCATCACATGCCAACATAAGGTAATTTTGAATAAAAACCTGAAAGAAAATTTGAAATATTTTGAATTTGGAGCCAAGAGGGACTCATTCGCCACCCATGGGGAATGGGTCCCACCTTGGACTTGAAAGTGGGTGTCGGGAATTAAGTCACATTTAATGTTATTTGTCAAGTTTACAATAAAAAATACACTTAATTAAGCCTTATGAGTGCTTAAAGGGGTCAAATAAAGCATAAGAAAGGTGTAAATAGTGAAAACGAGCCTAGAAATGCATGAAATATTTTTACAAGACTTTACAACACTTCAAAATAGGACTTGATAAGTGATGAAAAGGTGTTTTTAGGTGAATTATAATGAAAAGAGTCTAGAAAAGTGTAGAAATGCTTTACAACACTTCATAACACCTTCACAAGACATCTTAATTTGAATGTTTAGGACCTAATGTGAATGCATAAGTCACATTGCAACATTAAATCAAAGAAAAATAGACCAAACATCATGAGAGAAAGACCTAAAATACCATGAAAATGTCAATGAGCCATTTTCTATGGTACAGTAAGTCATCCTTAGTATAAATGTTTGCATTAGTAAGGGTCATGATTACTGTTGAATGCATGCTTGGATGATGCTATATGTTCAGAGCTTATGAGTTCTTTCCTACATTACTGTGCTTGTATTGATGAGTTGAGCACACGTTTAATGTATGTATATGTATACATATGCATGTCAATGATAGTCCATACGTATGAAGGAACACGTACATGAGAGTACATAGGTAGACGTACCTATGCACACTTATGAGTGAGTGGCTTATACGAATGGAACTATCAAATGGACCATACGACATGTATATGTATATGTATAAATATATCACATGTAGATACCTATCAATACAATAGTAATTGTGTGCAAGATTCGAATGTGTATATATATGCATATATGATATATACATATATCCATATGTATACATGTATCAATACACACGCATGTTTGGAAAATGGATATGCCCATATGAATGTATCGATATATGTACACATACATATACATGTACATATACATACATACATACATACATATATATACAATCAATATTATTATTACTATGAGGTTAACTTGTATTCATTTGTATATCAAATATATACATACTTTATTGTCATAATATATATATTAATATATATACACATATACATATATGTGTGTGTGTGTTGATATACATATATATGTGTATATGTAAACATATGAACATATATTTATATATGAATATATGCTTAAGATCAAGTAACATACATGTAATGCTAGAGGCTGATTTTATTTACATGAACATAGGCCGATTGTATATAACATATACAATGCATTTAAGGGCTGAATATAATATATATATTGGCAGTGAGTAAAGATCGAACAATAAGCTATGTATTACGTAATAGTTAAGTTGATTTGGAGAATATAACATAGTCGATGCTATGAGATAGAATATCTTTGACTTAGTAAACAAAAATTTACCTTTGGACGCCTTATCATGAAGTCATGGCAAGTAAAGTGTAAAATGCATGATAATAGGAAGAGTTACAACAAAGAAAAGAATTGGTCAAAGCATATTTATGTGCCTGCATGACTCTTCATTCCTTTTTTTTCTGCTAAGCTTAGACTTAGTTGACTTGTGTTGCATTTTAAATATAGACCGATTCAATGAGTAAGGGTCGTGCCAAAACAATAAGGAGAAGGTTGCTTTCTTGGCGCCATATTATGAAGTTCTAAATGTTGTAGAAGTACATTCTAGAAAAAAATCGATTATCACCATTTGATCATGTACATATTGAAATAGTCTTAAGCTATTGTCAAAACATAGAGGTTGACCTATAGCTTTTCATGCTGAGTCAACTCTTTGATTTCTACCACCTTTTAGCTAAGTGAAGTGAGTCAATATGCATGGATTAAGTGATAGTGTGAGAATTGAGAGATATTTTGTAAGTGCAAATAGTTCTTGAGAGAGAAACCATAGAGAAGTGTTTAGAAGGATTTAGAGAAACAAGCAAGCTACTGTTGGAAGGCTGAGCAATGGATCAGTCCATTCGAATAATTGTATACATGCATGAGGATCTAGTTTCTCTTATTTATCTTTTTTTAATAAAATATTGTGTTTTGTATGCTTTGTTTTGATTTTATAAGAATACTTGCATTAGGAAAATATAGTATTTTCCTTGGAAAGGAAAAATAAGCTATGTTACTCTTTTTTATGAAGTGATTGTATTTACTCCATAATAGGAGAGATTGTTGTCATAAGTATATGTAAACTAGATATGATTAAGTAGGGATAGCTTAAGAGTTGTCCATAGCTAGTTATTGGTATAATTGGTAGCTTCCAAGTTACACCTAGGGTTTGATTATCCGTAAAGGGAGGGTAACTTGTATTTATGCTTTATGAGTAGATATATCATTAAGTTATAAGAAATGGGAATAGGTTGTCTCTAGGGTTAAAGACTACCTGTTGAAGAAAAACCTATGCATAGTATATAGTGGCCTAAAGTCAAATCAATCTTGAGTAGTGTACATGAGTAGGATGACTATCACTCAAAGTATTGGGTGAGAACACTTTGGCCAAAGCAGTGTTATTGCCTTTGGCTCCACTATCAATTCACCATGATCCATTTATTTGCATTCTAGTTCTAGATTGTGGGTTTACAAGCTCTAGTCATGCAAGACACAACACTAAGCTCAGTTGGTTGGCGTTATGAGGTTACTCCACCAATCTCTTTGTCGAAGGGTATGGCTGTCTATTGAATGATAAATGTGCGGGGGACCGCATATGAGTCTGTGGTTGGTGGAAAAGTGCTTGAGTGATGCTTCTTCTCCTCAGCAGGCGACAAGAAGACCAAGATTTGAAAGGAGGTTCCTGGACTATCTATATCTATTCCTTTAAAATCTCGGTTGAGCTATGTATGTACTTTGTACACATTCTTGGAAATATTGTAATCGAGAATTTGTTCTATTGGAATGGCTTGTTACATAGTTTATTTAATCGCAAAGTGAAAACTTAGGAAAATTTACTTAAGTGCAGGGTTGACATGTTACAATTGAGTAAAGAATCTTTTTTTAGGAAGTTTCAACTCAACTTACTTTGGTAAAATTAAATCTACTTTTCCAACTTATGAATTAATTGTATTAATTGCTAAGATGAGAATACTAGTATGTTAGTCCTCATTTAACGGTAACTTAGGTCTTTGAGGTATGCCTTTTTTGCACCCTTCCTTTGTAGTAAATGGAGTATAATTCAAACAGGTTAAGGGTCATTTGATTTATTAACTCTAGTAGTATTTATTCTAGGTGAAAATTATGTAGTCACTAGCAAGGAGTTATCAAGAATCTTTTAAACCCAAGGTTGTTAGAATGTGATCTTTCCTTTGCGTGTGTTCCCATATCACGTTAAATATGAAAAAATTATCCTTAGAAGGTAAATTGTGTCCATAAATTTAGTGGATGAACCACCCTATTATGTAGGCTAACCTCAACAAGTTGTTTCTAGTCTAAATTTTTTCATAGGATAGTAGGTAATCGATCATATATATATATATATATATGTATGTATGTATGTATGTATGTATGTATGTATGTATGTATGTATGCATGCATGTATGTATGTATGCATGATTAAGTAATATTACAATAACACTTGGGGTTATCAAAATCCATTATTGATCTCTTAATCTATCTACAACCACCAACCTACAATGAAAATGCATGAAAATGAATAAATAAATAAAATATTGCATCTGCAACAATATGCCTAATGCAATGGTTCTAGATATGTGGTTTGAATGAGTTTTTTGTGCACACATCTTGTAAATGAAATCCTGAAATAAGATGAGAGTAAGGGGTCGATTATCAACTTGTACATTCAAATCAATTTGTAGAATGGAGGCTTGAGAGGTATTATAGAAAAGGAAATTTTAGTTGAGAATTGCTTATAGACCAACCAATTAGTTATTGTTAAACCACAAACCTCAAGAAATTTAATAAAAAGCTAAACTACTTCATTTCTCTAAGCTATCACAATCAATTAATTTCAAGAATAGAGATATTTAAGGATTGTGGCAACCAAATTTAGGAAATGTCAATTTTAAATTTAAATTACATATGCTTAGGCTAATACCAAATCATTTATTAAGTAGGATATTCATTTCCTTGGGTTCCAATCTATTTCTTTTTATAGGTTCAATAATTCATAATTACACTAGAGTTAATCGTATCATGTGTTAAATTAAATCTCAAAATATATATTAATCAAATGAATTAGTTGTATAATATATTGTCTTGTTTAGGGCCTTGGTTTAATATTTTTTGTCCAATATAAAGCTTAGCTTATTAATTTGACTAATGGAATAATACTTGTTATAGTTATACAATTGTTAAGTGAATTTTGAGAATAGGAGCACCTAGGAAAAATTATGAGGTATATAAAGAAACATGTAGTCATTACTCAAATGACATGTTTAATTAAGGATTAATTATCATGTAAATTTCAGAAGATGAGTATTTCGTTGGTTGGAAAATTAAACTTAAGGATTTCATGTTATGGGTTAGTTGTAGCCACACCTATTGTCCTTTGGTTTAATTAATAAAGTAACAAATGATCCTCAAGGATTCAATAATTGTGGAGCAATACTAGTGATATTACTTAAGCATCTAGTTGGATCTTATTGCTGGAATTTTGTGCATGTATGTAAATTATTTTAATTGATCCTAATTAGGCGTAACCATACTCTTATTTTATTTAATTAAATTAATGAAGTAACAAAGTATGTTTCAAGGAGTTAGTAGTTGATGAGTATATTTGAAGGTTAACTATTGCAAGGTAATCTCAATAGGAAGGGAGCCTAGTTCTTTAAACTATTAGTCGCATCTTGTGGTTCTATTTAAACAATTTGATTTAGGTGTCTAGGTCAATTGTTGCCTTGTAGCAGGAGTATGTGTTAAACTAGAAAAATTGTATCAGAAATGATATAAAACATATGGACTATGTTGCACCTAAGGTTGTATATGGTTTACCAAGAAATAGTTTAGGAGTCATTATGAATGCACTACTTGCCTTGGTTCTTTTTTAGTGATCAATAATATCTTTGTTATCAACTTGTAAATACTAAGTCATGTTTAGGTTGTTTTTAATTATATAAGTAGGAAGGGCCCTGATCCTGTAGTAACAAAAAGAGTTGGAATAGGAAAAAATTTAGATAGACTGGGAAACAACACCAGTCACATCCAAAAAATAATAACCATACTAACTATTAGAAATTAGCCATATGGGGTTTGCAGGCCAACACCAGTATTGCATCCACATGATCACCATAGTTATAATAAAAACAAATGCATACCAAATCCTATCCCAAAAAGTGGCACACGGGCCATATAGAATATTAACCAAAGTCCAACAAATTCTAAACCATAGCCTAGCAAGTAAAAAGTAACAGTCTGGAATGATCATCCTAAGTAACCAATAATTTTGTGATGTTTAGGTTGTTATTTATCACAATTGTTTAGATTTTAGATAACCATTGAGAAAAATTAAATTTTCAAAAACATATAATCCATGCAAATCAAGGTTAAATCATTGTTTAATATTGTGTTTATGATCATACTCCAGATTGTTGTTCTCTAGTATTTAGTTGTCTTTAATTAAATAGTGATTCTCATAAGCATAAACCTTTTTCATGTTTTGTCTAGCTTGAATATTTTTCCTCATAGATGAGTATGGAATGCCGACGAGTGTAGCATGTTGGGATGGAAATTTAGTGTAATATCTTAGAGTAACCAAACAAACTAGGAAGTGTTCTTAGGTTTATAAATTTGTTAAGTAGTGTTATCAGTAGAATTCCCTTGTTTTGTTTCTATGCCATGAAAAGTTTGTGTAAGAATTTATTTGGGGTGATTTTTCTTCTTCTTTCCCATTTTGGATGTCTTTTTATGATAGCTTAGTAGTCTAGATGGTAGTGTATGACTAATCATTGCTAACTAGAATAGGTTTAATATAGATCATTAGGTGTTATTTCAAATCACACCCTAATAAATATATGGAACTAATTAATTGTGATTTTTATGAAGATCCTTATTCCTATTAATTCAAATAATCTTGCTAAATGGGAAATCCATGCTTACATTTATTAAAAAAATTGTATAAAATAATACATAATAAAATAGTAAACTTTTTAAATGAAAGAAAAATAAGATGAGAATACCATGCTATTATCATCTCATGAATACAATTATATTAAATTATTTTTCTCGATCCATCATCATTTCCATGGAATCTTGTTTATAAACAACTAGCCCCATACTAAGTTGATTATAAAATTTAATCCCCAAAATATAAGACAGTCAACTAGATTCCTAAGTGTTATGTTAGCCATTGAAGGCACACCTATTTCATCCCATTTCCTTTTTCAAGGCCTATGGTGCCAATAAGACTACAATACAAAAAGATTTTCATAACTACAATTTTGTAATGGGTTTATACATGACTTAATTTTATGAAGAGGATGAGGAATGATATATATCCAAATTAGTGTTCTCAAATAGTATGGTCAAGTAAATGTGAATTTTATCCTAATCTTTAAAGACTTCTAGGAGGAAGTCTAATTCTAGGGGGGAGAATGTGAGACCCTACCCTTTGTGATCCTATTGAGTCTATGCATTTTGATTTTCTTGTGCCTCCATGATGGATGTTATTCCTAAGTTAAGAGTGATGATCATTGTTTGATTGATTTTAGATAAGATTAACTAGAAATTTTATTACCTATTCAATGGGTATTGCGATTTCTCTATGATTATGATATGTGTTATTTTGTTTGATTATGCAATTTCTAGTAGTGGCATTATGCATATCAGATGTATTAAGTTATAAGGTTTGGTGGTGCTTAGTAATGGGCTTACTTATGGATGAAATGGTTTGTGATATAGTGAATTCAAAATAACTCTTAAACATGAGTTCCATAAGAATACATATATATAAACATTTAAAGTGGCATTAACACATGTTCATGGAAGAGGGTATTAACTAGGCAACTTAGGAAAATGATAGTTTGAGAATGTGTATTTAATGGGCTATGCATTTAATGTAATAATGATAAGGGTTGAAATTAAATGAACTTTACAATTTGGAAAGGACTAAATACAAAAAATAAAATTGGTGATACCCATTTTTAATAAGAAAATATATAATTTGATGCACTCAAAATAAATTACCTAGATATTATATTTTTGATTATTACATATCTTGATATCCTAAATTTAATATAATTTGTATTGTTATGGGTATCAATAATGGTATATATAATTGATGATTTTTACGACCAAATTAATAATAACATTTGTTTTAACTATGAGCAACAGACTATAGTTGAAAACTTATTAAGATAACAATAGATTTGGAATTAGTAATTTAACCTTAATCAGATAATTATATTTTTTCTAAAAGAATTTGATAATTTTTCCAATATTTAAATTTACCCTTGCTTGACACTTAAAAACTTAATTTACGCTATAATGGATAATGTGAATTGCTAATTATAACCTATGGGTAAGCTTTTATGATTTTCACTTAACTCTTAGTTTAAGGCGTTCTAGAATAAAAGACATTTAATTTAAGAATCATTATTTGAATTAGCCCTAAAAGATAAATATCCTAATTGGGTTAATAAAATGCTTAGAAGAGATTCAACCTTTTACCCAACATTTTGATGAAAGATTAAATATTGGTCTAACTTGACCCTAAAACCCTCAATACAGAATTTAATGATAGCTCAGGTAAAATCTAGATTTAATCTTTAAGTGGACTATGAATTTTACTTAATTCTTGTTAAATGTAAAGTTATAGAAACTCTTTATCATTCATCTTACAATGGTGTATAGAATTGCCTTTAAAAGTTGTGTATTAAGTAAGGTTTCTGATTTTATCATTGTTGGCTCATTGTGCTTAAGCTCTCAATAGTTAAGTTTATAACTAATAAATGAGATATTCCTAATTGTTACACTAGAAGTATGAATTGTAGTCAAGAAAGGTGGAAACAAATTCAATAAGCTACTTAGAATACACCTTGAAATGTCTTAGAGTCAATAAAGCAAACTCACCTTGGAGTTGTAAAGCGATGAGATGACATCATACATGTGATGTCCTCAATTATATTTTAACTTTAGGAGATTCAAATTGTTTCGGTCATAGTTGTAAGGCAAGATTTTTGGTAGTTGTGTTTGTTTTATGTTGGGAATTTTTGGGGCATGACATAGGTACACAATTATTTCCCCATTTGAGTATGCAGGTCTAGGTTATTTCAAAAAGGTGGTTCTATCATAAACGTTCCATTGGGCCTAATTTTAAATTTTAACCCCCATTTTATTTAAATTGAGTGTGATATGTGTCTTGTGAGACCCTATGTAAATTTGTGTCCTAATCAGTGAAGATTTTGGGGTCTTTCATTATGATTAAACCATATGTGGTATGGTAGTAATTTATTATTCCCTCATTGCATTTAAATATATTTTAATGGTTGGATTGTTGTATGTTAATGATGTTTGATGCATTTTGGGAATAAGGAAATGGGGAAAGAAAAAGTGGAATTGATGTTTGGTTTTATTAAAAAAAAATATGAATTATTTTAATTAGTTAAAATATTTCTTTGTTTATAAGTTACATTCAATTATCTATTATTTTTATAATTAAGGAAATCGATTAAGAAATTCATTTATTATATAAGTGCTAATTGGGAAAATGGTAAAATAGAAATAAAGTCAAAGGGACCAAAAAAAAAAAGGGGCTAAAGAGGAGTTAAAAGGAAAGCTAAGGATATTTATGATTCTCATGTTTACAAACTACTTCTCTAAAACCTCCATCTCAATTTGGAAAATGACCTAAATTCTCTTAATTAATAAAGGAGTAAGTTTGGACTTGATTTACTGTAAAGGAAGGCATTAAATGTGATTTATTGGATTGCAAGCAAGTTTACTCTCTTAGAATTAAGTTTTAATTGAATTAATTTACCATTTTAGTGTGTCTAAATTCGAGCGGTACTTACCTCTTTTCTCAATTCTTTTCTATTCATGGATGTCATACACACTTATGGCAGTACATATGGCTTGAACTTTAGTTTAATTTTATTGTATTTTATTATGTAAAATTTTTTGTTTCTAAGATTTTAAAATGTTCATTTTAACCCATGACTATGGTAAATTTTTTAAGAAATTAGGAAATGGGAAGATTAATGTAAAACTATCTTTTTTTTGGCAAAATGCTAATAGCCTATATATTATATTAAAAAATAATAGCAAGTAATTACAAAAGTGGCCAAGAGGGCCTAATTTATACTTTTGAATCAGCTAGAAGATTTACATGATAATATTTCCTACTGCTCAGCTACCAAACAAGATTACCTATTGTGGACTATCACCAGCTTTAGTTATGAAGTTACCTATACGTTGTTGGAAAATTTCCTCTAAATTTGTTTCGGGGGTCGAGCATCACTCTTCCTTCTTATCGTTTGCATACTTTACATTTGGTAAAGCCTAAGGTGGAACCCCGAACAGAGAAGCCCGACATGCCTTTAGACTTGCTGGGGATCGAGATTCTCCTCTACCTTTTCCAACTTTCACTTTTTCCATGTGAAAACCTTCAGCCAATGCAACCTCTTGTTACCTCCTGTCATCTATCGAGTGTCAAGGATCAGGGATCCCATGATCACCATACTACATAGAGCTCAAACTAGTAGATCGACAACCATACCTCTGAACAATGAAGAGAAAAACCCATTGGAATGTCAGATGTCAAAGTCTACACTTACTGCATACCACTAATCATTCCTTTTGGTAAGACGCAAACCTTCCTTTTGAATCATGATGTCCGATACAATCCTTCACAAGTGTTATCAACGATAACCCTTTCGGTTGTCAACCTTTGGGATTTCATGTTTCACCAAACTTCATAAAATATCAAGATGAAAGCCTTAACATCGACCCATGAAGCCTAAAACATTTTCTTTCTTCATTATTTTATGCAGCCTAGACGAGGTACTCCCGAAGTCTGAAGTATGAAATCCTTTGGACTTAGAACATTTCTTCATAACTCTAAGGGACTTGGTAAGAGGTATAACTGAAGCCTAATGTTTGATTACCTTTAGGCTTGTCGGGGTTCGGGATTCTCCTCTACCTTTTCCAACCTTCGCTTTTGCGATTGCCAACAAGTTGACCTCTAATCTTTGAAAGCCCGATGCCCAATCTCCAAAACTCCGAAGTGTGAATCCCGATGCCCGATCTCTAAAACTCCAAAGTGAGAAGCCCAACTTGCCTTTAGGTTTGTTGGGAATTAGGTGTCTCTTCTACCTTGTCCTTCCTTCACTTCTGTGAACACCAACAAGCTGACCTCCGATCTCTGAAAGTTCAATGCCCTATTTTGTTCAACTTTTCTAACTTATTCCTTAATTTCTTTGAAAGCTAACAAGCTGACCTCTGAACTCTAAGAGCAACCCCTACCAAATCCCATTTCCTTTCCATACTGCTACAATGCATGTATTAATCATCCAAATGCTAAACACTTTCAACACAAACCAAAGCAACCCCTACACTACAAAAATAGATCCCTTTCACAAATATGAATTAAGGACTTTGTTCTTCCTTAATTATTTCCACCAGCTAAGGGAAGTCTTTCACTCCTACATCATTTCCAAAACAAACAAATACACCCTTATCACAACCTATGTTAGCTAAAGCATCTACTAACTTATTACCTTCTTGATATGTATGAGAGATTCAAACTTCTTTGAAGGTATCCAATAATGACCAAGCTTTACTTAGAATATAACTTAATCTCCAATTGTGGCTTTTCTTTTCCTTACAGGCATTGATAATCAATAAGGAATCTCCTTCTATATGATTTTTTTGCAGACCAGGTTCCTTTGCTAATTGCAAACCTTGAAGAAGTGCTTGTTCCTCTGCCATGTTATTAGTATTGTTGTCCAATTGTGTTGCTTTGGCAACTATCAGTAACCCTTGACTATTACGAATACAACAACCAACACCTAAAAGTCTTGGATTGCCTCTTGAGGCACCATCAAATTTAAGCTTTTGAAAATTCGAAGATGGTGATATCCATTTTATAGTTGCTCTATCAATCTTTTTAACATTTGGAAAATGCAGGGCTCCTTTGAAAGGTAGTGAAATGTATTCCCAATGCTTCAAGAGATAATCATCCCAAATTGTAAACAAGGAAGATACATTTTTATAATTTTGTACATGGGAATTAGTTTCTTTTGATATATTTTTTTCAATTTTCATCTTGAGTTGATGCACTGAAGAGGGCTCTTTTCTTAAGATATGTTTATTTCTCTCCCACCATGGACTCCAAATTACAATAGCTGGTGTCACCTTCCAAATACATGCAAAAAAAGATGTTTTATGTAGAGTTTTCCAACTTGAAAATAAATCCCATAGTGTTTTGGGTAGAGGAAAACAAACATTAAGTTTACCCTTTATAAAATCCCACCAATCCTGAGCTACTAAACACTGCAGAAACAAGTGGTCCACTATTTCATTTTCCTCTTGACACAACACACATCTAAAATATTTTGTAATACCTAATTTGACCAATCTATCACTTGTAAAAATTCTATTTCTCAAAGCTAACCATGCAAAGCTTTCGACCTTTTGGAGGCCCATTGGATTCTAGCAAAAGGAGTATGCTCTATGAGATTGAGTAGGGAGCACATTAGAAATGATTGACTTGTACTCTTGTTTCACTGAATAATTCCCGTCTATGGATGGAGCCCAAACTAATTTGTCTTGAGAAGATGAAAAATACACACATATTTGTAAATGGGGATTTCCAAATCTTTAACAGATGTTACCTCCAAGACGCAGGAGGTGGAGTCACTAACCACATGTCTATCATTCCATTTGTTCCATTAATCCAGGGAAAATCTCGACAGTCTCCAGGAACATATTATATCCAAGTGGGTTCTCCTCAAAATCCTAATTGGAATGATTCTTTACAAATGGAAAGCTCCTTACTAAAAATCCTCCTTCATTCAAGGTTATGCAATTTTTATTCCCCTTTGCTGTTTGGGGAGTGTGGAAAGAACATAATAACAGACTTTTCAAGGACAAGGAGATGTTAGAGAACAATGTCTTTGAGAAAAAATTTAGGCTTATAAAGGAAAACTTCAATGTGATTCCCCAAAAAGCTCTTAACCTTGAAGCAGTGGTGTGTACTCCCTATGATCTAATGATAGCAAAGGATTGGAATATTAAAGTGGATGTTTCTTTTGCATCCAATCCATCCAAGAAAAGTAGGGAGGGTGTGTGTTGGACCTTTCCTCCAAATGGCTAGTCTAAGGCCAACTTTGATGGCACTGCAAAGGGAAATCTGGGTATGGCCGGAAGTGGAGGTGTGTTAAGGGAATCAAATGGTAATTTTATGGTGGCAGTGGCCATCTCCCTAGGTCATCAAACCAACCATGTGGTGAAGGCTATAAGAGCTTTACAATTTTTAAAGTTAGCTCATAATTTGAATATAAAAAATTTATGGCTTGAAGGGGATTCTAAAAATATCATTGATTGTCTCTTAGGAAGGACCCCTCCCTCTTGGTTGATAAATAATTGGATAGATGAAGAAAATTCTATTCGAGAATTTTTTTATAAATTAAAAGTCTCACATGTCTATAGGGAAGCTAACATCATGGCAAATTATTTTGTGAATGAAGGGGTAAGGAAGCAAGGATTGAACACATGGCAGAATTGTAGGGACTTGAGAGCTGAAGTTAGGGCCTTACTAGATTATGATGTTACACATGGGAAAGAGGTAAATACATTTAATGATTAAAGGGAAAGGGGATAAGTACATCAAAA
>VDFB02049217.1:58322419-58589047 GCA_007258455.2 Sequoia sempervirens
TTTAAATTTTGGAATCATAATATTGAATTTTGTTGATTCATAAGGAAACTGCTTTGTTGAACCTGCACAAACAATGAAGGAACAAAATTAAAAGAGTATATGATTATTAAAATAGGAAAGGATTAAAAAATATTTTGTTAATAAATTATTCCAAATCTGAAAACGTTTTTATATTGGCTGTAAGATTATTGCATTAGCACGAAATTGAAATTTTAAGAAAGGATTGAAGTTTATTCTTTATATTCAGGATAAGATTTAAATAATCTTCTGATCTCGACGTTTAATAGCTGTAGTTTAAATTTTAGTATTGTGATATTTATGGTATTTTGTGCTGAGAAATACAACTTTTTGTATTTAGAAGGGTGTTTATTTGTTATTAAGATTGCTTATAGTTAATTCTTTTATATTCTTAAATTATATATATATATATATATATAGCTATGAAAGGTGCGCACAGGAATATGGAAGCTTATTTCATTATATTGCTCAATTCCTGCCATTTTTTTTGGAACCTAGGTAAACATAATTCTTTAAGTTCTTATCTTGTTTTCTAATACTTTTATTCACTGTCTCATGTTGATTAATTTCTATCAGCTATAAAACAAATTGTCTATTTGAATTGTGCGCAGTCCTTTTTATATATTATTTACTATATAATCTTTGAATTGAAGATTGATTTAAAACTAAGACTGTAGTACCTTATGATAACTCCTCTTTGCATGACGTTACTTCTCTTAACGAGCACATTTGGCTGAAGCAATCTATTATACTTCTGGTTTTCTTTCTTTACACCTTGAATCTTAACTTTTACCATAATAATTTCTGCCAGAAACCGCGCATGGGCTGTAGCTACTGTCTTAAGATCATTGTGCAGTGGAAAAATACCCAAGCAATTGTTAAACGGCTACTCTTTAGTTGTCTTAATCTTTTGACAGGAAAAACTCCATTATGATGCCGTATCCTACAATTTTAATATATATATATATATATATTCTCTTGATTTAATAAGGCGAATTTCTGAGATTTTCTTAAGTTCTAGAAATCGCCCTGAAGAACACTTGTTTTGTAAATCTTATAACTGATGTCATTTAGCAACTTCTATCAACTAAATTGTTGATCCTAGCGCCGGTCTTCACCCTCCTTTCTAGATTTTGTCTATGTCTTAGACGATCCTCTTTCTTGATAATCATTCATATAATATTTATGGTGCGCATGGAATGATCCGTAGAAATCTGTTTCTTGCTGTGGCTGCATGGTTTCTTGTCTAAGTCTTATGGTTGTATTTGAAACTCTCACTCTTAACTGCAGTGCAAATATATCCTTGCATGAGTAGCCAGTGGCAGAATCTTTATTGTAGAATAATATTTAAATATATATATGTCACTGCCTGATAGTAAATAAGTTTAGGATTAAATGAGATTTTATAATTAAGAAAAAGAAAACTTAAGTTCTTATTTACTTTTATCGCCATGCAAGTAAGAAGTAGAGCTTTACACTTCTTGTTAGAAATTTCCCTATTGGTGCGGACAGTCCATGCCTTATATGTAGGGATTTATATTTCAATTAATATTTTACTAACAGTTTAAGTACGGATAATATAATTGGCGTGGTCAGTGGAAATTCTATTTGGAATGATTTTTGTTTGAGAAATCGATTCCTGTAGTTGGCTGTAAGATATAATGAATATAGGTCATGCTGAATAAGAATATTTATTATTATTTAAACTTTATTTTGAATTGAATGTGTTTAAAAGTGGATTTTGTTAATTGGATGAGATTTGCTATATTTAAAGTGATAGTAGAGTTAGTTGTTGATTCTTCGTTGAAAGAGTATATTTATTTAACCCACTGTTAGAATATACGTTTGTTGCACATGTTTTATCATTGAGATAATAGATAAACGTAGACTTATAAGGATAAGGATAAATAATAAAGTTTAAGTTTTAGATTTGTATAATACAAATAATACCAATGTCGTTATATATATATATAATTATTTACATAATATAATGTATAGCTTATAAATGGTTGATTTGTGGAAGTAAAAGATATATGTCTATCTTGTTGAGTGAATATAATAGATGCATTTCGTTTAAATTATTAAACATTTAATGATGACAATAAATTGTCTTTTATGAACTTTTAAGCCATGTAGTATTGAATGACTATATTTGATGGATAATGAACATATTATGAATTTATAATATACATATAGTGATGTACAATTATGCTTCAATTTTTTTAGAGGCTAGGAAGTAAATTCATGATGTAAACATCTGATGCACGAACATTGTTGATTTGATACTTTAATCTTTTGGGACTTAGTCGTACATGAAATTATTTTATATCTTGATGGTACACTTGAAATGTCTATTAAATTGTATCATTGTTGAGATATGTTCTTTCATGGTTATGTTCACTGTGTATTATGGCTTTCTTTGTCTCTTGATGTTGAGTCATGTTATAGAAAGAGTGGCTTGCAGTAGGGGCCGAAATCGTAAAGAGATTGTCTGGGCAACCTATCGTAGGCATGTTAATTCAGAGAAAACCTAACTAATGTATTAGGGGTTGGGTAGATCTAAACATTAATTCAAATAATAGTTTTCCTCACCTACTTTCTTAATGCTTTTCTAGATTGAGAAAAGGCTGAGAAGGCCTGGAATGGCTAGTCATCATCTTGTCCTCTTGAAAGATGAAATGACTCCACATTAGTTTGCATAGAGGTCGGGAATTGGTAGAGGCTACCAGGGTAACTCTTGGAGAGGGCCGGTAGTCTAGGAAGATTCACTAGGGTAACCTATCCCGACAGTGTGATGACACTCTTAGTTTATACCATGATGGTGATCCTTTTGTTTTGATTTCTATTAGATGTGATTTGTTACTAGGATTTTATCTGTTATGATTTGTTATCGTTATGTCGTGAAGTGAATTGTAAACCACGTAAACGTAACGTTTTGTCTTCATTGTTTGTGGACCTTTCAATATCTCCTAGCATGGAGGGAGTGGACCTTCAGGTTCCACGTGGTTGGGAGGAAACCGTGCTTTATCTTCCTTGGATTTTCTTGCAGTTGATCCTATGCTTGCAGCTGTTTCTAGTTACTTCATTGTTCGTGACTGTGGATGTGGAGCATGTTCGTGGAAATGGATGTCAGTTGTGATATGATCACTATCTGCTTTGTAAATTTACCTCTTGTATAAGAGCATACTCATTGTACTATCATTTTGATGTATTGAGATTCATTGAAATCTCACCTATTGTAATCTTGACATTTGGATTTTTTTTTGTATTAAGTTTTGTAAACGGGATCATTCATGACTCTAGAATTGTACTTTGATTATGATAATGCATTGAGTTTATTTAATATGTTTATGTAACATCGTCTTGGAAACTTTATAGCAATTGTATAATTAATTATCTTTAAAAAAATAAAAAATTATTCGATTAATTTCATTCTTTACACATCGTTTTAACGATAACTAAGGCGGGGTGTTACATGAGGGAAAAGAGGTAATGATTTAATGAGCATGCTAGGTGCTACAAATGCATGTTGTCCAAACAATAGAAGGACATAATCCTTGTTATCTTTTGATAAATGAATTGTGATATAAAATTGTTTCCTTGTGAGTGACCAAACCCTTCTAGGGCTTTGTACATAGTCGAATACCACTCAATGGAGGCTATTATGCAAAGGAATTTTCCTTGTCAGTCTTTGACCAGTCAGGTCAAGTTAGTTGTTCGTATTGGAAGGGAAGTTCCAGGTAAACTATTATGGGGAAAAATACCTCTTATATTTCATTGTATTGAACCAGTGGTAGTTGCCAAGACCCATTAGTATGCTAAGTAACATGGGGGTTCGAGAATGGTCTAAAACCCTATTGTCTCAATTTAGTTATATTTTGTAAGTCAAGTTTTGTCGAATTATATGTTCTGTGTATTTATTCACTGGGTGGAATAGTAGTTCCATTATACCCTGGGTTAGGAAAGGTATTCTAAGTCGAGTAGGGTGGGTGAACATACGACTTCGCTCTTAGAAGCAATTGTATCCATGATAAATATACTATGGCCATAGTGAGTGCAGTTGTCTCTAAATGAACTTGTCGGTTCACTGTGACCCAGATACTTAGCTAGTTAGAGATTTTGTACATAGTTGGAGGTTATCCATAATTGTACGACATTGTTAGTTAAGTAGGGCACAATACCAGAGATCAAATGGAAGAACTAAGAGGGTTCTCAACTAATCCCTTCGTTGAAGGGTAGGGCCACTTCTAGTTAGGAAGGTGTGTACGGGACCGCTTAAGTCCATGGTTGGAGGTAAAGCACCTGGGTGATGCTCTCCCTCTTGTTGATGAAATATCGAGTCTTGGAAGATAGAAAGAATCCAGATGCATAATTTGTGACCTTAATTTTGTAAGTTATTGATTTAGCTTAAATAGATGTAATCATTTCATTGAAATACAAAAGTGATAGATGTTGTTCTTTTTAGTTAGAAAAGATTGTGCAAATGTTTTGTTATATCTTTATGGTAATATTTATGCAAGAGCATGTTCCATATTTAAAGAAAGAAAAAAAAATTGTACCTCTTTTCATCTATGTTTTTAGTTATTTACTGTTTGGTGAATAATTCAGAGTAATTCTTTGTCTGGAAGGTGTAGTTTGTTACAGGTGGACTATTATACTTAATTGCTACTAGATTGGATATCATGCATGCAGTTTGTCTTGTGGCTAGATTTCAAGAAGATACTAAAGAGACAAATGTTTCTTCAATAAAGAGGATATTCATATTTTTGAAGGGAACTTTGGATTATGGCTTGTGGTATCCTAAGGATACTTATTTCACATTGAGTGCTTACACAGATGTAGATTGGGTTGGTTGTGTGGATGACAGGACAATTACAAGTGGTGGTGCATTCTTTCTTTGATGTGGATTGGTATCATGGCTAAGTAAGAAATAGGATTTTGTTTCTTTATCTACTATAGAGGTTGAGTACATTGGATTAACATCTTGTTGCACACAAGTATTATGGATGAGGAAAATATTGAAGGATATTAGAGTGGTGTATGATGAGCCTATTTCTATATTTTGTGATAATACAAGTGCAATCAATATTTCAAAGAACCTAGTGATGCATTCAAGGACAAAGCATATTTCAATCAAATATCACTTCTAAGAGAGAAGGTTGAGGAGAATGAAGTAAAGCTTGAATATGTACCTATAAAGGATCAAATTGTTGACATATTCACTAAGGCTCTTCCTAAGGATAATTTTGAGTATCTCCAAGAGAATTTGGGGGGTATTTCTCCTCCTTTGAACTAGATATATATCAAGATGCATCATTCCAATGGATCTATGGATGTATTCTCTGTCTAGATTGATGTTGGTGGCTACCTCTCAAGGGGAGTAGGTAGTGACATTGTTGCAGTATGGAGTAAGTGTTGTCATTTTACAAAGGTTGTTGATTTGGTTGGTGTATACTTCTAAGGGGGAGTATTCAGAGTAGTACCAAGTATCTTGGTTCTATGTCAAAGGGGGAGAACAATACAAAAAAAAAATCCTTTTCCATTAATTTCAAAGGCGGAGAGAGAGAGTCATGTGAAAAAAATCTATCTATGCAGGGGAAGAGTGAAGTATGTGAAAATTTTGAAAGGGGGGGAGATAATCATGAGATAAAGTCTATATGTAAAGGGAGAGAGAAGAAAAAAAAAGGAGAGTGTGTATGTTTTCTTTGATGGTTTTTCACATCTTTTGTTACTATCAATGACAAAGGGGGAGATTGTTGCAAGTATGAAAGTGTTGTCATTGATGTCAAAAAGCTTGTGTTATCATTGGTGTCAATTGTGTAGTGGTTGAGAGAGATTGTTGATTTGACTAGTTGTGTTATATTGTCATTAGTTAATTTACTAGTGTTAACCTCTGGTGTTTCTTTGATAAGCTTCTAATTATGGTTGCGGTAATGATAAATATGTCGAGGATATTAAGAAAATTGATAAAAATAGGAATAGGGTGTTGTAGAGGTGTTCTAGTTTTTCTTCACATTTCTTCTGGGTTGAAGATCCGATTGTTTGGTTTGGATATATTGGTTAGATGTGTTCAGAGCTTCTATATCTATAATTTGGGCTTTTGGATCGATGAGAAAAAGAAGTTATGTTCACTAGTATGTGAACTAGTTTTATAGTGTTGCTTACAGAGGTGTCTAGGATAAATGTTTTTTCTCCTTATTTCTTCATAGTTGTTCTTTAGGTCTTGTGATTCTAAAGGTATTTTGATGGTGTTGATCTCTTTCCTATGTCAATAGGATTCATGTTTGTGTGCTCCAGAAGATGAATTTTAGAGTTACAATGTTTGACAGTGTGGTCTGAGTGTACAAGCCATGTACATTCTGAAGGTGCAAATTGATGCAAAGAATTTGTTGAATCTCAGGTGGTTTGTGGATTATTCTAGATTGTCTAGATGTATGGTGTTTGCATAGGTAACAACTGACCTAGTGTTTACACTACATTCAAAGATGTTTAAGTATTTATGAAGGTGTAGCATGGAATGTGAGAGTTGATTTGGGTCCCAATTATGTTTTGTATTGGTCCACTTTCGTTCCTATCCACCACGAGAATGCTTAGTGCAGACCTATTTTTGAATTTGTAAAGTGTAAGGTGTATAATTGACTTGAAGGTTTTTTTTCAAGTAGTGGATGGTATAAATGCAAGGTGAGTTGATGTGAGATGAAGTGTGGAATATAGTTGAGTGTTGTGATGCAAAATTAAGTAAAAAGTTGTGAAATGTAGTGTGAGCTATAATGCAAGATTTTTGAATACAGTGAGTTGAGGTATCTTGATCTCTTGAAGGTTTCAAGTGTTGTTGGAGTTATTTTTGTGGATTCTTTGTTGCATTGAGATCGTGTTCTCTATGTAACATTCTATCTTATTTTTTCTTTATATTTGGTAGTGAGCTTCGTTTGTGAGCCTTTCTAGAAAGTGTGTCCTAGTCTAGCAGTGAGCCTCTTTGTACTAGTTTTGCAATTACTTATATTGTGAACTAATTCTCACCGTGGTTTTTCCCTCCTATGTTTTTCCATGTAAATTTGGTGTTCTCTTGTGTATGGTGTTTTTGTTCTAGTTTATACTATCTGCATTTCATGTTTAAACATTATAACAAATTAAGGGTTTAATGAATGCATGTGGATCTGATTTATGTTGAGGGTTTTGATGTTTTAATGATTCACCCCCCTCTCAATTTTCTTGTTCATTCAACAAATGTATCTTAAGATTTTGGCTAAGGTTCTAGCCTTGAGTCTAGTCATTATTCTCCCAAGGTTCATTAATAGCACCCAAACAAGTTTCATCCAAGGCAGATATATCTTAGAAAATCTTATAACAAGTTGGGAAGCTATGGAATGGGCTAAAGTATCCAATCAAAATGCTACAATTTGCTTCTATTAGACTTTGAGAAGGCTTATAATAGGGTGGAATAGGGTATGTGCAGGATCATGATGGGCCAAAAAGTGGCGATATGATGGGTTTTTGTAGGGTATGTGGCTGACAACTTTTTTCTTACCCAAAATTGATGAAACAAAAAGGGTTTTTAAAGGAGATTCTCACATTTCCACCAATATAAATTATTCTTTACTTTGAATTTAATAAATAATTATTATTTATTTTCTATTTGAATTACAACTAAAATCCTGATTGATAGGCTGATTGAAAAATATCTATAGCTTTCAAACAGTGTCACATTTTTTGAATCCAAAATATGTGTCACATTCTATGCTTCACATATTATAATATTTTAAAAAAAAGAAATGAATTTCATGAAGTTTTGACCAAGTTAAGGTGGTTAGACATACAAGTTTTTTAATTTTTAAAAGTTGTAATAAAAAAAACATAATTAATTATTTACTTGGAAACAAATTACAAAAAAATATGCATCACATTGGGACATGAGTCCTCTACTTATATCTAAAATATTATCATTTTATTGTGGTTAGGGTGGTCAGACAGACACCTACATCCTATTTTTTCCCTTAAATTTAAGTACTACTACATTGAAATTTCAAATTTTCACCAAATAGATTTTTTTTTAAATAAACCTAGTAGTTTAGAAACTACATTCAATTTGCTACAAATTCTATTCCTACATATTTTTGAAATATTATCGATAACTTATTCAAATTTTACGTCAAGTTGCCTAACTCTGATTTTTTTGAATTTTTTGCCACTTAAGGGCCTGTTTTTTCCATGATGATCCTACACATACCCAATAACAATTTTTGAGAACAATCCTTAAAGCTTTTATCTTTCCTAACCTATTATGCAATATGGTGGATACTCTCTTAAAGGATGCCTCTATCCAAGTGGGTGTAAATGGTTCACTATCTAAAGAAGTTAAGTTGGAGAGGTCCATTTGACAAGGATGTCCCTTGGCACCAACCCTTTTTATTTTAGCCTTTGATGCCCTTTTCTACCTGTTAAGAGACCACACATTCTCACCAAGGATTAAAGACATTAGACTTCCAGATCAAAGTGAATTGATCAAAGTGCAATTTCTAGGTGATACTTCACTCTTCCTAGAGATTGATAAAGAAAACATGGATTCCTTGATGAAGAAGCTTGACCTGTTTTGTCAAGCCTCTAGGGAAAAAATATCCAATGCTAAGTCCATTGCTCTTGGGTGGGAAGGATCCCAACCTGATTGGGTTAAGAATTAAAAAATAAATAGTGGGTGGCCCCAACATGTAATGAGGTATCTAGGAATACCTTTTGCTATTGGCCAAAATCTTAAAGAAATGAGGAATTGGATCAAAACCAAGATAGAAAATAAATTAAAAGGGTGGAATAGGCAATATATTTCTCTAGTTGGGAGTTAAAAGGGTGGAATAGGAAATATATTTCTTTAGTTGTGAGGCTACAATTTTGTCAAAAGAGCTTATCATCCTGTAGTATATACTTTGCCTTTATCTAGTTTTTCTACAATTATCAAATTAATGAAATACAAAAAAGAATAAGGAGCTTTCTTTGGTCTGATGGAAAAGGAAAGAGGAAAAAACACTCAATTAAATGGAGTGGTGTTGCCTCTATAAAATGCATGGTGGATTGGGTTTAAAATACCTAAGGCTGCAAGGAATTGTATTAGCTGTAAAATGGATTATCAAAGATCTAGTTGGAAATGAGCCTTGGAAGGTACTAGTTAGAAACAATATTAATTTGGTAGAGCCCAAACAGGCCAAGGCTTGGAATTTGATGCCCCTAAGTGAAATTCCCATTAATAAACACCCTATGCTCCCTATTGGGTCCCTGGTCTTCAAAATCCTATGGAAGGCTTGGGAATTAACCAAACATAATGCTCAATTCAAGATAAATAATATAACTCTTAATAATAATGCCAAGTATCAAAGTTAAAGTTCCATTTGGTGGAACTTGCAACATAATGGAAAACCCCTTGCCCTCTTACAAGGTTTCTTTGCTAAAAAGTGGAATTGAAAAGGCAAAAAGGTCTTCAGTGATATCTTGTTTGGTGGGAATGTAAAAAGCTAGAATGTATTGAGTTCTAATTTGACCTCCCTCCCTCCAACATAAGGACTTACTCCACGTTGATGAAGGCTTGCAAAGAGGCCAACTTTCCTATAAATGTTGAAAATGAATTAGAATTGGGCAATGATCTTGTGTGGAAAGATGGGGGGTCTTTTGTCAACCTCAAAGCTAAAACAATCTATAAAGATTTGTTCTGTAATGTCTCTATTTTTTATCATTTAAATAATTGTTGGGGTATTTCTTTAGCTAATAAAGAATGGCATAAAATTCTCTCTATTTTTTGGCACAATGTTGTAGAGCCCAAGAAGGTATATTGTTTTAAATGGCTTATTATTTTGCAAAGAATTCCTTTTAAATCTAATCTTGATGATATTGATGTTTGCAACATTTGTAGAATGCTAGAGTATGTGTTGCATATTCCGTTTGATTGTTTCTATGCTAAAGAAATTTGGAAACTATTCTATTATAATCTAAAAATCTGTGACAATAAGGATAAAATTATTTGGAAAGATGTTTTAATGTTTGATAAAAATATGAGTAATGAATGTAAAATATTTTGGAATTTTTTATCTATTGAAATCATGTGGCACATTTGGAAAGTGAGAAATGATGATAAATTCAAGGGTTACATGAGGGATTTTACTGAGTCATCAAAGAGACTCACCTTTCTCACCATTGCATTGTAGGTTTACTCCACATTGAGGTCTCCATGCCCAAATTTGTGATTCTATGCAAAGAGGGGTTGGTGAGGATGAGAAGGGAAGATATGAGGTGTGTCCACACTTGTCACCTCAATAACAAATAAGTTGATACCTTCCTAAGGGCATTCAATGTATTCCAAAGGGATTTTAATAATGTAGTTGATGGTGTGTAAGAAAGACACAAGGTTCCTTGTCATCATGGAAAACATGAGAGTGATGTGTTTTCTGCCACTGGAGGTGTCAATTCCATGGCTATGCAAGTTGATGGAGGAGGTAACTAGGAGGAGAATGAAGATAACAACAATGTTGTTGATTAGTAAGGAGAAACTACTCATATTTTTACAGAGTGCAATATTATATTGACATGATTTTTTGTATAGCCTGGAAAGACATAGTATATAAATGTAATCATATTACATAGACTAAGTTGTAGAATCGATATGTAAATTTTGTATAATTTTTTCATCAACGGTGGCTTACTAAAGTTTTGAATTATGGTGAACTGAAGGATGCCATGGTAGAATGTAAATGGTTATTACTCTACAATTAATACAAAAATATTCAACTTGCATATTTTATTAAAAATCCATAAAACATATCTCTAATGGCTCCTAAATATACTAGAAATATTATTTCTTAAAGATTCTTCAAAGTGACTCCTCTCCATTCTTCCTCTCTTGCAAGATTAGGTTCTCAAGACTCCACTCCATCACCCATGAGATGCAAAAATAAATAAAAAACCTTCTACAACCTCTTCAAAATGAATATAAATAATGGATGCCAATCCACTCATCCTCTAAACTAGGGAGGTGACACATGGCCTCCTCTTTTGCATCCCTTCTCTCAATTCGAAAAGAATCATATGACTCGAGTTATACTGTCACACATGTGTGATACCTTGGCATGAGGAAGTGTTATAGTATAATTCTCCATGAATTTTTTGAAGTGATAAGATGATATTCAAAATAACCTTCCTTCTTCCCAGGCCAAATTCCATCTCACTCTTCTCAAGGGACTTGGGAAGGATACAATCTTGACCAAATCCTAAATTTTATGTCTCAAAAAGTACCCATTTCATAGGTATCCACCATAGGGACTTATTTTCACTCAATCGATGAAGAAAAACATATTTTTTTACCTTTTAAAATATCTTCTAAAATCAAATTGATATTTTTCTCAAGGATGACTCACGATCCAAGATTACCACAAAATAAAATTTAAAACTAAGCAACAACTTGCACATTACAAAATATTTTTCACAAATAAAGACCTTAGTCCTCTTATGGTTAAGGTCAATATATCACTAAAGAATCAAAACAAATTGATTTCTAGAGGACCTCCAAGATTTTCCGTTAGACAAGGAATCACTTGCAACAAAATATTAATATATCCCACAAAGTAGCTAAAAAAAATAATATTTTAAAATTTATATGCTATAGGTTTAATCCAAGATTTAGATATTTATTAAATTCTAATAGTAATAATATTTTTAAATTCACTAATATAATCACACATAATACTATTTCATAATTTTCTTTTTGTTTATTTTTATCATGATCAAACACTACTATTTAGATTACTATTCGGTCATTTAGACAATTATAAAATCCTTGCAAATCCTTTTATAAGGTGTCTTTCCAGCATAATAAAATAAATGTATGGGCATGCTCTTGGATTACTAATTAGACTTGAACTTACTATTGTACAAATATCTATAGTTTTTTTGAATGTATGTGTAGATCCTAACTTACGCATTTTTGAAGACTTAGTCTTATGTGATACCTTGATTAAGGTGTTTCCTTGGTTTTAGTTGTTACATATTACGTATGAACATAGAGACACTATTGCCCAACAAGATAAGATTTCTCTCCCACCATCAACAATACTAAAATACATCAAATCAAACATATTTTTAGTTTAATTAGTTTAGTGTGTTCCAACTTCCATGTCTGAATGTCTATAACATCTAAGGGGTTATCATAAAACACATTCTCAAATTGTTTATATGGCATATTATCAGTTTAACAAGTGCTCATCCTTACATATCCAAACTAGCACATAAGTATATTGTGACACCTGTATTAGCATACATTATGCACTAGGTATAGTTTGTGTAAGGGAGAACCTCAGGGAAACCCCTTGGTCTTGCAAAACCAAAAGTGAAGAATCCAATTGGTTCTAAGTTCCCCAACCTGAAGACAAGTTTGAGGTGATCTTCCCAAGTTTGACATCCATGGCTCTTGGGAGATACCAGGACTTAGGGAATTGGGGTCTACAACTCAAGTCACCAACATGAACATAATTAAATGTTTAAGAATGACAAGTGGGGGAAATATGTCACACTCACACTTACATGTGGGAATGAATTTTGACACAACAATCTTTTTAAAAAGATAACTCTATTATGCCTTTATTGTACTACATATGGTAGCAAAACTTACACTCTCAATGTTGAAGCACATGCACATAATATTATGCACAACACATTGTGTGAGAGAAGGCCACATGAAGCTAGTAGTAACTAGGAGCCCACTTTGCTCTCAAACCAAAAATTTGATTTTCTCAATGTTATGATAAGCATTATAATAATACATCTAAATAATTCTTAAACATGATTATAAAATAACTTATCACTATCAATTAGTTTTTTGTTTAAACAATGATCAAATAATAAGAGCTAAAATATTATTTAAACAACATGAGGAAAGTTGATTAATCAAATGTACAATTACTCTATTGTTCATGAAAGGTGAACCAAAAGGAAAAATATAAACCTTTCCTAAAAATGGTATAAAAATTATAATTGAAAATACAATAAAATTAAGTTAGCTATACCAAAATTTCATTCACAAGTCAAGCACTTTTATATTAAAATTTAATATGTTATTTAAATTATGCTATGAATTAACTTACAAATTTAGTTTTTTATGTAATGACAATATTTTAAATTAGGAAGTGTAATCTACAAGGACATAAAAAGCTAATTAGATTTTAATTTTACATAAATATCTATTTAATAATTTTATCTATTTATTTTGGTGTCCAATAATTTCATGTAATAAGATTGAATTAAGTTTATTGCTTAATAAAATATTAATAATATTTATTTAATTTTACCAAACTTTATACTATAATCTATGCACTCAACTTAAGTTAAATATATTTAATATTGTCAATATTCATAAAATTATTATTTGCACCTAATAACATTAATTTAATATTTTGATATTATTATTAAGTCATTAATATGATTTTAAAACTACTAATAAAATTATCCTCCTATCTAAGTATATTTGTGACTCAACTTCTAACCTTTATTAAATAATATTAAATTTAGATTTAAACTCAATTAATTTGAACATTCAATTCAAATTTAAGCTCATTCAAATAAATAAATTTAACTTATACATTGAACTTAATTCAAAATTAAAAATTAAAAATAAAGATGAAATAATAATTATATAAAGTATTCTATCTACCCTCGTTCTTTCATTTGCACACACATGTATTTTATTTTTTTGTTTTTTTGTTTGCAAGGTTGAAGGGAGACTTGTGCATGAATAATTTTATGGAGAAGCCGTGAGATCTCATGGTTGAATTCCCCTTTCCCCTACTCTCAAACCTTTTTTTTTAATTTTTAATTTTTAAGATAATAAATCATTTACCATTCAATTGAGTGTTTGTTCTCTATTTGAAATGCTAACATTAACATTATGGAGGGAAAATTTCCACATGGTATTTGACCCCCATTAGAGGGGTCATAGCTCCTATGAGGCATTTCCCCCTCTTCCCAAGTATGACTTTGGTGGGGGCTTCCCCCTCCCTATCACATGGGGAAAGATGATGAAGCCACCTCCCTCACTCCAATTTTTATGATTTTTAAAACTTCAATTTTTTTTCTTGTTTTGTTTTAATTTTTTAACATATATATTTTTTGATAATTTTTATTTAAAAAAATAAAATAATATATATGTTTACAATTGTTTATATATAATTTTCATATAAGAGAGACTTTATTAGAAAATAGAGATATTGTAGGTACATAAATATACATTTTAAAATATATTATATATTTTTGGATATATATGTATGGTATTTATAGATTCGTCAACTAATCAGTTTTTGAAAGGTAAAAGACAGAGAAAAGAAGTAGCATATTCCAACATTTACCTATTTCTAGTTTAAGAAGAATGACTAACTAAAATGTATTGTCTATATTTTCCTATTAGCTACTTGATACAAAAATAAATTAGAATAGAATACAACAAGCATGTATAAACAAATTAGCTTGCAAATAATGTAATTTTTCTTACAAAGAATAAGAATTTCATTTTTATTTTTTTCTACATAAAATAATATAAAAGAGATTTTTTTCTTATAATATTATATTTTAACAAATTTTCTTAACTCTAAACAAAATAGATCTTAGTGCCCAAAATACACAATAAGGTACAAAAAAATTCCACATGAGGGTTTACCAAAACTCTATTTTCTTTTTTACTCAAGGATGGGGGATCTCAAATCCATGCATGACCTCCTTCAGTGCACAAGGTAGTCATTCCTTAAAATTATGAAAATTTACAAAACAACAATCCACATTCAAACCAACATTTTTTTTCTCACCTCCCAACCATAGGTCTTACTCACAAGCCCACCCTTGAGCTAAGAGGTCTTCATAAAAACCAGTTTTAATTATCTAAAAAAAAGAGACACATACTCAAAGGAAAGTTTTAACATCACATATGCATCTTGATAAGATTCATTGATATAGGGGAGTCAAAAGGATAACTCTAAATCCCTGAGGAAAAAATAAATATAAATAAATCAACTCCATCCAATATAAAAATATTAACTCCATTGAATATCAACATCCTACACAAAACCTACAGTAACCTATCATGGTATTAAACTTTCTCAGGAGAAGGGATTTAGTAAAGTGTGGTTGGATGGGGACTCTTTGAATGTTATTAACTTCCTTAAAAGGGTCAACCGCCCTTCTTGGTTGATTGAGTACTTCATTGAGGATTTGATTTATTTTTTAAACTCCTTTCAATAGTTTTATGTTTCCCATGTGTATAGGAAGCTAACATTATGTTGTTGATTGTCTTGCTAACTTGGGAGTTTCCTCTTCTAGGCATTGAAACTTTAATGACCCAATCCCCATCGAACTCCAATCTATTGTTAAAAATGACAAAATGTCACATGTTTCATATGTTGGTGGGTGGTAGAGGATTTAGAGAAGATAGCATAGATCTTCTCATTATTATATTTGTGTTTTTATTGGACTTGCGATGTGCTTCATCTATCTTGGTAATTGTGGCTTTGAGTGGGGAAAATTCCCAAGGGAAGCGGCCCTGATTACACCTTGTACCAGGGCTATCAGATCAACATGCTTTCTGGGTGTTTTTTCCTCCCTTCATTTTCTCTTGTCAACTTTCCATTTCAGGAAGAAGGTTGTGGGCATCTCTAAGTTGTTGATTATGGGAGGTGACAGGTGCAAGATTGAGCTAGTGACCTATGAGGAGATGAAGGATAATGGTATGGTCTAGGAGACCCTCGAAAAGGGAGGGGTCACACCCTTCATGTTGAAATTCCATGGTTATGACTCTTAAGTCTCCCAAGAGTTTTTGAATGGATGGCATAACAAAATGCTAAGGATTTTTGGGGTGGAGATTAGTTTAACTGAAGATTCCATAGCTGAGGTAACTGGTCTCTCTATACAAGGAAGGAATTTTTTTAGTGAGAGGTTTGCAGCTAAATCGATGAGGGCTATCTTCTTGAGAGACAAGGAAAGAGTGAATATTAAGAGGTTGGGTTGTGGTGGTTATGATCAACAATCCATAAAACCCATTTGGTAGGAGGTGGCAGTGGCAATAATGAGGTACTTCACCTTGGATGGCAGATTTTTTGCCATCTATGGTTACCATTTCATGCTACTCAACCACTTTAGACATGGTAAGTTGGCGTGTTTTCCTTTTTACCTACTCTTGTCCCTAGAAAATGGAATCTTGGAGTTTAGAAAGAACTTAAACAACCCCTATTTGCATGAGGGGCTTATGCTTTTAATAACTAAACACATTAAAGCTAGATATGTGATTAAGACTCCTAGAGTGAACAAAGCTTGTAAACCTAAGGAGGTTCCTTCTAACTATGAAATGAGGGAAGATTCTGAAGATAATGATGATGATGAGGGTGAGTTGGGTTCTTTTGAGGAGCTCTAGGAGGTTCATGGGAATTTTTCCAAAGAAAGGGATAAGAAGGAGGCATCCCTATCTTGGTCTAATGGATTGCATATTGATATGGAATTGGATGTGTCCCCTTTGGTGGGGGCTAAGAGTAAAGGTTTTGTGAATATTGTGAAGGGGAGTTAGGGTTCCAAGAAGGTGGAGTCATCCCTCCCTTTAGGTGTGAAGAGGAAAATTATTGCAAGGGAAGAGTAGAGTAGGTCAGGAGGTGAGGTCTCTGTGGGTAAGTATGCCTCTAATTCAGCTCAAGGTAAGGAGAAGGAATCTCTAGTTGTGCCTCAGGTTGGTGAGGAGCTTCAAGATGTGGTAGTGCTAGAGAAGGAGAGTTATGAGAACAAGGTGTACGCTAAAGTTGCAGGAGGGGTTTTTGAAAGTGTGGTTGATCTCAAGATGGACCCCCTGATGTTATAACATTGATGAGTAGAGGAAAAGAGAAGTTTGAGTCTCTTGGTGCTAAGTTTTTGAGATTTAGCGTGAGAGTTCTTTTTAGGATGAGCATTTGAACTAGGAATTGCTTGATTTAAATGATGTTACCAGAATGGTGAAGGAAGGGATTGATGTTCTCTTTAAGCTCTTCATGTGGCTTCTTCATTAAGTCAAACATATTAATGTAAAGATGGTTTTGCTAGCTAGCATCAATGTGGGTGTTACTAGCAACAGTAAAGTGGAGATGGCATTTTATAACAAGGCTAGAAACATGAATATGGTCCTCAATAAAGTTACAAATGATGCAACCAAACTAAGATAGGATCATGACCCCATAATTGCTACTCTTGAGCTAAAAGTGTCTAAACTCCCTGAGCAATTTTTTACCCTTGTTAATGTTAGTCATGATTTTCTCCTAAATAGCACGGAGGGGTTGGTTCTTTTAAATGAAAAGACTCGAAAATGGACTAGTAGGCCACTCTTCAAAGAAAAATAAGTGCATGAGGTGTTGGATGACACCCAGATGGGTAAATAGAACAAAGGTTTTGATTTTGGTCCTTGTATTCGGCCCAGGAGCAAAACTAAGAAATATGTAGCCATTCTAGTCCAAGAATTGAATGAGGTTATGGAGATGCATGATAAGGTTATCACTAAAGACCTAGTTGCAATGAGGATTCTGAAGAACCTGCAATAGTTGCCTTTGTTTTGGTTAGATTTTTGTTTGTTGATTATCTATTTGTAGTTTTGACTGCTTTTTGTTTTGGGGCTGTTTTTTAATGTTCTATCTCTCTAGCAACTTTTTATCTATGGATACATTTTTGGGGCCCCTTCAAAAACTATTTTTGTGATAATCAAAAACATCCTCCACAAAACCACCAAATATCCTCCCATATCCACAACTACGACAAAATCCTTCAAAAACTAATTTAAAAATGTGTTTTGCTACTACTGCTACTCCCCTTACCACCAAGTGCTACTTGTTGTAAATTATGCTTCCATTGGTTATCTTGTTTTATCCCCCAAATATGCATCTAGTCTACGAGGGTAAGAATAATCCATTTTTGTCATTGTTTACCCTTTGTGGTGCCCAATGACATGGGGACACTTGATGGGCCTCCTAGTCATGGTGTGAAGGCTTCCTTTATTATGTTTTCCTCCACTACTACTAGTGGCATGCATAGCCCTTATGTGAATGTGTGCCTTGGAGGGCCCTTACCTTAGGGGTATGTTGATATCCACTAATCAACCCAATTGTAGCATGTCCTTGATTTATCATATTGAGACCATGCAAGTTCTCTTAGTATCTCAGTGAATTACATCTTTCTTTATTTTATTTACCTAATAAATTTCTTTATTTATCACTTAATTAAATAAATCTCGCCTACTGTAGCTTCAAAATCACTTCCAGATTCAAGAAAATGTCAAGAGCCACTCCTTTTCTACTCCCTATTCCTTAAATTCTAGGTGTGTCATGTCAACATACTATTTAAGCATGACATATAAATTAATGTAATAAAAATGGGATAACAATCTAGACATAGTCCCAAAATATTTCAAATGAAAAATATTAAAGAGACCTTTTCCTCCCATTAAAAATTATTCTGAATACTTTTTCCTATGAAAAATCAAGAAATTCTCAAATACACCATTGTTGAATGCTTAAAATTGTAACTTTTTCATAAATAATTTTTTTCAAATACTAAAAATACCCTTTTGATTCTTCATAACAACATACTAAAAATACCTTGACAAGGCACCTGGGCCTGATGGCTTTACAACATTGTTCTTCCAAAAATGTTGGGACTTTATTGGTCTAGATGTATTTTTAGCAATAGAGGAATCAAGGAAAATGGGGACAATGTTAAAGAAATTTAACACGACTCATATTGCAATTATTCCAAAAATCAAATTTCCCAAAACCTCTGCAAATTTCAGACCAATCTCTTTTGCAATAAAATTTACAAGATTTTTACTAAAGCAATTCACCTTTGACTTCAACCCCTCATTTCAAAAATTGTATCACAAGATCAAGATTGATTTGTGCCTGGAAGGGAAACCTCGGAAAGGGAAATAGTTTCTCATGAAATCTTACATTCAATCAAATCTAACAATATACCATCTTTCATCATTAAGTTTGGTGCAAGAGCACTAAGTCAGTTTTGGTCATTTGATGCAATTAGGTGTCTAGGTTTTAGTTTGGTGTGTTTCATCATATGTTTGGATGTAATAAGGTCCATGATGACCATTTTTGATGTATTTGAGTCATATAGGGTCATTTAGTGGTGTTTTGTAAATGTTGTCAAAATGTTGCAAAAATTTGCTTTGCAACTTTGCAAATTTTGCTTTGTAAGGAAGGTGAACGGTCATTTAGTTTGAAATTTAATTGGGACCATTGGTTTTCTATTGATACATGTTTAAAATGCCTCACACACCTTGAGGAAAACTTCTGGAATGATTGGTGGAAATCAATAAAGACAAGCTCTATTTTTTGTGCATTTTCAGTGTTTTCTGTTGTTTTTCAGTTCTATATGGCCCTATACAGTTGGTTAATGATATGAAATTCATGTAAATAGTTCAAGCAATGAATTCCCTATAATTTGGTTTTGGTGTGATTTTTTTTCATTGAGAAATAAGGTAGTTTGAAGGAATTTTCTACATACCGCTTGGAAACCCTAAGTTTAAGGTTTTGTGAGGAAAAATCATGATTTGTAGTCCATTCCACCATTGAATCTTGGCCAAACTCAATGGAATGGAGGGGTTGTATGTGTATTTTGTGTCTTTGAAGTGGTTTGAGCAGGACCTGGAGTTTGGGGCAGTTTTGATTTTTCCCTAGCCTAACATCTTCATGTGTTAGGCTTAGGTAGATTAGTGGATTGGTAGGACAACAATTTGGTAATGAAGTTTGGTGATAAAAAAATTGCAGATTGGGACCCTACATGATGTTCTTGAACTTTTGGAATTGATTTTTGAGATTTTGTGTTGGAATTTGAGACCATTGCTTTGGAAAAATGGCCTAATTTGGCCTTGTTTCAATGTAGCAGACCTATTTTGGAGAATTTAGTCCAAAACAACCCTAGTCATTGTTTGGATATCTTGATAAGCTACCTAATGGGTATCTGAAAAGGTGTTGGGTTTGAAGGTTAACGACCTTCTCTAAAAGATATGCAAAGAGAACAAGGTCAACAGACCTACTAGGTGAAATGGAAGATTGAGTGAGAACCACCATTGTTAGGGTTTAGAATCTTGAGGAAGTTGATAAATTGTGTTGTTTGAATCTACTCCACCTTGCTCTGCATTAGGTGGTATCAAAGCAAAGGTTTTGATTGTGAAGTGGTAAAGTGGATGAAAGTTGGCATAAGCAAGATGCCTCCAAAGAGCAATCCAACAACCAAGGAAGTCAAAGAACTAAAGGAACAATATGCAAAGTAGGTGAGACTTTTAAGAAGTATCATGAAGCTACCCTTACCAGAATAGCAACCCTGGAGAAGAATCAAAGAAGAGGAATGGTCAGTGGTGACCAAAGTGATAAGAAGGATGAGGGTGAGAGTGAGAACCTTCCAGTAGGAGTCCATGATGATGAGGACTTGGACCCTGAAGAGATGAGAATGGTCAGGATGCTAAAGATTGTCAAGGGGGATAATACTCCTAAGGTGAAAGTTGAAGTGCCTATGTATGGTGGAAAGATGGACAGTGAAGAAGTATTGGGTTGGATAGATTATCTTTATAATTTCTTTGAATTTGAGGAGGTACAAGATGATAAGAAGGAAAAAATTGCAAAAACCAAGTTGAAGGGCCCTGCCCTAACATGGTGGAACTATGTTCAAGAAGAAAGACTAAAGAAGGGAAAAGCATAGATAAGTTCATGGGATAGAATGGTAGCTAAGGTGAAGGCACAATTTCTACTTGCAAATTATGCAATACAAACCTTTAGGAAGCTGCAAAATTTAAGCAAAAGGAGTTACATGTGATGGCATATATAGAAGAATTCCATAAATTGAGTATTAGAGCAGGACATACTGAAGATGACGTAGAAAAGGTTGCAAGGTATCTAAATGGGCTTAGGCTCAACATTCAAGATGAAATTGGTCTCACAACACCTAGGACAGTTGAGGAGTGCTTCCAATTGGCTGCCAAGGCAGAGGAAAGAATAAAAAGAAGATAAGAGCAGCAAGAAAGAGGTAGAGGGAAAAATTTTAGAGGTAAAGGCAACTCTGGTGCAAGAGGGAAGTCACAAAAACAACAAGGTGAATCAAGCAGCCACCAAGAGCAAAGTGGTGAGTCAAGTGGCAGAGGTAATTTTAGAGGTAGAAGTTTTAGTGGTAGAGGAAGGTTTGGTGGACAAGGGAGAGGGTCAAATACCTTCTTAGGAAGATGTTACAATTAAAACCAATTTGGTCATCCAGCATGAAAGTTCCCAAAAAAGCAAGCATCAAGTTGCCATGGAGGTGAGCGAAGAACCCAAATTGTGCATGAGGAAGACAATGAAAGTGTTAATTTGCCATCTCAACATGTTTCCCCTAAGGTAGGTGAGTCATTGATGATGAGAAGAACACTCATTAAGGTGCCACCAGTCAAAGAACCTCCACAAAGAAAATCCATGTTTAGAACCACATGCAAGTCACATGGAAAGGTATGCAAAGGAATTGTCAATTCAGGTTCTACTAATAACTTGGTTTCATTAGAAATGGTTGAAAAATTGAACATGAAGAAGATTCCACACCCCGCACCATACAAAGTGTCATGGTTAAATAAGGGTCAACAAGTTTTAGTTAATTAGTAGACATGGGTAGAGTTTAACATTGGGGGGTATAAATATAAGATTCTTTGTGACATCATCCCCATGGATGTTTGTCACTTTTTGCTAGGAAGGCCCTGGCAGTATGGCATAAAGGCCAAGCATGATGGTTAGAAAAACATTTATGTAATAGACAAGGATGGAGTCTCATTTACATTGACACCCATACAAGATGAAGAGTTTGATAAACAAATTGGTTCTAGTGTTATGGTAGTGGGAGAGAAAGAGTTTTTGAAAACATTGAAGGATGAAGGTGGTTAGCGATTTTCCTTAGTAATCAGACCTAAATCCAAATCTTTTTTAGCAGCAAGGTTGAGGGTATACCTAGTGAGGTTCAAGCTTTATTAGACAAATAAAATGACATTGCAATTAGTGAGTTGCCTAGTTCTTTTCCTTCCATGAGAGATGTAAGCCATCATATAGACCTGATCCTTGGTTCAAATTTTCCAAATAAGGCTGCATACAAGATGACCCCTAAACAAAATGAAGAAATAAGAAGACAAGTTCAAGAATTGTTGGATAAAGGTTTGATAAGAGAAAGTTTGAGCTCTGGTGTTGTCCCTATAGTTTTAGCACCTAAAAAGGATGGGGATTGGAGAATGTGTACTGACTTGAGGGAAATCAACAAAATAACCATCAGATATAGGTTTCCAATACCTAGAATGGAGGATTTAATGGACTGCTAGGGAAATGCATGTTATTTTTCAAAGATTGATTTAAAAAGTGGTTATTATCATATTAGGATAAGGGAAGGAGATGAATGGAAAAATACATTTAAAACTAATGAAGGTCTGTATGAGTGGATGGTAATTCCCTTTGGACTGTCAAATGCTCTGAGTACATTTATGAGGTTAATGAATGAGGTCTTGAAGCCTTTTATTGAGAAATTTCTTGTTGTATATTTAGATGGCATACTTGTGTTTAGCGAGACAAAGGAAGAGCATTTGCAGCATCTTGACATAGTTTTGCAGAGATTGAATGAGGAGAAGTTGATGATAAATCTAAAAAAGTGTGAATTTATGAAAGAGGATCTAGTGTATCCTGGTTTTGTGATCTCCAAGGGTTTATTGAAGATGGATCCCACCAAAGTAGAGGCAATACTCAATTGTCCAACTCCAAAGTCAGTAGGAGAGGTAAGAATCTTTCATGGACTTGCAAGTTTCTATAGGAAATTCTTCAAGAATTTTAGTCATATCTGCTCACCCATCATTGACACCATTAAAGGAGATAAAAGAAAGAGATTTTAGTGGACTAATGAGGTAGAAAGGAGCTTTGAACATCTAAAAAATAGTGTGTCACAACAACCTATCCTTTCTTTACATGATTTCAACAAGGTTTTCACTATAGAATGTGATACAAGTGGCTTTGCAATTGGTGCAGTTTTAAGCCAAGAAGGTAGACTGGTGGATTTCTTCAATGAAAATATTAATGAAGCAAAAAGGAGGTATTCATCATATGGTTTAGAGCTGTATATAATGGTGCAGGCCCTTAAGAAGTGGAGACACTACCTTTTCCCAAAGGAGTTCATAGTGTTCACCAACAATCATGCCTTACAATTTCTAAATAGTCAAGACAAGTTGAGTCACAAACATGTAAAGTGGGTAGAGTATTTGTAGAGCTATACCTTCACTATCAAACACTAGAAAGGCCAATCCAACAAGGTAGCTAATGCTCTATGTTGATGGTCATTGTTGGTGCATGAAATCCAACTTCAAAGTGTGGGAATAGAAGCCTTGAAGGATATGTATGCTAAAGATGATGACTTCAAAGAGGTTATTCTATTTGTGCTCAATTTAAAGATGCTTTCCTTGAAGAATATTTTGATTTTCTATTGCAAGATGGCTTGTGTATTTAAAGGTGCTCAGTTATGCATTCCAAAGTGCTCCATGAGAACTAATTTGATAAAGGAAAAACATTATGGAAGTTTAGGAGGAAATTTTGGGGTTGATAAGACATTGGATCAGGTAAGAAGGTTCTACTTTTGGCCAAAAATGCAAGTAGATGTTAGAAATTTTGTGGAAAGTTGTACAATTTTCCAAAGAGCCAAGGGCTCTACTTCTAATGTAAGACTTTATCAACCCTTACCAATACCTAACAAGCCTTGGGAGAGTCTAAGCATGGATTTTGTATTAGGTTTTCCAAGAACTCAAAGGGGTTATGATAGTGTATTTTTTTTGGTTGATAGATTTAGTAAAATGGCTCACTTCATTCCATGCAAATGTGCAAATGATGCTTCTCATATTGCAGGGTTATTCTTAAAAGAAATTTTTAGAATTCATGGTCTTCCATTAACAATTGTATCTAATAGGGATTCAAAGTTTATTGGTCACTTTTGGAGGACCCTTTGGAGAAATCTTGGAACCAATTTAACTTTTAGTACTGCCTACCATCCACAAATAGATGGGAAAACTGAAGTGGTCAATAGATCACTTGGAAACCTTTTTGAGATGCCTCACAAAAGAGCATGGACAACAATGGGACTTAGTTCTTCCACAAGTTGAATATGCTTATAATGATTCCATCAATTTAGAAGAATTGGGAAAAGCCCTTTTGAAGTGGTGAATGGTTTGAAACCAAGAGGTGTATTTGAGCTTAGGGGTTTGATAGGGATGGAGAAGAGAAGTGCTAAGGGAGAAGAATTTGTAGAAGCTATGAGAGAGATCCACCAGCAAGTTAAAGAAAATTTACATAAAAGTGTTGACAAGTATAAGAAGCATGCTGATTTGAAGAGAAGGGATGTAAAATTCAAGGTGGGAGACTTGGTCATTGCACATTTGAAGAAGGAAAGGTTTCCAAAAGGAAAGTACACCAAGTTGTTGATGAAGAAAATTGGGCCTTGTAGAGTGGTCCATAAGTTTGGGGCCAATGCATATGAGATAGAACTCCCTCCTAGAGTTGCTATCTCCCCTATCTTTAATATTGTTGACCTATACCCTTTCAAGGGATTTTTGGATGCAAGTACAAGTTTTGATGATGATGTTTCTAATGAAGAGTGGGTCAAATATCTACCACCTATTGAACCATTGAAGCTTGAAACAATTTTGGACACTAAGGAGATCAAGAGAACAAGGCATAAAGTTTACAATGAATATCTTATGAAGTGGCATGGTCTACCTATTGAAGATGCAACATGGATGTTAGAAGATGATATCAAGTATCATGGAACATTAGTGCAAGAGTTGATCTCAAGAGGAACCTGAGATTCTTTTTTCTTAGGGTGTATGGTGTAGGAGCACCAAGTCAGTTTTGGTCATTTGATGCAATTAGGTGTCTAGGTTTGAGTTTTGTGTGTTTCATCATATGTTTGGATGTAATAAGGTCCATGATGGCCATTTTTTATGTATTTGAGTCATATAGGGTCATTTAGTGGTGTTTTGTAGATGTCAAAATCTTGTAAAATGTTGCTTTGCAACTTTGCAAATTTTTCTTTATAAGGAAGGTGAACGGTCATTTGGTTTGAAATTTAGTTGGGACCATTGGTTGTCTATTGATACATGTTTAAAAGGTCTCACACACCTTGATGAAAACTTCTGGAGTGAAGATTGGTGGAAATCAATAAAGACAAGCTCTATTTTTTGTGGATTTTCAATTTTTTTTGTTGTTTTTTAGTTCTGTACGGACCCGTACAATTGGTTAATGATCTAAGATTCATGTAAACAATTCAATCAATGAATTACATATAATTTGGTTTTGGTGTGATTTCTTTTAATTGAGAAATAAGGTAGTTTGAAGGAGTTCTCTACATACCGCTTGGAAACCCTAGGTTTAAGGTTTTGTGAGGAAAAAACATGATTTGTAATCCATTCCACCATTGAATCTTGGAAAAACTCAGTGGAATGGAGGAGTTGTATGTGTATTTTGTGTTTTTGAAGTGGTTTGAGTAGGAGATGGAGTTTGGGGCAGTTTTGAGCTTTCCCTAGCCTAACATCTTCATGTGTTAGGCTTAGGTAGATTAGTGGATTGGTAGGACAACAATTTGGTAATGAAGTTTGGTGATAAAAAAAAATTACAAATTGGGACCCTACCCTATGTGATGTGCTTAAAATTTTGGAATTGATTTTTGAGATTTTGTGTTAGAATTTGAGACCCTTGCTTTGGAAAAGTGGCCTAATTTGGCCTTGTTTCAATGTAGTAAACCTATTTTGGAGAATTTGGTCCAAAACAACCCTAGTCCCTATTTGTATATGTTGATAAGCTACCTAATGGGTATTTGAAAAGGTGTTGGGTTTGAAGGTTAATAACCTTCTCTAAAAGATATGCAAAGAGAACAAGGTCAGTATACCTACTAGGTGAAATGGAAGATTGAGTACGAACCACTATTGTTAGGGTTTAGAATCTTGAGGAAGTTGATAAATTGTGTTGTTTGAATCTAATCCATCCTAATTTTCATCAAAGTTCGATATGATGAAAGCATACGATAAAGTGCACTGTGGGTTTCTAATATAGGTCTTGCAAAAATTTGGCTTTACTGCAAAATGGTGTAAGTGGATACATTCGTGTTTAGCAAGTGCAAAATTTTCAATTATTATAAATGGGACTCCGGTGGGTTTTTTAGCTCCTCTCAAGGAGTGAGGCAAGGAGACCCCTTATCTCTGGTGTTGTTCATTTTGATGGTAGAATCTCTAAGTAGGTCAATCTATAAGGCCCATTTACAAGGTTTGTGGAAGGGTATTGCAGTTCCAAATACAAATATCTTAGTGACACGCTCTTTGTTTGTAGATGATACAATTCTCTTTGGTAAGTCATCTTTGGCTAAAGCTTCACATGTCAAAATAATTTTGGATAAATATGCTTTTGCTTAAGGTAGAAAATATATGCAAGGAAGTCCAAAATTTACATGATTAATACTAGAGCTTTTGTTTCTAGAAAAATAGTACAGATGCTAGGTTTTCAAAAAGATGACCTACCATGCACATATCTAGGTATTCCATTTTTCACGGGTCTAAATAAGGTACAGTATTGGCATAAAGTGTTAGAAAGGATCAAATCTAGAATAATTTCATGGAAAGCTAGCTGGCTCTCCTTATTGAGGAAAATTTTGATGATCAAATTTGTGTTGGTTGCTATACCTAATTATTACTTGGTTGTGTTGAAGGCTCCAAAAAGAATTATAATAAAAATAGGAAAGCTCATAAGGAATTTTCTCTGGAAGGAAAATATAGATGAGAAAAGGAAAATTCCTTTGGTTTCTTTGGAAAGCATGTGTTCATATAAATCTGGGGGGGAGCTAGTATTTGTAATTTATCTGCAAGAAACATGGCACTAGGAGAAAAATTGGTTTGGTAGATGTATGCTAAACTTGATTTGAAGTTGTGTAAATTAATGTAAAATAAATATCTGGACAATGAAAATCCATCTCAAATATTCACCATTTCAAATCCACCGTCTAGATCAGTGATGTGGAACTTTATTACAGCCTGTAGAGAATTCATTACTCCATACTTAACATGGAAAGTAAGAAATGGGGAGGATGCATAGTTTTGGAAGGATTCTTGGAGTGGTTCCCCCACTCTCACTTCAATTCAAGAATTACAATTAGCAAAACAGTTGTTATCAGTAACTTGGGGGGTGAAATTTAAAGACAATGTGCATTTTGTAGATGTTTTGATAGGGTTGACTAAATGGAAGGACTTCTCCTCAACACCAATATCTTATCATCAAAAATCCATGTTGCAACAGATGTTAAATTAGAGGTGTGTATTTTTCATCTTCTCAAGACAAATAATTTTGGGCTCCATCCATAGAAGGGATTTATTCAATGAAACGGGAGTACAAGTCAATCATTTCTAATGTGCTCCCTACTCAATCTCATAGAGCATACTCCTTTTTCTAGAATTAGATGGGCCTCCAAAAGGATGAAAGCTTCGCATGGTTAGCATTTAGAAATAGAATTTTGACAAGTGATAGATTGGTCAAATTAGGGATTGTTGAATCTTTTAGATGTGCCTTGTGTCAAGAGGAAAATGAAACAGTGGACCACTTGTTTGTGCATTGTTTAGTAGATCAGGTCTGTTGGGGTTTTATAAAGGGGAAACTTAATGTTTGTTTTCCTCTAGCCAAAACACTTTGGCATTTATTTTCAAGTTGGCTAACTCTACATAAAACATCTTTGTTTACATATATTTGGAAGGTGACACCAGGTATTGTAATTTGGAGTCTATGGTGGGAGAGAAACAAATGTATCTTCAGGAAAGATCCCTCTTCAGTGCATCAGCTCAAGATTAAAGTTAAAAAAAATATATCAAAAGCAAACAATTCCTATGTATAAAACTATAAAAATGTATCTTCCTTATTTACAAGTTGGGATGATTATCTCTTGAAGCATTGGGAATACATTTCACTACCTTTCAAAGGAACCTGCATTTTCCAAATGTTAAAAATATTGACAGAGAAACTATAAAATGGATACCACCATCTTCATATTTTTAAAAGCTTAGTTTTGATGGTGCCTCAAGAGGCAATCCAGGTCTTTCAGGTGTTGGTTGTTGTATTTGTAAGAGTCAAGGGTTATTGATAGTTGTCGAAGCAACACAATTGGCCAACAATACTAATAACATGGTAGAGTCACAAGCACTTCTTCAAGGTTTGCAATTAGCAAAGGAATTGGGTTTGCAAAAAATTCATATAGAAGGATATTCCTTATTGATTATCAATTCCTATAAGGAAAAGAAAAGCCACAAGTGGAGATTAAGTTATATTCTAAGTAAAGCTTGGTCATTATTGGATACCTTCAAATAAGTTTGAATCTCTCATACATATCGATAATGTAATAAGTTAGAAAATTCTTTAGCTAACATAGGTTGTGATAATGGTGCCTTTTTTTTACAATGATGGAGGAGTGAATGACTTCCCTTAGTTGGTGGGAATAATTGAGGAAGAACAAAGTCCTTAATTCATATTTGTGAAAGGGATCTACTACACAGGTTGCTTTAGTTTGTGTTGAAAGTGTTTAGCATTTGGATGATCAATACATGCACTATAGAAGTATGGAAAGGAAATGGGAATTGGTATTGTAGGGGTTTCTCTTAGATTTCAAAGGTTAGCTTGTTGGATTTTGAAGAAATGAAGGAAGAAGTTAGAAAAGTTGAACAAAATTGGGCATCAAACTTTTGAAGATCGAAACTCAACTTGTTGGAATTCATAGAAGTGAAGGAAGGAAAACGTAGAAGAGACACATGATTCTTGACAAACCTAAAGGCAAGTCAGGGTTCTCACTTCAAAGTTTCAGAGATCAAGCATCAGGTTTCACACTTCAAATTTTTGGAGTTTCACAAATTGAGCATTCGGTTTCGAAGATCAGAAGTCAGCTTGTTGGCTTTCGTAGAAGTCAAGGTTGGAAAAGGTAGAGGAGAATCCAAGCCCCGACAAGACTAAAGCTAATCAAACATCGGGATTTGGTTATACCTCTTATCGAGTCCCTCAAAGTGATGAAGAAATGTTCTAATTCCAAAGGATTTCAGACTTTCGATATTGGGAGTACCTCATCCTGGCTGCATAAAAGAATGAAGAAAGAAAATGTTTTAGGCTTTGCAGGTTGATGTTAAGGCTTTCATCTTGATAGTTTATGAAGTTTGGTGAAACATGAAAGCTCGAAGGCTGACCACCGAAAGGGTTATGGTTGATAACACTTGTGAAGGACCATATCGAGCATCGCGATTTGAAAGGAAGGTTTGTGTCTTACCAAAAGGAATGATCAATGGTATGAAGTATGTGCAGACTCTGACATCTAACATTACAATGATTTTCACTTTTCACTATTCAGAGGTATGGTTGTCAGTCTACTAGTTTGAGCTCTACATAGTATGGTGATCATGGGATCCCCAATCCTTGACACTTGATAGATGACAAGAGGTAACAAGAGTTTGCATAGGGTGAAGGTTTTCACGTGGCAGAAGTGAAGGCTAGAAAACGTAGAGGAAAATATCGATCCCTAACAAGTCTAAAGGCATGTTGGGCTTATTTGTTCAAGGTTCCACCTTAGGCTTTACCAAATTTAAATTATGCAAATGGTAAGAAAGAAGAGTGATGCCTGACCCCCAAAAAAAATTTAGAGGAAATTTTCCAACAATGTACAGGTAACTTCATAACCAAAGCTAGCGCTAGTCCTCAATAGGTAATTGTGTTTAGTAGTTGGGCAGTAGGAAATATTATCATGTAAATCTTCCAGCTGGTTCAAAAACATAAATTAGGCCCTCTTGGAAACTTTTGTAATTACTTGTCATTATTTTAATATAATATATAGGCTATTAGCCTTTTTCCAAAAAAAACATATTTTTTCATTAATCTTCCCATTTCTCAATTTCTTAAAAAATTTACCATAGTCATGGGTTAAAATGAACATTTTAAAATCTTAGAAACAAAAAATTTACATAATAAAATACAATAAAATTTAAACTAAAATTCAAGCCATATGCTACCACTTAAGTGTGTATGACATCCATGAATAGAAAGAATTCAAAAAGAGAAAAGAATTGAAATACCATCAATTTGGAGCACACTAAAATGGTAAATTAATTCAATTAAATCTAATTCTAAGAAGTAAACTTGCTTGCAATCCAATAAATCATTTAATGCCTTCCTTTACAATCCAAATCCATGTCCAAACACTCCTTTAATTAAGAAATTTCATCCATTTTCCAAATTGAGATGGAGAGGGTTTTGAGAAAGTAATTTTGTAAACATGAGAATCATGAAATATCTTTCTTTTTCCTTTTAACTCCTCTTCCCCCCCACCCCCCCACCTTTTTTTGTCCCTTTGACTTAATTTCTATTTTACCATTTTCCCAATTAGCACTTATATAATAAATTAATTTCTTAATCGATTTCCTTAATTATAAAAATAATAGATAGTTGAATGTAACTTATAAACAAAGAAATATTTTAACTAATTAAAATAATTCATATATTTTTTTAATAAAACCAAACATCAATTCCACTTTTTCTTTCCCCATTTCCTTATTCCCAAAATGTATCAAACATCATTAACATACAACAATCCAACCATTAAAATATATTTAAATGCAATGAGGGAATAATAAATTACTACCATACCACATATGGTTTAATCATAATGAAAGACCCCAAAATCTTCACTGATTAGGACACAAATTTACATAGGGTCTCACAAGACACATATCGCACTCAATTTAAATAAAATGGGGGTTAAAATTTAAAATTAGGCCCAATGGAACATTTATGATAAAACCACCTTTTTGAAATAACCTAGACCTGCATACTCAAATGGGGAAATAATTGTGTACCTATGTCATGCCCCAAAAATTCCCAACTTAAAACAAACACAACTACCAAAAATCTTGCCTTACAACTATGATCGAAACAATTTGAATCTCCTAAAGTTAAAAAATAATTGAGGACATCACATGTATGATGTCATCTCATCGCTTTACAACTCCAAGGTGAGTTTGCTTTATTGACTCTAAGACATTTCAAGGTGTATTCTAAGCAGCTTATTGAATTTGTTTCCACCTTTCTTGACTACAATTCATACTTCTAGTGTAACAATTAGGAATATCTCATTTATTAGTTATAAACTTAACTATTGAGAGCTTAAGCACAATGAGCCAACAATGATAAAATCAGAAACCTTACTTAATACACAACTTTTAAAGGCAATTCTATACACCATTGTAAGAAGAATGATAAAGAGTTTCTATAACTTTACATTTAACAAGAATTAAGTAAAATTCATAGTCCACCTAAAGATTAAATCTAGATTTTTCCTAAGCTATCATTAAATTCTGAATTGAGGGTTTTAGGGTCAAGTTAGACAAATATTTAATCTTTCATCAAAATGTTGGGTAAAAGGTTGAATCTCTTCTAAGCATTTTATTAACCCAATTAGGATATTTTATCTTTTAGGGCTAATTCAAATAATGATTCTTAAATTAAATGTCTTTTATTCTAGAATGCCTTAAACTAAGAGTTAAGTGAAAATCATAAAAGCTTACCCATAGGTTATAATTAGCAATTCACATTATCCATCATAGCGTAAATTAAGTTTTTAAGTGTCAAGCAAGGGTAAATTTAAATACTGGAAAAATTATCAAATTCTTTTAGAAAAAATATAATTATCTGATTAAGGTTAAATTACTTATTCCAAATCTATTGTAATCTTAATAAGTTTTCAACTATAGTCTGTTGCTCATAGTTAAAACAAATGTTATTATTAATTTGGTCATAAAAATCATCAATTATATATACCATTATTGATACCCATAACAATACAAATTATATTAAATTTAGGATATCAAGATATGTAATAATCAAAAATATAATATCTAGGTAATTTATTTTGAGTGCATCAAATTATATATTTTCTTATTAAAAATGGGTATCACCAATTTTATTTTTTGTATTTAGTCCTTTCCAAATTGTAAAGTTCATTTAATTTCAACCCTTATCATTATTACATTAAATGCATAGCCCATTAAATACGCATTCTCAAACTATCATTTTCCTAAGTTGCCTAGTTAATACCCTCTTCCATGAACATGTGTTAATGCCACTTTAAATGTTTATATATATGTATTCTTATGGAAATCATGTTTAAGAGTTATTTTTAATTCACTATATCACAAACCATTTCATCCATAAGTAAGCCCATTACTAAGCACCACCAACCCTTATAACTTAATACATATGATATGCATAATGCCACTACTAGAAATTGCATAATCAAACAAAATAACACATATGATAATCATAGAGAAATCACAATACACATTGAATAGGTAAGAAAATTTCTAGTTAATCTTATCTAAAATCAATCAAACAATGATCATCACTCCTAACTTAGGAATAACATCCATCATGGAGGCACAAGAAAATCAAAATCCATAGACTCAATAGGATCACAAAGGGTAGGGTTTCACATTCTCCCCCCTAGAATTAGACTTCCTCCTGGAAGTCTTTAAAGATTAGGATAAAATTCACATTTACTTGACCATACTATTTGAGAACACTAATTTGGATATATATCATTCCTCATCCTCTTCATAAAATTAATTCATGTATAAGACCATTACAAAATTGTAGTTATGAAAATCTTTTTGTACTGTAGTCTTATTGGCACCATAGGCCTTGAAAAAGGAAATGGGATGAAATAGGTGTGCCTTCAATGGCTAACATAACACTTAGGAAACTAGTTGACTGTCTTATATTTCGGGGATTAAATTTTATAATCAACTTAGGATGAGGCTAGTTGTTTATAAACAAGATTCCATGGAAATGATGATGGATCGAGAAAAATAATTTAATATAATTGTATTCATGAGATGATAATAGCATGGTATTCTCATCTTATTTTTATTTCATTTAAAAAGTTTACTATTTTATTATGTATTATTTTATACAATTTTTTTTATAAATGTAAGCATGGATTTCCCATTTAGCAAGATTATTTGAATTAATAGGAATAAGGATCTTCATAAAAATCACAATTAATTAGTTTCATATATTTATTAGGGTGTGATTTGAAATAACACCTAATGATCTATATTAAACCTATTCTAGTTGGCAATGATTAGTCATACACTACCATCTAGACTACTAAGCTATCATAAAAAGACATCCAAAATGGGAAAGAAGAAGAAAAATCACCCCAAATAAATTCTTACACAAAATTTTCATGGCATAGAAACAAAACAAGGGAATTCTACTGATAACACTACTTAACAAATTTATAAACCTAAGAACACTTCCTAGTTTGTCTAGTTACTCTAAGATATTACACTAAATTTCCATCCCAACATGCTACACTCGTCGCCATTCCATACTCATCTATGAGGAAAAATATTCAAGCTAGACAAACATGAAAAAGGTTTATGCTTATGAGCATCACTATTTAATTAAAGACAACTAAATACTAGAGAACAACAATCTGGAGTACGATCATAAACACAATATTAAATAATGATTTAACCTTGATTTGCATGGATTATATGTTTTTGAAAATTTAATTTTTCTTAATGGTTATCTAAAATCTAAACAATTGTGATAAATAACAACCTAAACATCACAAAATTATTGGTTACTTAGGATGATTGTTCCAGATTGTTACTTTTTACTTGCTAGGCTATGGTTTAGAATTTGTTGGACTTTGGTTAATATTCTATATGGCCTGTGTGCCACTTTTTGGGATAGGATTTGGTATGCATTTGTTTTGTTTTTATTATAACTATGGTGATCCTGTGGATGCAATACTGGTGTTGGCCTACAAGCCCCATATGGCTAATTTCTAATAGTTAGTCTAGTTATTGTTTTTTGGATGTGACTGGTGTTGTTTCCCAGTCTATCTAAATTTTTTGCTATTCCAACTCTTTTTGTTACTATAGGATTAGGGCCCTTCCCTACTTATATAATTAAAAACAACCTAAACATGACTTAGTATTTACGAGTTGATAACAAAGATATTATTGATCACTAAAAAAGAGCCAAGGCAAGTAGTGCATTCATAATGACTCCTAAACTATTTCTTGATAAACCATATACAACCTTAGGTGCAACATAGTCCATATGTTTTATATAATTTCTAATACAATTTTTCTAGTTTAACACATACTCCTGCTACAAGGCAACAGTTGACCTAGACACCTAAATCAAATTGTTTAAATAGGACCACAAGATGCAACTAATAGTTTAAAGAACTAGGCTCCCTTCCTATTGAGATTACCTTGCAATAGTTAACCTTCAAATATACTCATCAACTACTAACTCCTTGAAACATACTTTGTTAATTCATTAATTTAATTAAATAAAATAAGAGTATGGTTACACCTAATTAGGATCAATTAAAATAATTTACATACATGCACAAAATTCCAGCAATAAGATCCAACTAGATGCTTAAGTAATATCACTAGTATTGCTCCACAATTATTGAATCGTTGAGGATCATTTGTTACTTTATTAATTAAACCAAAGGACAATAGGTGTGGCTACAACTAACCCATAACATGAAAGCCTTAAGTTTAATTTTCCAACCAACGAAATACTCATCTTCTGAAATTTACATGATAATTAATCCTTAATTAAACATGTCATTTGAGTAATGACTACATGTTTTTTTATATACCTCATAATTTTTCCTAGGTACTCCTATTCTCAAAATTGACTTAACAATTGTATAGCTATAACAAGTATTATTCCATTAGTCAAATTAATAAGCTAAGCTTTATATTGGACAAAAAAATATTAAACCAAGGCCCTAAACAACACAATATATTATACAACTAATTCATTTGATTAATATATATTTTGAGATTTAATTTAACACATGATACTATTAACTCTAGTGCAATTATGAATTATTGAACCTATAAAAATAAATAGATTGGAACCCAAGGAAATGAATATCCTACTTAATAAATGATTTGGTATCAGCCTAAGCATATGTAATTTAAATTTAAAATTGACATTTCCTAAATTTGGTTACCACAATCCTTAAATATCTCTATTCTTGAAATTAATTGATTGTGATAGCTTAGAGAAATGAAGCAGTTTAGCTTTTGATTAAATTGCTCGAGGTTTTTGGTTTAACAATAACTAATTGGTTGGTTTATAACCAATTCTCAACTAAAATTTCCTTTTCTATAATACCTCTCAAGCCTCCATTCTACGAATTGATTTGAATGTACAAGTTGATAATCGACCCCTTACTCTCATCTTATTTCAGGATTTCATTTACAAGATGTGTGCACAAAAAACTCATTCAAACCACATATCTAGAACCATTGCATTAGGCATATTGTTGCAGATGCAATATTTTATTTATTTATTCATTGTCATGCATTTTCATTGTAGGTCGGTGGTTGTAGATAGATTAAGAGATCAATAATGGATTTTGATAACCCCAAGTGTTATTGTAATATTACTTAATCATGCATACATACATACATGCATGCATGCATGCATACATACATACATACATATATATATATATGATCAATTACCTACTATCCTATGAAAAAAATTAGACTAGAAACAACTTGTTGAGGTTAGCCTACATAATAGGGTGGTTCATCCACTAAATTTATGGACACAATTTACCTTCTAAGGATAATTTTTTCATATTTAACGTGATATGGGAACACGCGCAAAGGAAATATCACATTCTAACAACCTTGGGTTTAAAATATTCCTGATAACTCCTTGCTAGTGACTACATAATTTTCACCTAGAATAAATACTACTAGAGTTAATAAATCAAATGACCCTTAACCTATTTGAATTATACTCCATTTACTACAAAGGAAGGGTACAGAAAAGGCATACCTCAAAGACCTAAGTTACCATTAAACGAGGACTAACATACTAGTATTCTCATCTTAGCAATTAATACAATTAATTCATAAGTTGGAAAAGTAGATTTAATTTTACCAAAGTAAGTTGAGTTGAAACTTCCTAAAAAAAGATTCTTTACTCAATTGTAACATGTCAACCCTGCACTTAAGTAGATTTTCCTAAGTTTTCACTTTGCGATTAAATAAACTATGTAACAAGCCATTCCAATAGAACAAATTCTCGATTAGAATATTTCCAAGAATGTGTACAAAGTACATACATAGCTCAACCGAGCTTTTAAAGGAATAGATAGATAGTCCAGGAACCTCCTTTCAAATCTTGGTCTTCTTGTTGCCTACTGAGGAGAAGAAGCATCACTCAAGCACTTTTCCACCAACCACAGACTCATATGCGGTCCCCCGCACATTTATCATTCAATATACAGCCATACCCTTCGACAAAGAGATTGGTGGAGTAACCTCATAACGCCAACCAACTGAGCTTAGTGTTGTGTCTTGCATGACTAGAGCTTGTAAACCCACAATCTAGAACTAGAATGCGAATAAATGGATCATGGTGAATTGATAGTGGAGCCAAAGGCAATAACACTGCTTTGGTCAAGTGTTCTCACCCAATACTTTGAGTGATAGTCATCCTACTCACGTACACTACTCAAGATTGATTTGACTTTAGGCCACTATATACTATGCATAGGTTTTTCTTCAACAGGTAGTCTTTAACCCTAGAGACAACCTATTCCCATTTCTTATAACTTAATGATATATCTACTCATAAAGCATAAATACAAGTTACCCTCCCTTTACGGATAATCAAACCCTAGGTGTAACTTGGAAGCTACCAATTATACCAATAACTAGCTATGGACAACTCTTAAGCTATCCCTACTTAATCATATCTAGTTTACATATACTTATGACAACAATCTCTCCTATTATGGAGTAAATACAATCACTTCATAAAAAAGAGTAACATAGCTTATTTTTCCTTTCCAAGGAAAATACTATATTTTCCTAATGCAAGTATTCTTATAAAATCAAAACAAAGCATACAAAACACAATATTTTATTAAAAAAAGATAAATAAGAGAAACTAGATCCTCATGCATGTATACGCTTATTCGAATGGACTGATCCATTGCTCAGCCTTCCAACAGTAGCTTGCTTGTTTCTCTAAATCCTTCTAAACACTTCTCTATGGTTTCTCTCTCAAGAACTATTTGCACTTACAAAATATCTCTCAATTCTCACACTATCACTTAATCCATGCATATTGACTTACTTCACTTAGCTAAAAGGTGGTAGATATCAAAGAGTTGACTCAGCATGAAAAGCTATAGGTCAACCTCTATGTTGACAATAGCTTAAGACTATTTCAATATGTATATGATCAAATGGTGATAATCGATTTTTTTCTAGAATGTACTTCTACAACATTTAGAACTTCATAATATGGCGCCAAGAAAGCAACCTTCTCCTTATTGTTTTGGCACGACCCTTACTCATTGAATCGGTCTATATTTAAAATGCAACACAAGTCAACTAAGTCTAAGCTTAGTAGAAAAAAAAGGAATGAAGAGTCATGTGGGCACATAAATATGCTTTGACCAATTCTTTTCTTTGTTGTAACTCTTCCTATTATCATGCATTTTACACTTTACTTTCCATGACTTCATGATAAGGTGTCCAAAGGTAAATTTTTGTTTACTAAGTCAAAGATATTCTATCTCATAGCATCGACTATGTTATATTCTCCAAATCAACTTAATTATTATGTAATACATGGCTTATTGTTCGATCTTTACTCATTGCCAATATATATATTATATTCAGCCCTTAAATGTATTGTATATGTTATATACAATTGGCCTATGTTCATGTAAATAAAATCAGCCTCTATCATTACATGTATGTTACTTGATCTTAAGCATATATTCATATATAAATATATGTTCATATGTTTACATATACACATATATATGTATATCAACACACACACACATATATGTATATGTGTATATATATTAATATATATATTATGACAATAAAGTATGTATATATTTGATATACAAATGAATACAAGTTAACCTCATAGTAATAATAATATTGATTGTATATATATGTATGTATGTATGTATGTATATGTACATGTATATGTATGTGTACATATATCGATACATTCATATGGGCATATCCATTTTCCAAACATGTGTGTGTATTGATACATGTATACATATGGATATATGTATATATCATATATGCATATATATACACATTCGAATCTTGCACACAATTACTTTTGTATTGATAGGTATCTACATGTGATATATTTATACATATACATATACATGTCGTATGGTCCATTTGATAGTTCCATTCGTATAAGCCACTCACTCATAAGTGTGCATAGGTACGTCTACCTATGTACTCTCATGTACGTGTTCCTTCATACGTATGGACTATCATTGACATGCATATGTATACATATACATACATTAAACGTGTGCTCAACTCATCAATACAAGCACAGTAATGTAGGAAAGAACTCGTAAGCTCTGAACATATAGCATCATCCAAGCATGCATTCAACAGTAATCATGACCCTTACTAATGCAAACATTTATACTAAGGATGACTTACTGTACCATAGAAAATGGCTCATTGACATTTTCATGGTATTTTAGGTCTTTCTCTCATGATGTTTGGTCTATTTTTCTTTGATTTAATGTTGCAATGTGACTTATGCATTCACATTAGGTCCTAAACATTCAAATTAAGATGTTTTGTGAAGGTGTTATGAAGTGTTGTAAAGCATTTCTACACTTTTCTATACTCTTTTCATTATAATTCACCTAAAAACACCTTTTCATCACTTATCAAGTCCTATTTTGAAGTGTTGTAAAGTCTTGTAAAAATATTTCATGCATTTCTAGGCTCGTTTTCACTATTTACACCTTTCTTATGCTTTATTTGACCCCTTTAAGCACTTATAAGGCTTAATTAAGTGTATTTTTTATTGTAAACTTGACAAATAACATTAAATGTGACTTAATTCCCGACACCCACTTTCAAGTCCAAGGTGGGACCCATTCCCCATGGGTGGCGAATGAGTCCCTCTTGGCTCCAAATTCAAAATATTTCAAATTTTCTTTTGGGTTTTTATTCAAAATTACCTTATGTTGGCATGTGATGAGGTATCGTTGGGTTACTAAGGCACAAGTATGTATAAATAAGTGTTTATCTCCTCATTCTACATCTCCTACAATCTTTCAATCATCAAGTTCACTTGCATTCATCAAGCATTTTGCATCATTCAATCAAGCATCAATCAAGTATCTTGGAGCAACCATTGACATATCTTCAAATTTCTTCAACAAGGTTGTGGTGAGTTTAGGACATTTGCATGTTGTTTATTCATCTTTCCTTATTCATTTCATTCCATTTCTTCATTAAGGGTTTGATTACCAAAGTGGGATTTGACCAAGGAAAATCCCTATAACCTAACCCTTAACCATTTTTCCCCTTTTGCATGTGTGTTTGCAGACTTGTGTATGTAGATTTATCAAGCAATTAGGTGTTGAAAGGTGGACAAGAAGTTGAAAAAGTGTTTCGAGTCAACTATAACCTATTTCAAGCTTGGAGACAACCTACAATCTATTTTCTACAAATTTGACTCTGTCAACTTGACAAAAAGACAAGTCCAAATCTGGTGCTACAAAATTTGTCCCTAATTTCATAGAATTTTGGGAGAGGACTGATTCTCCATCGGTGGTGAATGAGTCCCACCTTAAGGCTGAAAAGTTATATTTTGTCAGATTCCAGATCCCGACACTCAGAAACCTATTTTTAGGAATTTTCATCAGAAGCAAGGTTGATTCACCATCAGTGGCGAATGAGTCCCACTGGTGATTTTTAGTGATCTCTGTCAACATTCAGGACACCCCAGATTCTTCATCAAACTCCCAAGTGCATTCTGATTCAACCCTTTTCAATTTTGTTTTGCATTCATTCATGTTTTAGTTCATGCTTGCATATCACACTTTGTTTTCAAACATTACACATTTCCTAGGTTTTGCATTAACAATCAATAAATTTCATCATCTAGCTACATTTAGATCATCTCATTTAGTCTTAATCACATAATACATTTCCTAATTTGAGTGAACCACCTAGATTTTGGTGGGGTTTGTCTCTGTCCTTTTAGGTAAAAGATCCTAAGAGTGCAAGAGTAGCCTATAAACCTCACACCCAAAGATCTATGGTTCATTTTGGTGAACCTTCATATTGAGCACCTTATCTTTTTTATTTCAATTGCATCTTGCATTCTAGGTTTCATTTGCATCAACATTCAATTAGGTTATTGTTTTGTTTTTGCACCCTAGGGTTTCTCAAATTGCATTAGTGAAAGACTCATTTAGAATTCATTTTTGCATAGCATATCATTCAAAAACTGAAAATATGCATTTGCATCCTCAATTTGCATTTGAAAAGCATTAAAATCACTTTAAATTTTCTGAAAAACACAAAAAATATCATACTTGGACTCATTCGCCACCCTGGGTGAACCAGTCCACTTGCACATTTTGAACAACATTCTTAGGCATTTTATGGGTATTTCTTGCATTATAGTTTTTTGTAGTTTCTTTCCATTTTACTTTATAGATTCTTTGTTTTATGATATTTCTTACATTTTATTTTACTTTCATACATTGTCATCATGGCCTTCTCCTTTAACAATTTTTGGAATTCATTGAAATCCTTAGTAGACATGTCCAATTATGCCTTTGGTTGTGATCCTAATGACCTTGATCTTCCACATGCTCCTTCAACTTCTCATGATTTTCCTCCTCGTGATGTAGACATAATTGGAGAAGATAATGATAGCATGAACAATTTCTTAAATGAATGTCTTGATAACCTTGAAGCCAATGCAGCCTTTACCCATCCATGAAGCCACAAGATCTTCCTACTGTTGCACCTCCTAATCACTTTGCATACCTACATTTTGAAATCAATGAAGGACCTAAGGTTCCTCCATCAAGTGGACCTAGTTCCTCTAAACAACTATTTTATGATAACAAAGTTACCAACACATCAATCAACCTTGAAGAAACATGTGGAAAAGGCTTTACTATCCTAAGCAAACAGGGGTGTGACACAACAAATGAGCATAACATTCATCAACTTCTCAAACAAAAACCAACAAAAGAAAACACAAGACTAGGATTTCAAGATCCTCCCCATGCTAATAAGCCTCTTTTCGAATATTGGAGACTTCGTGATGATGGTACAATGATCTTTGATTCTCCTCTTGACTTAACATTCTCCTTCCATGTGAAAAACCATTACCTGATTCCAAAAACAAGGAATCTAGGATCCCCACGGGTCCTCTTCCTCCTTCCATTCATGAAAAAGGAGAATCCAACAAATGAAAATGATCTTACAAATTGAAAAAACTCAAGTTTCCTAAGTTCATCCTCCACCTAAATGTGAAAGGAGACTTCAACTGTTTTAAACAAAGGCCTTATACTTTTACCACCTATGAACAAGTTGGTCATCCGTCCTAAAGATTCTAACATACCATATTGCAAATATCATTGTATTCTTGGACACCGAACTAAAGAATGTTGCACATTGAAGGACATACTGGATAAGTATCACTTCACTGATATTGATTACTTCCCCATCATCCCTTAAAAATAGAACTCCTCTCCTCATGCCATAGTTGTAGAATTGATATTCTCACTATTGCATGCTCCTTTCCCATCACCCAGCTAGGCTCATTCTTTCCCTACACTCAGTGGGGGTAAGAAGTTGTTAGCCTTTTCCTTGTAATTCATTTTTCTTTGTCTCTTAATCACATTATTCATCTTCCACTTATATTACTTACTATTTTGAAGTCAATAACTTAGTTAATGGTTGACTTACATTTTCATTACAAGCTCCTTTTCATTTTTCTTTTATGTGCATATCATGTTCCCCCGTAATGTGTGTTTATTGTCTTCTCTCTCTTTGTACACTTCCTATATTTGTACCTCTATTCTTCTATATGTCATACATTTTTATCTTTTCTTTTTGAATTTTTGTTTTGTGTTTTCCTTTTGGGGATGACACAAAGCGTTGAGATGCCCTGTCTCTTCCATGTTGACCCAAAAGGTCCTTCTTAATTTTTGAATTTTTGTTTTTTGTTTTCCTTTTGGGGATGATACAAATCATTGAGATACCCAATGTCTCTTCCATGTTGACCCAAACGGTCCCTTTTCCTTTTTACTTTATCTTTTTCTTGTGTTTTCCTTTTGGGGATGATGTAAGGCATTGAGACTGAAATGCCTCCTTCATGTTGACCCAAAAGCTTTTTCTTTTTGTTTTCCTTTTCGCTTGTATTTTCCTTTTGGGGACGATGCAAAGCTTTGAGACCACAGTGTCTCTTCCATGTTGACCCAAAATGGACTTTATTTTTCTTTTGTTTACAATCTCTTTGTGTCATTCTTTCGGTTCTATGTGCTTTAGGGAATGATGATAGTTTCGATCTCTTTCATAAAAATATTGCAACAACGAACATACTGACCCAAAATCCATAGACCCCTTATGTGTTTGATGTGTTCTTTTCTGGGGCCAACTCCCTTTCTTTTGTTCTCCTTTTCATTCACATGAAGCAGCCTTACTAAAAAACATATGACTTGGCATAGGGCTTTCCAAGTTGGTTCTCATGTCTTGTTTTCTTTTTGCATCTTTCCTTCGCTACTTTAAAGTAATTGCTCACAAAATGGTGTGTAGCAATTCCTTTAAAGTGGGGGGCATGTACATTACCATAATTCATTTGCATTCTTGGTTCTGGGTGCAACCTTGTCACTTCATATGATGTGTTTTTCACTTTGTGGATGACATTAGGTGTTATGTCCTTCATAAATGTGATCTATCTTAGCATATTACATTCCTCTTGGTGCCCTGATGCGATGCACTGCATCCCCTAAGTTGTGAATATTTTATTCTTTGATTGGTCCTCTTTTGGAGACATTAGACACAATGTTCCCTAAGTGATAGACCTTGCATGAACTAAACAAGACTCCTTTGAACATCTTTTTACATTTTACATTTTTTCACTTTTACATTTTGCATCTTTTCCACCTTGCATAACGCAACTTGCATTTCTGTGGTACCATCCTCTTTGTTCATGAGTTCTAAGCATATGAAGCTTTTCTTGTCTCATGAAGCATGAACCAAAATTTTCCTTTGTGGGGCCTTGTTAAAGTTATCAGGAGGTATAACTTTGATATGGTTGAGCGGGAAGCCCATTTAGCGGCACAACTTTCCCCATAGCCACCTATGTGTTTTTGAGTGCATACCAACTAGTGTATGTTTCTCACATTTTGGGCCTTCTACCTGACAAACTGCCATGAGTTCTATCAACCCAGAGTGAGTATGCATTCTCTTTTTCTCACAAATAGCCTAGATCTAATCCACAACTAGTAGGATAAACAATTGAAGCCTAATTTGATTAGCCCTTTTCTTCACATGTGTGCTCCTTTGTTCTTATCTTTAGTTTTCCATGGGATCTTCATCCTAGGGGCTTGATCATCCCTCTTTATCATTTTCATTCCATCTTGCTAGCATAAGTGCATTTGGATCCCTCTCGATGTGTATGGCTACTTTAGTGTGAGTTTGAAGCAAGTTCATCCTCTCACTAAAGTGGGGGCTAAATGTACCATAGAAAAATGGCTCATTGAAATTTTCATGGTGTTTTAGGTGTTTCTCTCATGATGGTTGGTATATTTTTCTTTGATTTAATGTTGCAATGTGACTTATGCATTCACATTAGGTCCTAAACATTCAAATTAAGACGTCTTGTGAAGGTGTTGTGAAGTGTTGTAAAGCATTTCTACACTTTTCTGAACTCTTTTCATTATAATTCACCTAAAAATTTCCTTTTCATCACTTATCAAGTCCTATTTTGAAGTGTTGTAAAGTCTTGTAACAAGATTTCACACTTTTCTAGGCTTGTTCTCACTATTTACACCTTTCTTATGCTTTATTTGACCCCTTTATGCAATCATAAGGCTTAATTAAGTGCATTTTTTAATGTAAACCCAAAAAATCACATTAAATGTGACTTAATTCCCGACACCCACTTTGAAGTCCAAGGTGGGATCCATTCGCCATGGGTGGCGAATTAGTCCCTCTTGGCTAAAAATTCAAAATATAAAATTTTCTTTCTGGTTTTTATTCAAAATTACCTTGTGTCGGCTTGTGATGAGGTATCATTGGGCTACTAAGGCACAAGTGAATAAATAAGTGTTTATCTCCTCATTCTACATCTCCTACAATCTTTCAATCATAAAGTTCACTTGCATTCATCACTTGCACTTTGTATCATTCAATCAAGCATCAATCAAGTATCTTGGAGTAGCCATTGACATATCTTAAAATTTCTTCAAAATGGATTGTGGTGAGTTTAGGACATTTGCATGTTGTTTATTCATCTTTCCTTGTTCATTTCATTCCATTTCTTCATTAAGGGTTTGATTACCAAAGTGGGATTTGACCAAGGAAAATCCCTATAACCTAACCCTTAACCATTTTCCCCCTTTTGCATGTGTGTTTATAGACTTGTGTATGCAGATTTATCAAGCAATTAGGTGTTGAAAGGTGTTCAAGAAGTTGAAAAAGTGTTTCAAGTCAACTATAACCTATTTCAAGCTTGGAGACAACCTATAGTCTATTTTTTGTATATTTGACTCCGTCAACTCGACAAAAAGACAAGTCCAGATCTGGTGCTACAGAATTGGTCCCTAATTTCATAGAATTTTGGGAGAGGATTGATTCGCCATCAATGGTGAATGAGTCCCACCTTAAGGCTAAACAGTTAGATTTTGTCAGATTCTAGATCTTGACTATCAGAAACCTATTTTCAAGAGTTTTCATTAGAAGCAGGATTGATTTGCCATTAGTGGCGAATTAGTCCCACTGGTATTTTTTAGTGATCTCTGTCAGCATTCAGGAAACTCCAAATTCTTCATCAAACTCCTAGGTGCACTCTAATTTATCCCTTTTCAATTATGTTTTGCATTCATTCATGTTTTAGTTCATCCTTGCCTATCACACTATGTTTTCAAACTTTACACATTTCCTAGGTTTTGCATTAACAATCAATCAATTTCATCATCTAGTTGCATTTAGATCATCTCATTTAGTCTTAATCACATAATACATTTCCTAATTTGAGTGAACCACCTAGATTTTAGTGGGGTTTATCTCTCTCCTTTTAGGTGAAAGATCCTAAGAGTGCAAGAGTAACCTATAAACTTCACACCCAAAGATCTATGGTTCACTTACCAATTCCCAACATAATAACTTGACTCAATCATTTTACTATGAGTGTGTTTGTAAGCTCAGATAGGTTACGTTATTGGTTACCCAACCAAGATCTTCTCCTAAGTGATACCTCCCCTCCACCTAGAGGATTGAACATATACCTGCATTTTTTAACACATTCCCAGGGTAGTCATTTGTTCAACAAAATATGCATTACACATAATATATCTCCATAGTTAGAATATTCATTTCAATAACTATCCATTTCACATATATGCATTTCTTCATATATGGTTTAAATGAAACAACATTCATTCATAAATCATGGATAAAAAAGTGCAAGCACAATTTATTATCCTTCAAAATTTAAATTACATTCACATTTACCTTACATAGTAATAGTAAATAGTAAATACACAATTGGGGTGTAACATACTCCCCCCCTTGTGAATCATCATCCTTGATGATTTTATTTAGTAACATAAAAATAACACACAAACAACATATATTGTTTTTAAATATTCTCAAATGCATCTAATACATGAGGAAACTTTGCTAAAACTCAGCATAGTCTTCCCAGGTGGCCAAGTCTTCTGCATACTGGTCCCACTAGACTTTGCATTACAAGACTTCCCTGTTACACAAGAGAAGCTTACGTGTTCCAAGCACCTTGGCGGGCTCGAGAGTTACCACTCCAGGGTCCTGTACCTATAAAGCTTTCCAATCAATCACATGATTATCACCTAGTATATACTTCTTTAGGTAAAACACATGAAAGATGTTATGCATCCTAGAAAGAGCTAGTGGCAATGTAATTTGATAAGCTACCAGATTCACTTCCTCGAGAATCTCAAAAGGTTTAGCCTCAGTTGATCTTCTCTTAACAATTTTCACTTACTCTTCCATCTCAGCCAACATCTCTAGCCCAAAGCTCACTCTATCCTCAAGTCTATGCCAACTTATAGGGGTTTGACACTTTCAACTGTATAAAACTTCGAAAGGAGTCATCTTTATTGTGGAATGGTAGGAATTGTTGTAAGTAAATTCCACCAAAGGTAATTAGTCTTCCCACTTGTATTATTGATCCATGCAATACATTCTAGTTAGGTCTTTCAATACTTTATTTACCCTTTCCGTTTTTCCATGCATTTCTGGATAATATGTTGAGCTAATATTTAGTTGAGTCCCTAGTGTAGAAAACAACATTTTCCAAAACCTAGAAGTGACTCGTGCATATCTATCTGAGATTATCTCTTTAGGAATTCCATGTAGCCTAAACATTTCTTGCACAAATTTTCTTTCTATGATAGGTGTTCAATCAGTTATATTCTCAGGTATAAAGTTTGCTACTTTGGTCTACTTATCTATAACTACAACAATGGCATTATACTTATTCCTTGACATAGGTCATCCTTGCACAAAATCTATACTTATGACTTGCTACTTTCTCTTTGGTAATATCTGTTGGAAAAACAAGGACAGACAACTAAGAGGGGGGGTGAATCAGTTGCCATAGAATATTTAAACTTTTCAAAATTAACTTAATTTCAGATCCTATGAATGAAGAATAACCCAAAAACAATCAGCACATCAAAAACATAGAGAACACCAAGATTTTTTACGTGGAAACCCTATTAGGGGAAAAACCACGGTGGATGTCAGTCCACAATATTATACCCTGTTAAAAGTATAATGAAGAATAATGGGAATGTGCATGCATTCAGGCACACTGCCTAGAGCTCACTACTCAAATACAAGATGGCTCACTACCCAAAGAAGACACACTAACTTATAACAATTCGGATTAGATCCGCAACTGAGAAAATAGCTTCTACAAAAGCCTGATTACAATTTCGGTTAAGCACATAAACACTCCTTCACACTTTGCTCAAACTTCTTCACACTCTGCTCTGCAATCAAATGATTAGATCACTATTCACACACTTGCTCTTTCTCTGGCACTGCTTCACTTCTTAACTTCACACAAAAAACCACTTTTATATATCTACAACATGGAATTACATCAACAACTTCGTCGGCCAAAATATAAAACATATATACAATGTTGGCCAAAATTTACAAGTAAATTTTCAATGCGAATCAAACACCGTCAGCCACAACATAATGAAGACTTAAAAAAATATCCTCGAGCATGCCAAACATTCAAATTTTAATCTCCAAGGATCCACAACATGTTACAACCACCATGTCGGCCAAGAACATAAAAACTCGAACACACAAGAGAAAAATCACCGACTACGAGCACACCGATCAATGTGAACATGCAACAAAGATATAGCATGATCTAGAACCATCCACAAGCATCAAGAATCATTAGAGAATCATTTGCAACAACTGAAATTACTAGAATCATGTCAACTTCAATCAAGAATAGTAACTGAAGCCACATAAAAACTGTCAAAACACAATTGATCATAACACAATTAAATCTTCACGCGGACCTCTGGAACTTTCAGTGGATAAACTAGATATACTCAACAATAAAACCTTTATTCCATAATGACTGATCATCCACATACTGAGCAAGACACCTTCATGACCTTCATTGTTCCACAGTCAACCTGTAACTCTTTCTTTAACAATTTTCTCAATATCCTCAACATATATAGCCTACAATACATCAATGCTAATAGTGTTGACATCAATGACAACCACATATCAACAACACAACCATATCATCCAAGAATCTCCCCCTTTGGAATTGATGGCAACACATGATGTGAAAAAAAACACCATCAACGCAACTCTCAATCAACACTTACTCCCCCTTAGATTCTCACTCTTCTCCTCATGTTGTTTTTCACATTGCACTTCTCCCCCTTTGACATCAATGGCAAAGATAAGCATTATATTTCCACATAAAATCTCTGAACCACATATCTACACATCTGACTACTCTTCCTAAGTAGCAGCCATGAAAACATCAATCTAGATTAGAATATAGCTATGAAGCATACGAATTGATGCAAGTAAATGCATCTCTAGTTCTTATCAGGAGGGGTAATCACCCCTAGCATCCCTCTAAGATACTCAAAAGTATCCTTAGGAAACGACTTGGTGAAAATGTCATCAATCTATTCTTTGGTAGGCACATACTCTAGTTTGACTTCTTTCTCACTCACTTTCTCCCCCAGGAAGTGAAACTTGATTGATATATGCTTGGTCTTAGAGTGTAGCACCGGATTCTTTGATATGTTTATTGCACTTGAGTTGTCACAGTATATGGCAATAGGCTCATCATATACTACTCTCATATCTTTCAACATTTGTTTCATCCACAATACTTGAATACAATTATTTATAGCAGCAATATACTCTACCTCAATAGTAGATAGAGAAATGGAATTCTGATTTTTACTCAACCAAGACACTAGCTTCTTCCCTAGGAAGAAGGCACCACCACTAGTGCTTTTCCTATCATCTACATATCCTACCCAATCCACATTAGTATATGCACTCAAGGTAAGATCATCATCTTTAGGATACCAAATCCCAAAATCAACTGTTCCTTTTAGGTATTTGAAAATTCTCTTTACAACAGTCACATGAGATTCTTTTGAATTAGCTTGATATCTAGCAACCATACATACAACATTCATGATGTCTGGTATGGTTTGAGTTAAGTAGAGCAATCTGCCAATCATTGACCTGTATCTTGTTTGATTTTCCTTGGAGAATCATCATTCTATGTTAACTTGCATCTGGTTACCATGGGTGTACCAACAGGCTTTGATTCTTCCATGCTCAACTTCTTTAGCAACTCTCTCACATATTTGGACTGAGATATGAAAATACCATAATGTCATCAACAAATACTTCAATAATCAACTCTTTATCATGATCCAACTTAAAATACAAGTTGTTGTCAGTAGTACCTTTATTGAATCCAAGATTTAGTAAGTATTTATCCAGTCTAGCATACCAGGCTCTGGGGGCTTGCTTGAGTCCATACAGAGCTTTCTTCAATCAGCAAACCATGTCTTCCTTATCATTCAGTTGAAATCCATCTAGCTGTTCAACATATACCTCTTCTTCTAACTCACCATTCAGAAAGGCTAACTTCACATCCATTTGATAGACTGTGTAGTTCTTATATGCAGCATAAGAAAGAGATAATCTTACAGCTTCAATTCTGGCAACAGGGGAAAAGGTTTCTTCAAAATCAATACCTTCGATTTGTGAATACCCTTTACATACTAGTCTTGCTTTATTCCAAACCACTTCACCTTGTCCATTCAGCTTATTCCGAAAGACCCATTTAGTACCAATCACATTTTTATCTTTAGGTCTAGGATCAAGAATCCATGTATCATTCTTTTCAATCTGCATCAGTTCTTCCTTCATAGGTTCCATCCAGTTTTCAACATTACAAGCTTCATTGACATTGTTAGGATGAGTCTTGGAAATCAGACAATACTCTTCTGCAATCCTTCTTCTAGTCTACACACCTTTATTCTTATCTCCTATAATTTGATCTTTAGAATTTTTAGCTTTACATACCTCATAATTTTAGGATTCTCTCGCACTTATGGTTCTTTTATTCTTTCTTCTGCACTTCCACTTGTCTCTCCTTCCTGACTTTCTTGATTTACCAAAACAATATGAACTTGATTTTGTATCTAAGCATTCTTCCCTTTGTCTATATTATACTGCTGGTCATTTGAATCATATCCACAGTATCTGGATGATCTAGCAGAGTCCTCATCAACTCTAGCATTTGCACAAGTTCAACCATTTTTCTCAATCTTCTATTATAGCACCGATAAGCCTTGTTTTAGTAGAGTAACCTAGAAAGATTCCTTCATCTCTCCTTGCATCAAACTTGCCTATGTCCTCATCTCTCTTAATATAACACTTGCTTCCAAAGATCTTGAAATATTTAATAGTAGGCTTATCACCAAACCACAACTCAAAAGGAGTCTTACCAGAAATACCATTGACATTTACCTAGTTTAGAGTGTACACAACAGTGTTTACAACTTCTCTCCAATAGATGTGAGGCACATTTCCTTCCAACATCATTGTTCTAGCAGCATCCAAAATTTTTATGTTCTTTCTCTCTACAACTCCATTCTGTTGAGGGGTTCAGGGAGAAGATAATTGTCTTTTGATTCCATGCTCTTCATAGAAAGAATTGAACTCCTGGGAGGTGAACTCACCACCTCTGTCTGACCTTAGACATTTGATCTTTAGACCTTTCTCATTCTTTTCCATAGCTTTGAAACTTTTGAATTTCTCTAATGCTTCACATTTTTCTCTTAAGAAAGCAACCCATATCATCCTAGAGTAATCATTAATAAGCAGCATAAAGTACCTTTCTCCTTGTAGACTTCTGCTTCTGGAGGGACCGCATAGATCAGTATGCACCAACTCCAGTACTCCATTAGAATGATGTTATTTGCTCCGAAAAAGAGACTCTAGTTTTTTTTTTTTTCCATATGACATTCCTTGCATATTGTGTTAGTAGGCTTCACTAGCTTAGGTAGATCTCTTACTACTTGAGTGGAGCTTACCTTGACAATGTTATCAAATTCACATGACACAACCTCCTATGCCATAACTAGCTTTCATCTACTTGAGCAATTAAACAACTTACATTAGCAACACTTAGGTAAAAAATATTACCTCTTGTCTTTGTACCTGAAGCAATTACATTTCTAGAGCTTCCAAGTATCCTGCATCTTCCATCTTTGAACTAAAGATCGTAACCCTTTTCCACCATTTTTCCAACACTCAACAGGTTATGCTTCAAGCCTTAAACATAAAGGACATCATCAGTGTTATGTTTATCACCAAGATAGATAGATCCTCTGCCATGAATCACACCAGCATTATTATCTCTGAATCTTACAACCCCATCGTCATATTTCTCTAGACTTACAAATTTTCTTTTATCACCAGTCATATGATGTGAGCATCCATTGTCAATAACCCACTCATCCTTTTCTTTAATTCGGGCTACAAGATCTTTCTTAACTTTAGCAAATTCAGTAGCCATCAAACCATTTTCCTTGATAGCAATGAAAACCCATTCATCTTCATTTCCATTTCTTTATCGGATTCTTCGTCAGTCACACCCTCTTCAGCATAATATCATTTCTTTTTAAATATGTGTTTGTTAGGCTTAGACCTAATAACTCTTTCAAGACACCTTGAAGCAAAATGACCTATTTTACTACAAGAGAAACATTTAATAGGCAACTTTCCTTTATACTTACCTTGTCCTTTGCCATCTTTCTTCACAATCAGTGCTTCCAGCTCTTCTACCTCTCTTTCTTCATCTTCAAGTTGTTTCATCTCTTCCTCATACTTGAATGTCTTTCTAGAACTCTCTCTCAGATCATATCTTTGCTTGTTTCTTTTGGATACAGAGGCCTTAAATGCAGATTTAGTCTTGGGGGTAGAATCACCAAATTCACTCAACTCAAAGGCAACAAGTTTACCAATCAACATATCTCTTGTCACATTTGTTAATGATATAAACTCTTCAATAGCATTAGCCTTTGATTTGTAAGAGGGAGGCAATGATCTGAGCATTTTAGGTACAATTTCTTATTCTTCCAGGGTACCACCGACACATCTAATACCCATCACAAGTTCATTTACTCTTTGCATAAAAGAAGAAATATTTTCATCTTCACCCATCTTCAAGTTTTCATACTTGCTTTTCAAACTTTGTAGCTTAGCGACCTTCACATGTGCATCTCCTTCATACAAAGTCTCCAACTTCTTCCATATCTCATGAGTTGTCTTCAGATCCATCACATTTGTCATTTTTGAATCCGTAAGAGCACTCAGCAAAGCTTCCATAGCCCTGATGTTAATCTAAGCCTCTTTAATCTCATCAGGAGTGCAAGGACCATTCTAAGGAATAACATATCTGTTCTTTGTAATCTTCCAGAAGGGTTCACCAATACACCTCAAATGACACTCCATTCTGGTTTTCCATAGAGAGTAGTTTGTTCCATCGAATCGAGGACTGTCCTTCTTGTATGATGCCATCACAGATGACCTAAATATTTTAAACTTCTTCAGAGGAAATAGATTTGAAATTGTTGGAAACACAAGGATAGACAACTAAGAGGGGGGTGAATCAGTTGTCACAAAATATTTAAACTTTTCAAAATTAACTTAATATTAGATCTGATGAATGAACAATAACCCACAAACAATCAGCACATCAGAAACATAGAGAACATCAAGATTTTTTATGTGGAAACCTTGTTAGGGGAAAAACCATGGTGGATGTCAGTCCGCAATATTATACCCTGTTAAAAGTATAATGAAGAATAATGGGAATGCACATGCATTCAGGCACATTACCTAGAGCTCACTGCTCAAATACAAGAGGGCTCACTGCCCAAAGAAGACACACTGTCTTATAAAAATTCAAATTAGATTTGCAGGGTATGAATTGAGAAAATAGCTTCTACAAAAGCCGGATTACAGTTTCGGTTAAGCACAAAAACACTCCTTCACACTTTGCTCAAACTTCTTCACACTCTACTCTGCAATCGAATGATTAGATCACTATTCACACACTTTCTCTTTCTTTGTCACTGCTTCACTTCTTAACTTCACACAAAAAACTGCTCTTATATATTTGCAACATGGAATTACATCAACAACTTTGTCAACCAAAATATAAAACATATACACAATGTCATCCCAAATTTACAAGTAAATTTTCAATGCGAATCAAACACCATCAGCCACAACATAATGAATACTTAAAACAATATCCTTGAGTGAACCAAACATTCAAATTTTAATCTCCAAGGATCCGCAACATGTTACAACCACCATGTTGGCCAAGAACATAAAAACCCAAACACACAAGAGAAAAATCACCGACCACAAGCACACTGATCAATGCAGACATGCAAAAAAGATAGAGCATGATCTAGAACCATCCACAAGTATCAAGAATCATTAGAGAAGCATTTGTAACAACTGAAATTACTAGAATCAAATTAAATTAAATCAAGAACATTAATTGAAGTACTAGAATCACATCAATTTCAAGCAGGAACACTAACTAAAGCCACAGAAAAACTATCAGAACACAACTGATCATAACATGATTAAATCTTCATGCCGACCTCTAAAACTTTCAGTGGATAAACTAGATATACTCAACAATAAACCCTTTAGTCCACAATGACTGATCATCAATGTACTAAGCAAGACACCTTCATGATCTTCACTGTTCCACTATCACCCTGCAACTCTTTCTTTAACAATTTTCTCAATATCCTCGACATATACAACCTACAATACATCAATGCTAATAGTGTTGACGTCAATGAAAACCACATATCAACAACACAACCACAACATCCAACAATATCATGTAGATATAACAAACCTACAGGATAATGATGCTCTTTTTTCACCCTTTGACATTCAAGACATCTTGCTACAAATCTAGTAGCATCTCCTTTCATCCCTTTCCAAAAGTATAGTGGCTTTACATCTTCCAACATTTTCATCACTCTAGGGTGTCCTGAGTATGGTGCTTCATGTACTTCTTTCCATACAAGATTTCTTTTAACTCCTTTATGCCAAGTACATACATTCTTGCCTTATATCTAAGTAATCCATTAGGTTCAAAATGAAAACCTTCATACCTAGCATCTTGTGAATTGCTTGTGAGTGCTTGCTTAACTTGCATATAGTACTCATCCTCTTTTCACTTTTGCAACACATGACCTTTAAAGTCAGTTTGAATTGTCACTATTGAAGAAATATGATGTCTTCGACTCAAGGAATTGACAACCCAATTTTGTTTCCCTTTAATATAACCGATATTGAAGTCATAATCAACTATTAACTCCAACCATCTTCTTTGTCTTGCATTTAGATTAGGTTGAGTAAATAGGTACTTTAATCCATGATGATTTTTTTTCATTCAAATGGTTTTCCTAACAAGTAATTCATCCACATTTACAATGCAGAAACCATGGTTTCTAACTCCAAACCATGCGATGCATAATTCTACTCATACGGTTTTGGCTTCCTTAAATCATAAGCAATTACTTTCCCATCTTGCATTAACACACCACCTAATCCCTCTCGCGATGCATCCATGATAATAGAAAATTCACCCTTAGGATCTAGTACTTTGAAAATTGGTGTAGTAGTCAACTTTTCCTTAAGTGAATCAAAGGCTACTTGGCACTTCTCAGTCCATTCAAACTTCTTCACTTTCTTTTGCAAAGAAGTAATCAAAAAAGAAATCTTGGAGAAGTTTTCAACAAACTTTCTATAGTATCCCGCCAAACCCATAAAACTCCTAATCTCAGATACATTCTTGGGTACTGGCCATTCAAGCACTGCCTTAATTTTAGTTAGATCTACTGAACTTCCTTTCACTGAAATCACATGTCCAAGATAATGTAATCTCTTTTGAAAGAAGGTACACTTAGAGAGTTTTCCATACAATTTATGTTCTCTAAGTCTTTGTAGCACTATCCCTAAATGTCTACAATGTTCCTCCTTATTCTTTGAATATATTAAAATATCATCTAGGAATACAAGACAAATTTATCTAGTCAATCCCTAAATATGTTATTCATAAGGTTCATAAACGTTGCAGGTGAATTCGCTAAACCAAAGGGTAGAACTGTGAACTCATAATGCCCATATCAAGTTTTGAATGCGGTCTTAAAGATGTCTTCATCCTTAATCCTCAATTTATGATATCTAGATCTTAGATCAATCTTGGAAAATATAGCAGCTCCCCTCATTTGATCAAATAGATCATCAATGCATGGCAACATATACTTATTATTTACCGTTTCTTTGTTTAGCATGTGGTAATCGATGCACAAATGCAAGGTATCATCTTTCTTTTTCACAAAGATCAATGGTGCTCCCCAGGGTGATACACTTGATCTTATCAACCCTTTAGACAATAATTCATCCAATTGTACCTTAAGCTCCATTAGTTTAGTTGTAGTTATTCTATAAGGTACCTTAGAAATAGGTTCGGATCCTATAACTATATCTATTGATAAATCAAATATCCTTTTTGGTGGTAACCCAAGTAATTCATCTAGAAATACATATGAAAACTTCCTCAAAATAGGATACTTCTCCATATCTGGCATTCCAGTTTCATCCATTTCTCCATCTTCCACCTCTTGGAAGTTCTGTGAAATTTTTTTATCAAGATTCTCTTATGAATTTGATCCCTTATACTCTTCTAACTTTTCTATCTTGACAGCAAAGAGTTTCCACCCTTTCTTCTTAGCCCTTAACAATTGCATTGTAGAGATATGACGAATCTTGACCTCCCTAGGTATCCCTTGAAACTTCAGTTGATTACCAACATCATCTAAATATTATACTATTTTTGGCATAACAATATACCTTATCCCTATGTCTCCATAAACATTTCATACCTAGGATAACATCATAAGATCCTAAAGGTGTGACATAAATGTTCACTTTTGTAAAAAAACAAGGTAGCTCTATCCTAGCTTTGAACAAACATTGTTCCACCTTTCCTCTTTTCTGGTTTGCATACTCTACATCCCAAGACTTTGCCATGAAACCAACCTTTCTAGATATTTTCTTAGCTACTCTAGGTGAAATAAAATTCTCAGTTGCACTAGTATCTATAAGTATAGAAATTGGTAAGCCAAACAAAATACCTGGTGTCTCAATTGGAGTCACCTGATACTCCACCTGACAATCATCCACAATTGCATGTATCTTTTGCTGGAACATCGCTTGCTGAGTAGGTAGTGGATTATCATAAGATTGTGACCCTGAAGCCTTATTAGGACATTGAATCACATAGTGGTATCCTCCACAATTGAAACATCTAGTAGTTGGTCCTTTCCTTTTCATAGGTTCTCCATATTTATTAGCATTCCCACCAACATTATTGGTGTTTTCACTATTGGAACTGGATTCTTCCTACATTCCCTTCTTGACTCTTTCCCACTATTATGGGATCCTTTTTCCCCTTGCTTTGGCACATTTTGCACAACTTCAACCTTCCGTGGAGTTTCTTTGTCTTGAACTCCTGTAATCTTCTTTCTTTCTCTAGGTTTTCCAGCCATTATAAGATTTGGCCCAGTCTAGCTTCAATTCCTACTAGTCCTTGCCTAACTTCTTGGCTTCCGCCAAGATTGGTTCATGTCCTCACCATCTTGAAAAAAAGGATTCTACCTGAAGGTTTTTCCATGTTAGATTTAATCATTTTATCAATTATCTTATGGAAAATATTAAAATGAGCTATTAATTGCACATAAGGAACTCCACATAAGACTTTAAGCACAAGCTTTTTGATAAACACAATTTTATTAATTCATAAGGATCTAATTATTATTTTGATTACATGGAGTGGCTATTCAAATAGTCGAGTGGAGAGTATCCCTTAGATTCACCCTTTGCCACATAACTTAATGGAATATACCCTACAAATTGATATTGTTCATTTCTCATTTGTTCATACCTATCCTAAAATGGATAATAACCTTTGGATTTGTCATCTGATACATAGTTTTGAGCTACATAACTTTTTGATTCTTTACTCGAGGAAATTACAATTACTTCCGCCATTGGGAGAACTCTAGAGTCCCTAAAGATAAATTTCAGAATGACACTCCCTTTTGAGGGCATATCCCTGGAAAGTAAGAATCAGACTTTTTTGGTGAGATGGAAGGTAGGTAGTTGTATTTAGCCTCCATTTTAATCTTTCTCTTCACATCACTGATTAGAGAAAGCACATGAATGAAGGTTTCAATGTTGCTTAACCAAATGGAATTGTCGTAGTTGGTACCCTCAATTGTCCTAGTGATGGACTCTCTCTCCTTCTTGGCCTTGAGGTAGTGCTAATTTTTTATTACTAACTTTCTATCCATTAACCTAAGACATACCATCTTAGCACAATAATTTCCAAACATTGGATAATGTTGGATGAAAAGAATGGTGAGGTCATATCAAATCACTCCATCAATGCTTACTGTGTACTCTGAATCATGGAAGTAGAACTCCTTGTGAGAATCAAATCATCCACGTAGAGAACAAGTATGATTAGACCATCTCCATGTCTCTAATTATAAACTATGGGATCAGAATGGCAGCGAGTGTAGCCAAAAGCAAGCAAGAAACTATCCATCTTCTCATACCAAGCCCAAGGGGCATGTTTGAGACCATACAATGAACATCGAAGCCTGCAAACAAGTGAAGGGTCCTGCACAAAACCTGGTGGCTACTCCATATAGATCTCCTCATGAAGATCCCCATGCAAGAAAACACTCTTCACATCCATCTGATACACTGACCATCCCTATGATGCAACTATAGCAAGGACAAGGCGAATATAATCCATCTTGGAAACAGGAGCAAAGGTCTCAAAATAGTCAATTCCTTCAACTTGAGAAAACCCCTTTGCAACAAGATGATCCTTGTACTTGTCAATGGAACCATCTGCTGTATACTTGGTATGATACACCCACTTGCACCGAACCAAATTTCTTCCCTTAGGAAGGGGCACAAGATCCCAAGTATGATTCTTGATCAAAGAAGAATACTCATCAACCATAACACTATCCCACTTTGGAATACCTGAAGCATCTGAAACTTTTGAGGATCATCTAAAACAACATGACTCAAAAGATTGATTCTTGAATTCTAAGAACGAATGTGACGGGTGTCTGTGGGATCACCAATAAGAGGACTAACCTCCTCAAGAGTAACTTGAGCCCATCGTGGCCTAGTGGTTGACTACGGAGGAGGTGCATCAAGACCATCATCAAAATCTTCCTCAAGTAGGAAAGCATCATCAACTGAAGAAGATTGAGTAGGTTGTGATGAAGAAGTCGAAGGAGGATCTGACTAGGTGAAGGTCTCAACAAACTGAACATCACGTCGAAAATTAACTTCTTGTGTGTCAGGATCAAACAATCTATATACCTTCAAATCCTCACAATAGCCAACAAAAATATACCACTGACTCTTCTTCTCCATGGATTTGTGCCGACCATTCAGAATGAATGCCCAAGCCTCACTACCAAATACTCTAAAGAAGGATACATTAGGCTTGCAATGATACCAAGCCTCCTCAAGGGTCATATTTTGCACTGCCTTGTGGGGCATACAGTTGTGAATATAGTTGGCACAATTGAGAACTTCAGATCAAATTGTGGGAGCCATGGATCTAGACTAAATCATACAATTGTTCATTTCCCTAAGAGTCATGTTCTTTCTCTCTACCACACCATTTTGTTGAGGAGTGTAAGGAACTGTGTGCTATGAAGAATACCATGCTCATTGCAAAAATCCTGAAATGCCTATTGACATACTCCCACCCATGTCATTTGTGTGTATCTGTCGAAGAGAAAAACCTGACTACTTCTCCACAAATTTTTTGAAGGTCTTGAAGTTGGTGAGAACTTCACTCTTGAGCTTCAGAAAATAGACCCATGTCAGATGGGAAAAATCATTAATGAATGTTAGCACATACTTAGACCCTAAGAAAGAAGGAGTTGGGAATGACATGAGATCACTATGGACCAACTCAAGGGGTGTGGTTGCACAAGTAGCTTGACCCTTTGGAAAAGTATCTTGATACATTGCTTGCCAAGAACACAACCTTGACAAACACCATTCGTGCAAGTGATCTTAGGAAGACAATCCACTAAGTTATGTGCTTGCATCTGCTGAAGATATCTATAGTTCAAGTGCCCAAATCTTTCACACCAAAGCTTGCTCATCGAATTAGCATGAGCAGAAAAACATGAACCTGATGAAGAATTAAAGTCATCAAATTGATACAAATGGTTCTCATCAACTATCCCTATAGCAACAACTTTCTCAGGATCCTGCAACTATCTAATAGTCACATTTTGTGGAATAAACTCAACTGACTTCCCATCTCTAGAATGAAAAATCTAATATATGGAAAGTAGATTCATTGCAATATCAAGAACAAGAAGAACATCCTCAATGCACCCATCTAGCATCTAAATGGAGCCAGTCCCCAAAACTGGAATCTATGAAGTGTTCCCAACTACAATCTGAGAAGTAGAAGTATGAACAATGGAATCAAGAAGATCATGTGAATTGGTTGTGATGTGAAGCACCTGAATCAAGAATCCAACTATCTAAAGATCAATGAATAGACCATGCCAAAAGAGATTTCCCTTTGCCCATGGAAGAAGGATTAGCTATTGAAGTGTTGTGCTTCTTCATAGCTTCCTCCAAGGCTTCCAATCTATTAAAACAATGAGCTGCATCATATCTAGTTTTTCCACAAAATGAATAAGGATCTCCTTTCTTTTTCTTGGACTTGGAGGAAGAATCTCAAGAGGTAGAAGAAGGAGATGGAATGGACTTTTGATTGTTCTCCAACTTCAGTTTGGAGGGATTCTCACTACCTGAAGATGATTTTGCTTTGAGCTTCTTCTTATTCTTTCCTTTACCCTTGGATGATTGAGCCATTAGAGCATGAATCTTAGAATTAGGTAAGGCATCCAACTGAATCAAATTTTCCTCTTCCCTTGTAAGACACTCAAAAGAGGGAATTTTTTAATATTTCCACATGACATCCATAGTTGAATAGAAATTAGAATAAAACACTTGATAAGGTCCCTTTAACTTAGACAGAATCAAGAAGATACATTCATCACTAGATATATCATGTCCACATCCTTTCAACTGTGACAAAATCATCTTGAATTGTGCAAGGAAATCCTGAATTAAAGGAAATGCATCTGGAGAGGATTAAAGATCTCCGCTTTGTGCTTCCGTAGCGGCTTTTAAAAATACCATCGGTTTTACCTTAAGGCAATTCTTCCGTAAGCTGACCCAAACATTCTGTGGTGCTCATATAATCAATGTAGAAAACAAGTTAAAGCCAATGGTTTCTTTTGGTTTCAATCCATTTTGCACATCTGGCGGAAAAATTTATCGACCTTAATTTATATCTGACTGGCACGAATAACCAATTTTACGGGTTTGTTTGGCATATTTCGATTGGCGATGAATTCACACCTGATGGCGACGAATCGATTCACTTGAGCGATGCAGTCTGTGAAGAGCGCACTTCAATGCCAAACAAAGAGCAAAAATTCGATCACCAAATAGGCGAAAAATTAGCCCCTGTGGGATGGCGCCGTACCACCCATGTGACCGTGCCATTATTGCTGAAAATGCTGGCGAAACCGTACAGCAGCTTCAGAGGTCACATGCAAATAGAAAAAAACTTGGCAGCTTGTCCGGTAGTTACCACTTCGAGGCCATCGGCGGTCGTTGGTGGTTAGGCAGTCACTTCACTTTGGTGGGTTGTAGGCTGTCTCCAAAGGTTTAATAAGTCGGCTTGTTCAACGCCGGCGCGAAAGTTGCCAGTTTATAAGACCAAAATGTCATGCGGTTTAATAGAATTCGCAGACTTTAAGTCTGTCGGTTGACAAAAAAATATAGTCGGCTTTTTAAAATCCTATAGTACATAAGGCAGATAGCATTGTGAAGCACTATATATATATATATATTTAAATTTAAAATAAAATACCATTCGAAAAGAATAAAGCAGGAACTTTTTTTATTTTTTTTTCTGATGACGATGTACCTTGCAGGCTAGGGGTCGTATGACTCCTCAACTAAATTTTTTTTCCCTGAAAACAACTTTCACCGAATATGGGAAAATTATATATCAAAAAACTTGGAAACAGCCACACAGATGTAATGGAAGGCTTATTTTTTGCCAAAAATGCTCCTATAAAAGCTGATCACCAAATCTGAGCTCCAAACCCTTCTTTGCCAAAGTTGCAAATGGTGATGAAATTGAGTAAAACAAAAGCCAAATTTGACTTTTTTTGAGCCTCCTAGATGCAACGGGACAACCTAAAATACTGTCACTATAGCCAAAAGCGCTGCAATCACTAGATCTCACCAAAATGCATGCATGCAATATAGGATACAAGAAACTCAAATCACAATAGAAAACTTGATGGAAACTCTCTAATGAAAAAATGGAAGTGGCTTGCCAAATTCAAATCTATGATACCATGTTGAAATGATCAACCCAAGATCTTCAATTTGCAATGCCAAATAACCTCCACAAGAGATAGAGAGAAGCAACAATGGAAGATGTTATTCCACCAAACAAGAATTGCAATATGATACAATATGATCAATGCAATAACATGCAATATAGGATACAAGAAACTGAAATCACAATAGAAAACTTGATGGAAACTCTCTAATGAAAAAATGGAAGCGGCTTGCCAGATTCAAATCTCTAATAACATGTTGAACTGATCAACCCAAGATCTTCAATTTGCAACGCCAAATAACCTCCACAAGAGATAGAGAGAAGCAACAATGGAAGATGTTATTCCACCAAACAAGAATTGCAATATGATACAATATGATCAATGCAATAAAATACATGCAAACTATGCTATAGATGCCTTGCTTATAAAGGCAATGATGAGAGATAGGATAAGACAAGATCATGAGAAGTGTCTTAATCCTATCACATGTGACAACTAACTCATAACTACCTAGGAAAGTGTAAAGTCTAGATAAGACAACTAAGAATTCTAGAAGATACAATTACTATCCTAAGTAAACTTAACATATGAATTAAGTCCCCTAAGTCTCTAGTAAAGGAATAGACTAGGTACACGACTTATTCACACCAATAGATTCGAGAAAGCGCGCAACTAAAGGTTTCAGTGTTGCTTAACCAGATGGAATTATCGTAGTTGGTACCCTCAATTGTCCTAGTGATGGAATCTCTTTCCTTCTTGGCCTTGAGGTAGTGCTCATTTCCAATTACTAACTTTCTAGTCATTAACCTAAGACGTACTATCCTGGCACAAGAATTTCCAAACATTAGATAACATTGGATGAAAAGAATGATGAGCTCATAGGTTCCAAAGCTAAACCTAGTAGCTCTGATACCACATGTAACATGTCAACCCTTCATTGAAGTAAATTTTCCTAAGTTTTCACTTTGTGAGTAAATAAACTATGTAATAAGCCATTGTAATAAATTTTTACTTTTCTTTATTAAGGAAAAATGAAAATAGATGTCATAATAATAAACAACAATGATTCCACTCCAATATAACAAATTCTTGATTACAATATTTCTAAGAATGTGTACAAAGTACATACATAGCTCAACCGAGCTTTTAAAGGAATAGATATAGATAGTCTAGGAACCTCATTTCAAATCTTGGTCTTCTTATCGCCTGCTAAGGAGAAGCATCACTTAAGCACTCTTTCACCAACCACAAACTCATTGCAGTCCCCTGCACATCTATCATTCGATATATGGCTCTACCCTTTGATGAAAAGATTGGTGGAGTAGCCTCGTAACAACAACCAACTAATCTTAGTGTTGTGTCCTACATGACTAGAGCTTGTAAAGCCAAAATCTAGAACTAGCATGCAAATAAATGGATCACAGTGAATTAACAGTGGAGCCAAAGGCAATCACACTATTTTGGCCAAAGTGTTCTCACCTAGTACTTTGAGTGATAGTCATCCTACTCACGTTCACTACTCAAGCTCGATTTGACTTTAGGCCACTATATACTATGCATAGGCTTTTTCTTCAATGGGTAGTCTTTAACCCTAGAGACAACCTATTCCCATTTCTCATAACTTAATGTTATATCTACTTGTAAAGCATAAATAATAGTTACCTCCCTTTACGGATAATAAAACCCTAGGTGTAACTTAGAAGCTATCAATTATACCAATAACTAGCTATGGAAAACTCTTAAGCTATCCCTACTTAATCATATCTAGTTTACATATTCTTATGACAACAATCTCTCCTATTATGGAGTAAATACAAGCACTTCATAGAAAAGAGTAACATAGCTTTTTTTTTCTTTCCAAAGAAAATACTATATTTTCCTAATACAAGTATTCATATATAATCCACATAAAACATACAAAACACAATCTTTTATAAACAAAGATAAATAAGAGAAACTAGATCTTCATTCCTGTATACACTTATTTCAATGGACTGATCTATTGCTCAGCCTTCCAACAATAGCTTGCTTGTTTCTCTAAATCCTTCTAAACACTTCTCTATGTTTTCTCTCTCAAGAACTATTTGAACTTACACAATATTTCTCAATTCTCACACTATCACTTTCAGCTCACATAGTTAACAACTCTCAAAAAATATGCAACAGTATTAGTTTGCAAAAGAATGTGTTCCAAATAAGAGAGCTAGCCTCTCTATTTATACAACAAAAAGAGATATTACAGCCTGTAGAAGAGGCATGCAAAATGATAGCTTAATCCATGCATATCAACTCACTTCACTTAGCTAAAAGGTGGCAGTAATCAAAGAGTTTACTCAACATGAAAAGCTATAGGTCAACCTCTATGTTTTGACAACAACTTAAGACTATTTCAATCTACACATGATCAAATGGTGATAATCGATTTGTTTCCAGAATGGACTTCTACAACATTTATAACTTCACAATATGGTGCCAAGCAAGCAACCTTCTCCCTATTGTTTTGGCACGACCCTTACTAATTGAATCGATCTATATTTAAAATGCAACATATGCTCAAAGTCGACTAAGTCTAAGCTTAGCAGAAAATAGAAGAATGAAGAGTCATTCAGGCGCATAAATATGCTTTGACCAATTCTTTTCCTTGCTGTAACTCTTTCGATTATCATGCATTTTACACTTTACTTTTCATTGCTTCATGATAAGGTGTCCAAAGGTAAATTTCTATTTACTAAGTCAAAGATATTCTATCTCATAGCATCGACTATGTTATATTCTCCATATCGACTTAACTGCTGCATAATTCATAGCATATTGTTTGATCTTTACTCATTGCCAATATATATAATATTCGGCCCTTAAATGCATTGTAAATGTTATATACAATTAGCCTATGTTCATGTAAATAAAATCGACCTCTATCATTACATATGTTACTCGATCTTAAGCATATATTCATATATTTACATATATAAATATATATTCATATATTTACATATATATATATATATATATATATTCATATATTTACACACACACACACACACACATATATATATTATGGCAATAAAGTATGTATACATTCGATATACAAATGAATACAACAAGTTAACCTCATAGTAATAATAATAATAATAATAATAACACTGATTGTGTACATATATATATATATTCCTCTATGTACATGTATACATATGTGTACATATATTGATACATTCGTATGGGAATTATCTGTTTTCCAAACATACGTGTGTATCGATACATGTATACATATGGATATATGTATATATCATATATACATATATATATATAGACACACACACACATTCGATTGCACACAATTGCTATCGTATTGATAGGTATCTACATGTGATATATTTATACATATGCATATACATGTTGTAAGGTCCATTTGATAGTTTCATGCACATAAGCCACCTATTCATAAGCGTGCATAGGTACGTCTACCTATGTACTCTCATGTACGTGTTCCTTCACGTGTATGGACTATCGTTGGCATGCATATGTATACATATACGTACATTCCATGTGTGTTTAACTCATCAATACAAGCATAGTAATATAGGAAAGAGCTCATAATCTCCAAACATATAACACCATCCAAGCATGCATTCAACAGTAATAATGACCCTTACTAATGCAAATATTTATACTAAGGATGACTTACCAATTCCCAACATAATAACTTGACTCAATCTTTCTATTGTGAGTGTGTGTGTAAGCTCAAATAGGTTACATTACTCGTTACCTAACCAAGATCTTCTTCTAAGTGATGCTTCCCCTCCACCTAGAGGATTGAACATATACTTGCATCAATTAACACATTCCCATGGTAGTTAGTTGTTCAACAAAATATGCATTACACATAATATATCTCCATAGTTAGAATATTCATTTCTATAACTATCCATTTCACATATTTGCATTTCTTCGCATATCATTTAAACGAAACAACATTCATTCATAAATCATGGATAACAAAGTGCAAGCACAATTTATTCTCATTCAAAATTCAAATTTAATTCACATTTACCCTAAATAGTAACAATAAATAATAAATACACAACTGGGGTGTAACGTCAATGAACACATTATCACCTTCATCCCAACTATTCTTGCAACACAATTCTTAGAACCACATAACCCATCTCAAAAATAGAATTGGTTAACCACTTAACAAAAGCAAAGTTCCTAATGTTGAAACCTTGCTTTGATGCTAAATGTCATGCCCCAAAAATTCCAACTTAAAACAAACACAACTACCAAAAATCTTTCCTTACAACTACAACCGAAACAGTTTGAATCTCCTGAAGTTAAAATATAGTCGAGGACATCACGTGTACGAATCTATCATCTCGTCACTTTACTACTCTAGGGTGAGTTTACTTTATTGACTCTAAGACATTTCAACATGTATTGTAAGTAGCTTATTGAATTTTTTTTTTCCACCTTTCTTGACTACAATTCGTATTTCTAGTGTAACAACTAGGAATATCTCATTTCTTAGTTACAAACTTAATTATTGAGAGTTTAAGCACAATGAGCCAACAATGATAAAATTAGAAACCTTACTTAAAACACAACTTTTAAAGGAAATTATATACACCATTGTAACATGAATGATAAAGAGTTTTCATAACTTTTCATTTAAGAAGAATTAAAAGTAAAATTCAAAGTCCACTTAAAGATTAAATCTAGATATTTTCCTAAGCTATCATTAAATTCTGAATTGAGGGTTTTAGGGTCAAGTTAGACCAAGATTTAATCTTTCATCAAAATGTTGGGTAAAAGGTCAAATCTCTTCTAAGTATTTTACTAATCCAATTAGGATATTTTGTCTTTTAGGGCTAATTCAAATAATGATTCTTAAATTAAATGTCTTTTATTCTAGAACACCTTAAACTAAGAGTTAAGTGAAAATCATAAAAGCTTACCCATAGGTTATAATTAGCAATTCACTTTATCCATCATAGCGTAAATTAAGTTTTCAAGTGTCAAGCAAGGGTTAATTTAAATATTGGAAAAATTATCAAATTCTTTAAGAAAAAATATAATTATCTGATTAAGGTTAAATTACTAATTCCAAATCTATTGTAATCTTAATAAGTTTTCAACTATAGTTTGTTGCTCATAGCTAAAACAAATGTTATTATTAATTTGGTCATAAAAATCATCAATTATATATACCATTATTGATACCCATAACAATACAAATTATATTAAATTTAGGATATCAAGATATGTAATAATCAAAAATATAATATCTAGGTAATTTATTTTGAGTGCATCAAATTACATATTTTCTTATTAACAACGGGTATCACTAGTTTTATTATTTGTATTTACTCCTTTCCAAATTGTAAAGTTCATTTAATTTCAACCCTTATAATTATTATATTAAATATATAGCCCATTTAATACACATTCTCAAACTATCGTTTGCCTAAGTTGCCTAGTTAATACCCTCTTCCATGAACATGTGTTAATTCCACTTTAAATGTTTATATATGTGTATTCTTGTGGAACTCATGTTTAAGACTTATTTGAATTCACTATATCACAAACCATTCCATACATATGTAAGCCCATTACCAATTACCAAAAAACCTTATAACTTAATACATTTGATATGCATAGTGCCACTACTAGAAATTGCATAATCAAACAAAATAACACATCTGATAATCATAGAGAAATCACAATACCCATTGAATAGCTAAATTTTTTTCTATTTAACCTAATCTCAAATCAGTCAAACAATGTTCATTACTCCTAACTCAGGAATAACATCCATTGTGGAGGCACAAGAACATCAAAATGCATAGACTCAATAGGATCACAGAGGGTAGGGTCTCACAACCTACATACTCAAGTCACATGTTAAGTCTACCTACACCACATATATAATAGTCAAAGCAATGCACAACCACCCAATAGGGTACAATATCATGTAGATCACATAATCAACACATCTAGAATAGCTCAACATCAATGTACATCACCTAACACATGAAAATATGATAATTGATAACATCTAGAATGTCAACCCTTAAAAATTAAATCATGGTATCAATACTCCATTTTCTCTTGCAAGGTATTTGACAAATGGGGGAATGTTAGAAAAGGTGTCTCAACCTTGCAACTATAAAAAATACTATTTACAATAAGTTTATGTTTGAGCATATATGGATCTAAAATTTTCTTCAAAGCTATGAAATTTCCAAATATACATGTTTGTAAAATTTTGACCCAAGATCATGTCTAGATGTTAATATATTAAAGTATATATTTATAATGGTTCCAAGTCAAATTTGAGGCACTTTGAGGTCATTTTGGGCCCTAAAGTGGTCATAAATAATGAAGTGAGTTATAGTTTGATATAATACTTCATGACATTCCAACAATTCAAACGGTTGTCAATCAGACTCTCGAATCAAAAATTATGGCCTTCAAAAGTTGGGTCTCCTAAATTGGAGAATATGAAAACATGGACACATAAAAGAGCTATAAGGGGGAGTTGCATGTGTTGGTGTGTGTTTTGACACATCATAGGGCATATTTGATTGGAGATAATTTGGGTGCCTCTTTTGGGTGGTTTTAACTCATGATTTGTAAATATTATTTGACAATTTCATGTATCATATCCGGATAGCGGAGGAGGCTTAAGTCATGGGTTTGCTCCCCATGGTCTTGGGTTTGAGTCTGAGGTCCTGGTTTACCCAATGCACGTGGTTTGCGGGCGGTTGTGTACATCCCCAGGGGACTAATCTTGCCCCATCTCACCCCTTCTCGTCCCTAACTTGGCAACTTGTAAGGCCAAGGTAAGGCGTATTGGGCATTGGGTTGGGTCGTGGGGATACCCTTGGGTTAAAAAAAAATTCATGTATCATATCTTCTAAATATTAGGTGCTTGAGATAGAGGTCGAGTGTGAGAGTTTTATAGATGTTGAGTGATTCATAGATATTTGGTTAGTGATACTTTTGAGAAAGCTTGCTCCACAGGTATATTTTAATCTTTTTTATTTTGGAATAATATATTGGGTTGCTTTTGGAGTGTGGGGTATTTTTCTCGAATGGTTTTTCTTCATATAAATTATTGTGTTGTGATATGAATGATATTTATATTTGTTTTTGTAACTATTGTAAATATTTGAAAAGTCTTGCATAACTCCCCTCTTAAGATTAGTGTAGGAACATGAAAAAAAAGGTATCGACCTCTTAACTTGAAAAAAAAAAGATTAGTGTAGGAAAATATTCCACTACCTTAGGTTCCTTAAATTTTAATGGGCACTTTTGGCCATTAGGGTTCACATCACCATTAGATCTTGATCTTACTTATCTTATTGATCCTACCCTATGTGTAGTTTTGCCCATGGATCATGTTGTGTTTGACCTTTTATCATAGTTTCATAGGTGTTTTTGGCCATTGATGGATGCATCACAATTATTATGCCCATTATGGAGTCAATGATGCTATATTTGATTATATCTCTAGTCCATTACTACGCTTCTCATAATGTACTATTCCATTTATGATTACTAGATTTTCACACTTGGAAGATTATATATGCTCACATGCTTATCATTTATTATTTATTGATCAAATGACTGTGTTTATCTCACAATGCATTCTATTATTAATGTATCCTCTTATGCTTATGTTTGTCATTGGTATATTATAGGATCTTCCTTCAATCAACTACACCCTATGGGGGTAATTAATTTTTACATTCAATTTTTTGTGTGAGGTAAAATATACTCATGGAATCTTTTATCTTTGTCTTGCAAGAAATTCACGAGGAACACATTTGAGAAGGAGAATCTTCTTCCTTTAATGGGTCATAGTTCGTCTATTTATTATATCTGATTTATGCATGTTTGAGAATAAACATGCTTAGAGATTAATTCACATCACTTATCCAAATCCAATCCAATTCATCTCAAGCACTTATCCAACCTAGATGTTTGACTCAATTCGTATGTATGGGTGCAAGTTAGTCCTCATAACTACAATCTTGATCATTAATTTACAAAATAAAAACCAAATATTTAGTTGACTTGCCTCATTCAACACTTTTGTCCCAAGTTGACTTTGCACAAATCATCACAGTTTAGAAGTATGTGTATAAAAATACATTTATTTGCACTTATATAGAGCATTAATAAATCATCGCCTCATTGCTTACCATTTGATCATTGAATATCATTGATTATCCTACATTCACATCAAGCAAATAATCTAACATATCTAATCACACTCCTCTTAACGCGCATGAATCACTTAACAACACTTAACAATCATGTTAGAATTCATGTACATGTTTAAAATTTGTTACCTATCAAGGTACTTTTAAATATCACCAGCTTATCCGAAAAAACCTTTCAACTAATAATCTTTCGAATTATTGCAATGTCGAAATTTTTTAAGATAAAAATATCGTTATTTGACGTGCTGTATATTGCTGTTTGCGTCAGTGATGAGACGAAATGGCAACTTCCTGGCGTTCATGTTTAAAATTGATGCTTTCGCGACTGACCATGCCTATTCAATGCTTGCTAAAATTCTTCCCGAATTATTGCAATGACCAAATTTTATAAGATAAAAGACGTGTCGCATAGATACCATTTCTACAGACATGTTGAATATGTCACCACAAATTTGGCGTATTGTACATTGATGTTTATGTCGGTGATGGGACGTAATGCGGGCCCTTTTTAATTCACTCTACTTACCACGATTGACTACATTATTTTATGGATATTTAAGTAGTGAGTCAGCTGCGTCGACTGTACCACTTTTGACTGTTAAAACTCATTTTAAGAAGTCGTCTCTGCATTCAGTCCCCCGCCCTCTTGTGTATTTCCAAGGGTTTTCTCCAAATTGAGGCACTTTCATATGTGAAATCTCCTGCAATTTCTTTCAATATGTCTTCGACAGCATCCTCATCTTCGTCCTCTGTTACGCCTTCCCAGCGCATTGATGAAATTCTAATGACAAATGCGGATAAGCAAGACTTCGATCTTAGCCAATTAATAGCGCACATTGATGCCCTTCTCGCTCATTACGGCCGTCGGCGGGTACAACTCCGTGCTCTCTGTTCATTTCATCCGAGCTTTCCATATTTACGCCGAAGGCGTGTCCTATATGAGCTTTCGAAGCTCATTTTCCCCTTCGACGGTTGAAAAGCAACTACAGACTCTGGTTGACATTTAAAGGAATCTCAGCCGTCCATCATTTTTTGTCATTTTTCGACTATTTTTTCACCGTTTTCTGGGCTGTTTTTCTCCTTCTCTTCTGCTTTCCCCTCCAAACTCTTCCTCGCGGGTATTGAGCTGTCACTTCTCCAATTTGGCGAGCTGCAGCCTGAAAGTAAGGTTTTAACGAGAAAAAATAGTACGCATTGCATTCAATCTCACCAACCTGCCTCCAAATTGCATCGCATTCAATCTCACCTAGCTTGCGTAGTCTCTTTCACCTCCACATTCATTTACATGAGATATTTGAGATATTTTCTTCTTTGGGATTTTATTTGCAAAACTCAGGGTCATTGAATTCAAACGAGGAGCTAAAGAGTTATTTTTCTGCAGACATTTTCTAGCTTTCACGAGTTCCTGATAGTTAGCGTCGTGGTTGCCATGAGAATCGCCTTCTTAGATCTTCCAGTGAAGAAGGTATTCTTCATTTATCTCTGAATTTGTTTGGAAATTTATAAAGCCTTTTCAACAAATCCATTTTGTGCATATCCTCCAACCATAGCAGTCTAGTAGATGGCATATATGTGAGGCATCTTATCAAACAATCAAGGAGAATGCTAGCAACACTTGTCAAAAATGATAAGAATAACTGTAAATCCTAGCAATCCTTTTGTTGGACTAATTGCCACACCTCTGGGCATATGAGGCATATGATCATGTGGACTAACCGCCACTCTGGGTCTAGGTGAAGGTCCTGGTTTGGAAAGTTCACTAACACTTGCAAGTTTTGGTGTAATGGCAAACTACAAATGGTATCAAAGCCACAACCCAGGTTCGATTCCCCCGAGTTGCGTCGGAAGGGGGTGTTGGACTAACCGCCACACCTCTGGGCATATGATCATCTAACCACCACTCTGGGTCTAGGTGAAGGTCCTAGTTTAGAAAGTTCACTAACACTTGCAAGTTTTGGTGTAACGACAAACTACACCTTTTCCCTGTAGCTTATTGCTTGTTGTAAATGAAATCTGTTCATCTTTCAAGCCGCCATTTTTTTGCCCACAACTTAATGAACAATAAACCTATGACAAATTTTCACCAAGACATAGTGAATACATAGTATTAAATATATCCAAACAGAAAGGAATTAAAATTCTTTGTAATCTAAATTTCTTAAAATGAGTGCCCATGAAGGATTTACAAATCATGAAGCTATAGCTTCTTGATTTCACCAAGAAGCAAGAGATACCACATCATGAGATACCATGAAGCAATGAGTGCTTCTTGATTTACAAATCATGGTATAGCTTCTGGTAGCAGCAACACAGCCATTGAAGCATCAAACTTTAATGAACTTTGGGTTTCATATAGCTTCTTGCTTGTTGCATACCATGAAGCAAGAGAGATGAGGAATACCGGAGCTGAGAACGAAGGGTGTCCTTGTCGATTTCAGTGAGAAGAAAAAGAGGGATCTGAATTTCCAGCTTCACAAGATCACATATGATACTTGTGAGTGTAGGCATAAGAATTTCACCGCATCTGTTGTCTTTAACTTGCCCCCCGTTGAAGAAGGTGAAGCCCATTTTTGAGAAACCGGTAGAGGGAGAGGGAGTCCACCACCACCATCCATCTGAACATTTCTTCATCGCCGATCTTCCAGTCGTAGATCATCCCAAATTTCGTCATCATCCCTTCTACTTGTGCGAAGAAGTCCTTGATGGGCTTGTTTTGCATTGCATCTCTTGTAGAGTTGAGCTTGCAAAGTCCATCTGAGAAAGTTGGCCGAGTCGTCCGTGGTATGGGCTCATGGGTTCTTCTTGTAGGGAGCGGTGGTGGTACGGACTGAGAGACACTATTTGAGAAATGTATGCCTCTGGCTTAGCATTAATCAGAGCTTTCGACACCCACAAACTCAGTCTATGCAAAAGGTGGAAGCATTGACAGGGCACACGAACTGTTTGATAGAATACACATTGCAGGAAATGCGCCTCCATAATCCCCTCCCCTCTTTCCCGTATCCTCATATTCAATATGCATGCACAAAATTGAACATAGTCAAAGCATGTGGATTGTTTTGTTGTTCCCATGCAACTGTGGGAGTATAGACCAGACACGTGAGCTGTTCGCAAGATGTGGAAGCATAGTCAAGGCCCGAAACAAAGGATTCAAATCATGTTTTTTATTTTTTTATTGATGTAACAAAGGATTCAAATCATGTTTTTTAATTTTTTTTTGATGTTTTAAAATATTATTAAGTGCCAGATGTTCGAAACCTGGCCCCTGTTTGTTCTCTTAGAGATGATTAAATCATAGAACTCTAAAACAAATCAAAACCATTGAATTTATGGATTTGTCTATCAGTGTGTACTGTGCATCGGTATTCTTGAATTTGACCAGTCTGGACATCAAACCATCCCCTGTACAGTAATATAAATGTATACAGTATGTTTATGGAGATTATATTGACTTTTTATGCCATGGTATTTTCCAGACTTCAGCACTTACTGCAACAGTCTTTCAACAATCTTAAATGCTGCATTTGTGAACTCCATTGCATAAAATTTAAGTTATAAAAAAACAGTAATGTGCAGTTCAATACAGAAAACTCATTTTACAATTTCACATGGCAAGCACAACCTACAAAATGTATTCTATTTTTGCTAAAAAAGAAAAGTATATGTATGTATATTATTATTTTTCACTGATCTATCCAAATTCCCTCTGGTAAACAGAATGATATGATTTGCAAAATAAAGAACAAAAACTCTCCCTACTTGACCTTCCACAACTCTTCGGCGTACCCATTGCACACCAAGGTGCCATTGCTAGTTTATTACTAAACAACAACACCATTCATGTATTTATTTGCAGCGAAAAAAGAATCACAGCCGAGAGAAGTTGCCGTCTGCATCAGAGGCTTCCAATTTAGCAGATCAGGTGTCAACAAATGTGAAATTGATTGCCAATCAGGTACACACACTGTCTGTAAAATATTTCCCTAAGTTTTTCAACAATTTTCGTTTGGTTGTTAGTGTCAATATTCTGGAATGAAATTTGTAGAGGGGAATTTTTATGTACGGTTAGTATGGGGGTTTCTCAGTTTCCCATCGAAGCGAACGTTTCCTCTGAAATGTCCCTATTCATTGTAACATCCGCCCTTTGCATAGTGTTTTCTGCTTGGGTTAAAGACCGCCCCGGCCGGTTATAAAGGGCGGGACACCTGTTGTTCCGAATCTCAGTAATATTGGTGCTGTCAGTACGCTTACTATTGCTAGAATTAATATTTGTTTTATGAGAATTTAGTCGCATAGTGTTTGAATCAAATTTGTTACACATATTTTTGAGTGGTATTTTATATGAATTTATTTTTTATGAGTTTCAATATTCTACTAGCATTTAATTGTATCATGAAATATGAGTCAATAAGTTCCCAATAAAAACTATATAATTGAATTCCGATAAAATATTATAATTTAATACGGTGCAAACAAATGAGTTAAAGGGGTTCTATAATGAATGATTCATAAACCAAAACCACACAACTAAATCTTGATAAAATATTATTATTTAATGCATTGCAAAAAATACCACTTGTCAATAGATGGGTTAAAGGGTTCTATGATGAATAGTAAATGAGGCACAACACTTGCTGAAGGTTTTTGCAAATGGACTAGCAAGCTAAGTGGGTTTAATGTTGGGGGAAACTCTCTAATAAGAATGCTTGAGTTGGACAAATATTATGATGGTGACCTTCTAGGAAGTCTTAATGCTTCACCTTTGTGAATACTATCTAAATACAACGAATGTTGTGGAGACCATTTATGCTCATAAACATTGGGCTAATGTAAACCATTATTTAGAAAATATGGGTCAATAAATTTGTTTAAAAAATAAGCAATCAAAACTTGATAATACTGGATAACACCAAATTCACATTTCTAATTATACAAAACTAAGTTCTAATATATAATTTTTTTTATAAAGTGAGCATTTTATATTGGTGTAACGAAAATAAAAGATTTTTATATTGATAATATAGATTAATTAATTATAATATATGAATTATTTTTAGAATTATATGTTGAGATAGACTATAGGAAATATGTTTATAAATAAGTAGCAAAATTAATGAAGACAATTAAGGTATTTAGTTTTAATGCTAAATAAATTGTGAGAGATGAATATGTTCATAAATTGCCATGCCCAAAACTTAACAACCAAAAAAAAAGCAAAGGACACGATACAACTTTCAAATTTCGATCATAACACAAAACTAACTCAAAAAACTTTGTTTCCAAGCAATTACGAGAGGATTTAAGGGGTTGGACCTATGCCTTGGGGGCTCATCTCTGATGGCCTTGCTTACGTGACGCATAGAGGCTTCGTAGTTTGACAACTTGAATTTGAACCAACACCTAATTGGTTGACCAACAAAGGGGTATAACCAATAGGTTTCAACTGATGTCTCTACCTCAATCACAATCATAAAGGACACTAACACTAAACCACACTATTTTGTAAAAATTCTAACACATGCTCTTGTTTTGATGTTCTTCTATATTCAAAGTATCTCTATATTTTAATTTTAGAAATAGGGTAATAAATCTCATGTAGTCCATCTATCACACTTTTAAGTTGAGTGACTCACTTACAACGTCTACTTAATGTAAAATAGTTCTTGTTAATGCCTATATTTATATTTGACGAAATTGGTAAGTGCAAGAGAATATAATGGTTTCATAACACACTTTGGTTAACTCGTTATATCCTAATTAGAGATGCAAATGTTAAATGCAAGAAAGTGTGATAGATGGACTACATGAGATTTATTACCCTATTTCTAAAATCAAAATATAGAGAGAGATACCTTGAGTATAGAAGAACATCAAAACAAGAGCATGTGTTAGAATTTTTACAAAATAGTGTGGTTTTTAGTGTTAGTGTCCTTTATGATTGTGATTGAGGTAGAGACATCATTTGAAACCTAGTGGTTATACTCTTTTATTGGTCAACCAATTATGAGTTGGTTCAAATTTAGGTTGTTGAACTACGAAGCCTTTGCGTGTCATGTAAGCAAGGCCATTAGAAATGAGCACTTGAGGCATAGGTCTGACCCCTTAAGTCCCTCCTATATTTGCTTGGAAACAAATTTTTGTGTTGTGATCGAAATTTGAAAGTTGTGTCGTGTTCTTTGCTTTGTTTTTGATTGTTAAGTTTTGGGCATGCCATAAATAAATACTAAAATCAACAAAGATTAGGATGCTTAGCTCTAAATTTAATGCCAAATAAACTTGAAAACATGGCACTATGTTATTAGACATTGTAACTTCTGCTCAAAACTCTACCAACCAACTATTATCAAACTATAAAATTTTCTTTGTGTATCTTCAAATCATTTTTACAATATAGTCATTGTCTTCATACTAGGGAAAACAATCAATGATTTATAGATTCAATGTCTCTATGCGTATTCGATCTAAGTTTTGCTCACCTCAAGTATGTAGACCTATATTGCAAATTTGGATAGTATCCATAAACGTTCTAGAAGTTTATGGTGCAAGGTTATTAGATTTTAGTCAATCTTGAGTTGATTTAATAGTTTTGACAACTTTGAAGACTATTTCAACATCCATGCAAATGCCTAATCTATTCTTAATGATGTAGATGATGGTGCTATGGTCTTGTAATAATGATGCAACCCTAATTGAGTTTCAGAAACCCTAGGCCGCCATTAAAAGACTAGAAAACACAGAAAAAATTCTGAAATCCGCCAGAAATCGCATCAGCTTCAAGGCAAAAGGCGGCCAAGGAGATGTAGTAAAGCTGCGTCCAAAAGAAGGGCAAAAAACACACACAGATTTTGTGCTCAAACACTGAAAGAAATTGCGGCCTGAAGAGCTCCGAAGATCTGCAAATGTCGGTTCTCAGGGAGGACAGAGATTAAACGCGACCATCAAAATGCGTCTTAGGAGACAAAAAGAATGCGTCGCTTTTCAGAAAATGCGACCTTCAAGAGCAAAAAATCAAGCCTTAGACTACCACAAAAAATAGAAAAATGCAACCCGAATGAAGAATCCATGCCAGAAGTCCAGAAACACGATTTAATCACACGCCAAAAAATGACAAACAGAGCACGCGGGTTTAGCAGAAAAAATCCGCGACCAAAAAACCCACGAAAAAGTCTGACTCAGAAACCCTCAATTTTTCCAGAAGAGCCACAAGAAGATTTTCGATTTTTTTATTTTATTGTTTTTTTTCCGAAAATCTGAGCACTCAAAAAAATCGTTTGAAAAAATTCTGGAAATAATACCAGGTAACTAGGGCACGAAAAAATTCTAAAGGCCCGTCACCCGCTCTGATACCATGAAAATATTATTGATATTCAAGATTGGATGATTACAGATGGAGACGTAGTCTCTTTATATAGAGAAAAACAAAGAACGAAAATATAAACATACTAAACTCTAAACTAACGTATAAAATAGAAACTACCTAACAAATTGAAGATGACCATTAATATAATATTATTAATTACTCTAATAGCCCTCTCATGATAAGTTGAAAATGAATTAGAGTTTATCCTTTTATACAAACACCCTAGCATATAAATTTGAATGTTTTTCACTCAAATTGGAAGGCAAAAATTAGTAGGAAGAGTGTCAAAGTGGGCCCTAGATTAAATTTGAATTTAGAAATTAAGGGGTGAAATTTGCATTGCAATTCTATACTATGACCAATTTCACATCTACAATTTAAATTTAGGAAAAGGGAGAGGAAAATTGAAGATTAAGTGTGGATTCTTGGGATGTGTGAGGTTAGGCTAAGGTTAATCATCAATTTTTGTTCAAAAACATGTCACTTGTATGCTTGTCATTACATTTGGGACAAATGACCAAAGTGAGTCTAAAACTGAGGGAGAAAGTACTAGGTATGCATTTTTCACCCTTTACATTTTTCTCTTACTTTAGTTTGCATGTGGCCTAGTATGATTATGTGTGTCAATGTAAACAAGATGTCAATATGAAATTAAAGAGCACACTCATAATGAGGAACAATGAGGATGATTGATTCCATGCATACTCCTTGTTATTGATGCTTTATCTCAGTGCTTGCAAGCACAAATCTCCATAATTAGTATTTTGACAAATATTTCAAGTAGGAATTAACAATAATAAATTGCCAATGCCAATGATTCAGAAGTAAAGTAAAAAAGGAAATAAGAGTTGTGAAGGAGATCAAAAAAGAATGTGGTTGTGGAGGAACTTGTAAAGAACATGGCTGTGAAGGAGCATCTATTAATATAAGCGATGTATGGCTATGAATGATCCCACATAATAAAGCAATGTAGGGTAGTGCAAGAGCCATCATAATATGCTAATCATCACAATCATAGCCATCAAAGAGTACTAGAGATATGATATGCTCTTCCAATTGGTTGTATTAAAAAAAGATGCTATGAGTTGTAGGAGAGGAGAAAAAGTGGTGTGTTATAGATATGTTTATGTTGACATAATAATCTTGTAATACTATCATAGATAACATGTGACAAGCCATAAATAAGATAGCAACATGACTGTGTTAGATTGCACAGGTATTGTAGGGGGATAATATGCCCCCAAAATTGTCCCCAATGGTGAGCACAATGAACAAATGAGTATAGCCAAAATGCTAAAGGTGACCATGTGAAAACAATTAAGAGATGAAATATAATAAGCACAAGAATAAAAGCATGTTCCACATGATGTAAAGTTACACTTGAAATAACATATGAAATACAAGGATAAGGTTGCATGAGTGATTTGATGTTCAAATTCCTAAAATCAACACAAATTTTAATGTAACTATTATTTTTTATTAGGACAAGGTTAGACACCCAAGAAGAACACCTAATGGGTTTAATGACTTCAATTTCATTAAGTCTTTCTACTTTTGTGGAGTCATTGTAGGATTTATAGGCCTTTGCTTTTGTTGAAAAGGACTTTAGGCTGCAAAAGAATGGTATGTTGAAAGAGGTCTCCTATAAACCTTAAGCTCATCATAAGATGATGCAAAATGATGTCTAAATCTCCTTAATAATGCAATTAGACGGTGTCTATCTGTTTTTAGTCTTTTACCAATGTATATCATTCTTGGTGATGTCAATTTTCTAAGGTTTACACCCTCTATATCTGCCTCTTCAACAAATTTTCTTCTTTCTTTGTAATAATCAACCCTATCAAAGGTTCTTTCTAGAACACAACCAACCCCTTGAGAATGGTATTTACCTTTAGTTGTATCATTTTTGCCCCAAACAAGGTTTCCTTATTATGGTGCTCAAGTATAAATTACCAATCAATCACTTCTCAAATTCATTAGTGCATAAACCTATAAAGCTACCGATTATCATCAAAAACTTCAACCATAAATGTTATCCTGTAGTGTTGGCCTTGTGAAAATCTCTATGTTATAAATATATTGAGAAAACACTAGCTTCAAGTTAAATGTAGATGCAAAACCAACCAAAGCATCTAGTGTAGTATTTTCTAGTCTATCAACCCAATGGATACCAAAAGCATTAAACTGCTCAATAATGTCCCAAACTACATTCCTGTATCTTTTCAGAATTTTACCTTTCGTTGCATTTCTTATCTATGACACTATAAGCTCTAAATCTCCTAGTACACCTAAACACTTAATATTATGTTCAATGCGATATTTAGTCCTAAAATCAAAGTTTCACGAGAAAGTTAGCTTGAATGAAAATATGAATTTATATTGTTAGGAGAGACTAGGACAGCATTGGCACTAGAACCTTCTTTTGAGCAAGCCCCAACAAAGAACATTGTTTGTAAAATATTTTTTCTTTAAGCCAACATCACAAGTGTGCTAGGAAGGGTCAACCAAGCTGCTTGTACTATCATCACAATACGCCACAAAGCGATCAATTCCCTCATCCATGTAAATTAGGTCATTGATTGTCTTCTCATGATCTTAGATATTATCTGTAATTTAACATTTTCCCCTTGCAATCAGGTTGTAGCATAAGAGAGATCCATTTGTATGTTGCCCCTAGTGGAGGCATCCCATTTTCTTGACAATAACATGCCTCATTTTTGTTGGACAATCAACAACAATGATATTTATGTTGGGAGATTTAACAGGGTAGGTTGCTCTATTAGACCTCAACTGCATTGACTATACCTATGACATGGACCTCCCTTGATTCCACATCAAATCACTTTCCATAGTTCTTGGAGATTTTAAGACCTAGCTGATTCATAACCTTTAGAGGCATAACATTGCTAGAGGCAATTATAAACCAGCCGCTTGTCAATCAACAAAGTAGTATAAAAAGGGATTATGTTTATTTGATGTTTTACATGGGATGCACCCAAGTAGACTTTAGGAATTTCTTGAACATTTGTATTAACCTATTAAGTACTGGAAGAACTAGTAGGTGCTTCATTACCTTTCGAAGGGACAACTATATAAGGTAACACCCTACTCGTATATTTTAGAATCCTCATAAGTTCATTCAAAGGAACTTGCACTTTAATTTGGTTCATAGCTAAAGCCATCTTAATTGGGATATATGTAGGAAAATGAATGGATTCATGCACTGTAATAACATGTGCTTTAGGAATACAATGCATAACTTGACTAATAATAACTTGACTAATAACCTGATCACCTTTAGTGCTTGTATGAATGCCAGAACCTTATGCTTATATCTTTTCATGCTGTGTTAATTTGAACTCAGAATTGTGTTCTTATTTTTTGGAGATTGAACATTTGTTGTAGGTATTTCAATTTTCTTAGCCTTAGCTACAAACTTGTTTTGAACTTTTGGGTTTTGCATCAACGCTCTTCTTTTTCAGCCACCTTTACATTTATAACCCTATTTTCAACATTACCAAGAACCTTTTACCTTCCTTTACATTAGGAATAGTAACTTATTTATCTTGACTTCTGCAACAAGGTTAGTTTAGCTCCCACTTCCCTGTTTCTTGAGTGATAGTCACTTTGCACTTGACCGACTGTTGCATTAGTCAAAGCTTTGATGTCATTTGTAGAAGGCCTTGCCTTTTGTATCTTTGTTGCTTATCCTCTTTCAAATGCTCTAAACAATGTTCAGGCACCCTGTACTCATGCATGACATTCACGTCATGAGGCCAATTTACATTGAAATGATCATCATACTCATTTTGATAATACGTATTGGGACGGTCAAATAAGCAGACATGTTCATCCTTCTCTTAATCTTAATGGTATTTTGGACCACCTTCATCATCCTGGCACTCCTCATTTTCCATCATAGCAGTTGCAACTGCACATTTCGTTGGGTCATTTGGATTATAACAAGCATCACACCAACGTAAATCATTCTACATACTTAATTGGGCTTTCCTTAGTGAATTAGGGGTCTCGTTTTCATGGATATTTTCATTATAATGCCTTGGGGTAGCATGCATATCATTCTAATTTTGTTTCTAAGACTACTCATAGTTGTAAGGCTGAGTCGATAGGCACAGCCTTTGGTGTGTTTGTGTTGGTAAAGTAGTGAGTGATGCGACGCGATGACTTTAGTGTATACGTTTAACACACTTTCCTCGAAGCTACGTCGACTGCACCACTACTCACTGGTAAAACATTTTAAAGGAGTCTCTGCTTCTAGTTCTTTGCTCTCTTGTATCTTTTCAAGCTTTTTCTCCAAATCAGAAAGGGAGTTTCATCGGTGATATTTTCTTTCATTCTTTCAATATGTCTTCCTTAACATCCTCATCTTCGTTTTCTGTTACGCCTTCCCAATGCATTGATGAAATTCTAATGACAAAGGCGGATAAGCCAAACTTCCATCTTAGCCAATTAGTCGTGCACATTGATGCTCTTCTTGCTCGTTATGGCCCTAAGCTGGCACAAACCATGCTCTTTGTTGATTTCATCCAAGTTTTCCATGTTTTATTACTAAACAACACCATTTATGTATTTATTACAGCGAAAAAGGAATACCATCCGAGAGAAGCTGGCTGATATGCCATATGTATCAGAGAAGGTGTCAACTATTGTGAAACTGATTGCCAATGACTTACACTTGTCGTCTTATAAATATTTCCTTATGTTTTTCAACAATTTTTTGTTTGGCTGTTATTGTCAATAGTTTAGACTGAAATTTGTAAAGGGGAATTTTTATGCACAGTTATTATAGGGTTTTTTGGGTTTTTCATCAAAGCAAACATTCCCTCTCAAATGTCCCTATTCATTGTAACATCCGCCCTTTGCGTGGTGTTCTGTGTTTGTGTTATATATATTTTTGAGTAGTATTTTATATGAATTTATTTTTAATGAGTCAATATTCTATTCAGCATTTAATTGCATTATGAAATATATGGGTCAATAATCGCACATAAATCATACAATTGAATTCTGATCTTAACATGAGTGTTCTTGGCAAATTTTATTTACTAAGGAATATTGATCTCTATGCTAGTACTTTCATTTTTGGACAAGTGTTTTGCAAATTTTATTGGAGTTCATTTTACGAAAATCCAAAATTTGATGGTATTGACATCTATATACAAATTTGCTGAGAGATAAGATCTTGTAATAAATCATGCTTCCTGGAGTGGAGGGATGCGATGACTAGCTTTTGGTGGTCGTTGGGGCAGGGTGCCTGCGACCTGTTCTAGGTGCGGGTGTTGTTCTTCTGTGAGGGCTGCTTTTCCTTTCGTTTTGGTGTTTGTGGTGGGCTCGTAGGGTGTGGGGTCTTGAGAGTAGGGTCAGTGGGGAGCTGAGTGGGGTGTGGAGCTTGGTGTTTGCTGTGAGGAGGTGTGGTGGTGGGTGGTTTGGGGTTTGGCGTGTGGGGTTAGAAGGCTAGTTTGGAGCTTGTTTGTGAGGGATGGGATTTTTGTTGTTTGGTTGTGGTGGGTGTCAAGTGTGGAGATATGGGTAGGAATTCCAAGTGCTTGGTGATTGCAGGTGCGAAGCCGTCTGCGGATATGCATTTACCAATGAAGGATACCTCTTTTGTGGGTGAGAGCTCCAAGCTCAAAAAAGTGAATGGATGTTTGCCATGAAGTCAAGCTCATCCAGTTCTGGTTATCTCTCCGAAATCGGTGCATGAGGACTTCTCTTATTGGACTCAACATGTTCTTATTTGTAAGTTCTTGGGTATTCGTGTTCCCCTCTTGGCTTTGGAGTCTTGGATGCGTCATTCTTGGCAGGTTGAGGGTGATTTTGATATTCTGGTGGCTGGGAATGGCTTCTTCTTGGTTGATTTCTCTTGCATTTCAGATCGTAATCGTGTCTTTGAGGGAGGCCCATATTTTTACAATCAAGTGGGTTTGTTCATGAAACCTTGGCTTGGGGGATTCAATGCTACAGAGGATCTGCCTTCCTGAGTTCCTGTGTGGGTCCACTTGCCATGGCTGCCTTTGGAATTCTGGAGAGAAGATATTTTGCAATGGATTACGACATTGTTGGGGAAGCCGGTTGCCATTGCTCAGACTACTTTGGTTAAAAAGGTATTTTCTTTTGCTCACATTTTTGTTGAAACTGACCTCAATAATCCTTTGCCAGATTCTTTGGAAATTTGTATTGGCTCTGCCTCATGAATTCAACAAATAGATTATGAGTCCCTCCCTTTTCGATGTCATTTTTGTCATGAGTATGGACACCTTCAGCGTTAATGCCCTCGGGTATCCAGATCGACTGGGGCTTCTTCTCCTCCTTCATCAGGGCCTTCAGTAGAGGAGGGGGAATAAAAGTAAGGTGTATGTGGCCGAGGGGGGGTCTGATAAGGATGGTTTCACTCCTATTAAGCCGAAAGCTAAGGGAAGGGGTCAAAAGCGGGCCTACAAGGATAGGCAGAGTGATTAGGGATTTAATCATTTTGAGGTCTTGGATAATCAGGCCCTAGAGGAGGGGATTCTTGTTGAGCTATTGTCTGGGGCTACTAGTGTGGATCCTGGGCTGGAACAAGCAATTGTTGTTAGGGACACTTCTTTGCCTTTGGTGTAGGGGAGTTCTGAGCCTACAGAGGCTTTTGCTAGCTTACAAAATGATATTATTTTAGCGGATTTAGCTAAGGAGGTTCTGTCTTTGGGGTCGGCCTCTTATCTGGGGGTGTTGCAGCGCCCTCTCAAGAAGGGGCATTTTGAGCATTCCTCAAAAGTTGGTTGCAAAAAGGATTTGGACAAGATTAAAACTACTAGGGATTTGATGGTGTAATCTGGGTCAATTAAGACCATTGATGCCCACTTCGCTCAACCTTCCTCATGATTATTCTTTCATGGAATGCAAGGGGGTTGAATAGCGCCTCTTGTCAAAAAGCTATTTAGGATTTGATCGGGGTTCATTCTCCAGATATCTTTTGTGTTCAGGAGACTAAGCTTCAAGTAGACTTCATGCTACGGTGTGCTCCTCATATTTGGTTTTTTGGTCAATGTCAGTGTATTGGTTCTAGGGGAAGTTCTGGAGGCTTGGCACTTTTCTGGGATCCTCGTAAGGTTGTTACTCGTTGGTGGATTTCTAGCCAGTCTTCTATTTCTATGGTGGCTTCAGTTTTGGACTCTGGTGAGACTATTTTGGTCAATAATGTTATGCTTTGATTGAAATTTGTGGTAAAACCGAGCTTTGGGCCCATATCAGATATGTTAGGTCCTATGCTCCTTATCTACCTTGGATCTTAGCTGGTGATTTCAATGCTGTGTTATGTTTGTAGGAGAAAAGAGGGGGATTTCCTAGGCTTGGTCCTGCTTCAGAGCTTTTTCGATCAACTGTGGATTCTCTTGCTCTTGTTGATGTTAAGCCTTCTAATGGCATATTCACTTGGAATAATAGACAAAGTGGGCTAGAAGCGATATCTAAGTGGCTTGATAGATTTCTGGCTTCCAGTTTTTGGGTGAGCAACAACATTGTCATTTGCTCTGAGATTCTTGACTAGTGTGGCTCTGATCATTGGCCAATTAAGTTTACGACTTCTTCTTTTACTAGACCAAAGAATCGTCCTTTCAAATTTCAGCTTATGTGGCTTCGGGATTCTTCTTTGTTTGATCTTGTTGATCAGTGGTGGCGGGATGGTACCCCTGCTTTCAGTATTGCTATGTATGTTTTGGTTAAGAAGTTGCAACATGTCAAATATCATCTCAAGCGATGGAATAGGTTGTCTTTTGGGAATCTTCGAGCCAAGAAAAGGGAAGCACAAGATCATCTTCCTGTTATCACTTGCCAAATTTGGGATCTGGGATTTTCAGAGGCTCTTGGTCATGCTGAGTCTCAGGCTCTAAAATTGGTGGAGGAGTGGGAGCTTCATGAGGAGATTTATTGGAAACAAAAAGCTAGGGTAGACTGGCTTCAAGAGGGTGACAGGAATATTGCTTTCTTTCACCATTCTGTGTAGGCTCGCTAGAATAAGTGTCATATTTCTTCTTTGGTTAATTATGAGGGTCTTTCGATTTCTTCGCAACAGGCTTTGTCTAGAGAGGCTTGTCAGTTTTACTCTGCCCTGTTTACTGAGGATTCACTTCCTCTGAGGCTGAAGAGAATATGGTCCTTGATTGCATTCCTTCTTTGATCTCTGCTGACTTGAATTCTTCTCTTACTCATCCAATTACTTTATCTGAAGTGGAGGAAGTGGTGTTTGGGATGAATAAAGGGAAAGCGCATGGCCCTGATGGTTTCCCTGTTGAATTTTTCTAGGAGTTCTGGGATATTGTCAAGCTGGATTGGTTGGAGGTTGTCTGGGAGTCTCTTCATAGCAAACAGATGCTTCGGGCCCTGAATGCTACCTTGTTGGTTCTCATCCCTAAAAAGGAAGGTGCAGATAGACTTGAGTTCTTTCGTCCCATTGCGCTCTGTAATGTGGTATACAAGATTATTACAAAATTGATTGTTGAGAGGCTTAAATCTTGTCTTCCTATTGTCATTTCTGAGGAGCAAGATGGTTTTGTGGCGGGTCGTCAAATTCTTGATGGGGTAGTGGTTGCCTCTGAGGCCATTCATTCTATGGCGACCTCTAAGGATAGGTCTATGTTTCTCAAGTTGGATATGGACAAAGCTTATGATAGGGTTAAATGAAGTTTTTTACAGAAGATTTTGTTAGCTTTTGGTTTCTCTTCTAAGTGGGTGAAGTGGACTATGAGTTGTGTTACTTCTTCCTCATTTTTTGTTATTGTGAATGGTGACCCTTCAAAGCTGTTTGGTGCTACCAGGGGCCTTCGTCAAGGGGATCCACTCTCCCCTTATCTGTTCATTATAATGGCTGAGGGGCTAGGTCAGTTTCTCAAAGTTAGGGTTTCTCAAGGTTTGATTCATGGCTGGCAATGGGGTGGGGGTTTGCCAACACTTTCTCATCTTTAGTTTGTGGATGATACCTCTCTTATGGGGTTGGCTCGCATTCATGAAGTTGAGTCCTGCAGGAAAGCTTTGGATATCTACCTTGCGGCTTTTGGACAAAAGGTCAATGAGCAAAAGTCTTCTATTTTCTTCTTCAATACTCCTCAGGCTATTCAGCGGCAAATTGCAGTCATTTTGTGGTTTCAGTTTGGGTCTCTTCCCTTTGTCTATCTAGGTATTCCTCTTGCTATTGGTCGCCAGCCTAGGTCTTCCTGGCAGATGTTACTTGATAAGCTTCGACAGAAGGTAACCCATTGGACTCATTGGTGGTTGTCTACAGCTGCTAGAGTGACTCTTCTTAAGTCTGTTATCCAGGCCCTGCCCGTTTACATATGCTTTGTTCAAGTGGCTCCTATGTATTTCCTTAAAGAAATACATGTTGATGCCCTTTCATGCCAATTTCTTTGGAGTGGTAACTTGCTCTCTAATAAGTGGAGCCTTATTAAGTGGGAATCTATGTGTAGACCAAAGCAGGAGGGTGGGCTTGGTTTACGTTCTGCTATTTTGAACGGGCAAGTTCTTGCTGCTAAGCTTTACTGGCATTGGTGTACAAATCAAGATCAGTTATGGGCCCGTATTTTTAATTATAAATATCTTAGGGGTGTTGCTTCTTTTGAGGTTCCTTGCTATCCTCTTGAGGGGACTGGTTCTATGATTTGGAAGACTTTGAAAGTGGGAGTTAATTTGATTAAGAGAGGTCTTTTTTGGATTTGTCACTCAGGGTCACAGGCTCTTTTTTGGTCAGATTCTTGGGATGGTCACCCTCCTATTCTTTCCAGTTTTCCTCACCTCCAATCCCTTTTAGATGTTTTTATTGAGGCTGGTTGGGATACTGTTGTGCATTATAAGGTTGCTCAGCATTGCGGTTTAGCTATAAGCTTTTTGTGAAAACTTCCTTCTCAGTGGCCTCTTGGGGGGTCTGCGCTGGATAGGAGGGAGCTGGCTCAACTTCTTGCTACTCGGGTTTGTAATTCTTTGAGGAGACTTGATGTTCTGGCTTGGGATGGCTCTAATTTGTTCGGGAAGTACTCTGTGGCTACTGGTTACAAGCAACTTGGTAGGCAATTGTTTGGGGACATTGAGGTCCCTTGGTGGAAGCAGGTTTGGCACAAGTTGGCATGGCCCAAGTGTAATTTTTTCATGTGGTTGGTTGCTCATAATCGGTGTCTTACTTGGGATAATTTATGTAAGCGGGGTTTCCAAGGCCCTTCAATGTGTTTTCTGTGTCATAACTGTGAGGAGAGTGTCTCTCATCTCTTCTTCCAATGCTCTTTTGCTAGAGAGATTTGGCATATTTGGTGGAGGGTGTGGAATATGCCTTGTTGGCATGTTTCTTCATTGGCTGAGTTTATGGATTGGTGAGGTAGGGCCCCTGTTTCTACACCCTTTCTTCATGCTGCTTGGGCTCTTGGTCCTTCGCTTATTCTCTAGAACCTTTGGCTAGAGAGGAATCGAAGGATGTTTTAGGATGTGATGATGGTGGCCCCACACTTGTGGTGGAAAATTTTGCATTCTGTGGGAGAGAGTGTTGCGGCAAAGTGTGATCTGATTGTTCCTGTGGCTCCTTGTGATGTTGACTGTTGTAATCGTCTCCATCTTCCTCCTTCACAAAGACAGCTCATGCATAACAGATGTCGACATCCTACCCTGAAGGTGAATAGGGGGGGAGATGGTCTCCTCCTCCTCAAGGTGTTTTGAAAATCAACACGGACGGCTCCTCGCGGGGAAACTCGGGTCATGCTGGTATTGGTGGTGTGGGTCGAGACAGCTTTGGAGATGCTTAGTTTATCTTCTCTATTTATAAGGGTCTTTATACTAATAATTTTATGGAGGCTCAGGCCATTTTATCAGCCTTGGAACGTGGAATTCAATTGGGATGGCAAAGGATCATATGTGAGTTTGACTCCCAGGTTGTGAATTTGTTGAATAGGCGACATTTAGAAGATGTTAGTTGGCATTTGGCTTTGATTGTTGATCAGATTCTTCACCCCTGTGCTTCTTTAGAGGCTATTACTTTCACTCATATTCCTAGAGAATGAAATGTTGTTGTTGATTGCTTGGCTAAATGGACTTCTGATCATATTCATGATTGGAGCTTGGTGGACCGGGGTCAGTTACCCCCCAGATTTGTCTCAACAATTGGATCATTTGGTGGAACTTGATAAGGCTATGTGATGCCCTTGCTTTGTTCTTATTCTTGATTTAATAAATTTTTTTACCCCTCTTTTATTAAAATTCTGATAAAATATTATAATTTGACATGCTGCAAACAAATGAGTTAAAGGGGTCTTATAATGAATGATGCATAAACCAAAACTACACAGTTGAATCTTGATAAAATATTATTGTTTAATACATTGTAAAAAATACCACTTGTCACATGGTCACCTTTCGCATCTCTTACTTGTCGAAGTGGTATATTATTTTCAAGTATTTGCAGCATATTTCAGATTATATCATTATTGTGCAAGTTGTTTCATTACACAATATCTCTATTTTTTATTATCAACACACTTATTTATGTGTTTATAAATGTATATGATAATTTATATAGATATTAGAAAATAATATTTATATTAAAAAATTCTTAAAATAAAATTTCATGTAAAATAACATAGATATCTTAATACATCTATTTCAAAAATAAGTGGTAAATATTATTAAATATATTTAAAATATTTATATTAGTATTTTTTAAAAAGATTTGTACTTAAAATATATATCTTTTAATTTCATTTTTTTTACTGCATTTTAAATTATTTATATATATATTTTTAATTCTTTACCTATTAGATTTAGTGAAAAAGGAGATTGATAGTTGAGATTCACTTAAAAAAGAATGTTTTGTATGAAAATTGCTACGCTGATTATTAGGTGTGGAGATTTAGAGGGAAATCAAAGGGAAAATGCTTATTTTATTTGTTGGTAATTATTTGTTTTAAATTTGATATTGATTTTTGCAGATAAAAGAGTACTCTCGAAACAAACATGAAACAAGCATAGCAGTGTTAAATGCAATTGGAAAAGCTCATTGGGTTGCAGTGGGTTTCCTAGTGGTGGGTGCAGCTTTAAACGTTGTAGACACCATTGAAAATAACAAGGAGGAGTGTTTCAGACTTCTCAAGTCTATGAATGATCTGGCCTATGAATGATCTGGCCAAAGTAATCCTCCACCTTCAACGCCTTCCAAGTTTGAAGATGGAGTTGCACATGAAATTGAAGGAGTCCATAAATTTAATTGTTGACGGAGCCATCTTATGTTGCTCCCAGAAGAAAAGAAAATGATTTATTAAAAAGTACATAGCAATTTTATCTTTGAATAGATGTTTTTCTGTGTGCAAATATTTTTTCTAGATTATTTGATTTATACAATGCTCTTTTAAGCTTTCACAGCACGCTATTTTGTGTTCTCAGCTTTTAAGCCAATGTTTTAATTTTAGATTATTAAGTCAAGGACATACTGTATTTATCTTAGTTGCCAACACCATTTCTGTACACTAGACTGTAATATCTTCTCATTTAGTTAAATAAATTTTGATTGGAACATGTGAAGGGTGTTCAGAGCCTCAATGGATGGACAAGAGCTTCAGAAACTTAACAGGGACATAGATGATATGTGTAAGTTCCTTCGTTTACAAATAAACGCCTCTACTTTGGAAGCAATACAAAGCATTCAGGTAGTCAGTCCACCCCTGTTCCTGCTCTCAACAATGATGCAGGTGAAACATCATCAGCCAGTTGTTATTGAGCTTCTGTTTTGTTAACTGTAATAGGCGCTACATTGACATTTTCTGACATTTCACATGTTTGGATAACTAGCAGTTGTGATAGAAGAGAAAATTGAAGAAGTCATTCAACTGCTAGACTGGGAAAATGATAGTGCAACAACAGCAGTGATTGTATATGGTATTGGAGGGTCTGGAAAGACCACCCTGGCTGATGCAGTTTATGCCTCTCTAAAAGACAAACTTCAAGGGTGGAAATATTCTAAAGTTACTCTCATTCAAAACTTGGAAAAAGATCCCAACGTTGAAGAGCTCCAGTCCTTGATTTTACAGGATTTGACGGCCACCAAACAAACTGTAAGAGATTTTCAAAGTGGACGCCAAAGCCTGAAAGGCATTACAGAAAAGGAATCCATCTTCCTATATATTGACAATGCTTTGTTTCTGGAACCACTAGAAAAGCTTCTACCTAAGGATGTCAAAACTGCGAAGAAACTCCGGTTGCTTTTGACGGCCAGAGAATCAACTATCTCAGGAGTAATTGAAGGCTGTGGAGTCGAACCTTGCAAACTCTATCACATGGAACCTCTTTCTGTTGATGCAGCCCTTCAAATCTTATGCAGAAAAATTGATATGAACAGAGAAAAAGACTCCATATTGGTGGAAGACCTAATGCCAGGAAGATAGCAGAGAAATGCAACTGCTGTCCTCTATTTTTGGAAGTCATCGGAGCTTATCTTCATCAACGGAAGAATGAAGCTGAAGCTTATGAACGAGTACTTGATTGGGTACAATCTGGAGAGGATTTTAGTGGCAGTGAGAATTATAGTTTTGATGAGTCGAGGGTTCTATTTTCTTATATGGGACTTAATCCAAGTGCAAAGCAAGCATTTCTTGATATATGTTCATTTTTCTATGGTTGGCCGTGGGAGTGGGAGGATGTTGCATGTATTGTGGGAGAGGAAGAAATGGAATGTCTTCAGGAAGGAGATCTCATCAAAAGAGAAGGTAAGCAGATAAAGATTCATGATCTTATTCTAGCAGCTGGTCGTAATAAATCAAAATACAATCGATTCAAAAATGTAGAAGATTTTTCTTTCACCGTGAAAAATAAAGAGGTATGTATAAATTTTCTTTAAATATGATAAACCGACTAAAAGATATATATACATATACCCCTAAAAATATATCTGAAAGAAGAAGATTATTAGAAAAGTGTATGTTTTGTTTCTTTCTTACTTTGTTTAATTAATTTAAGAACAAACTTTATACAATACAACCACTTTATTTTAGTCCTTTGAAATTTCTTTTTTCTAAATTAATTTGACAATGTGTCTGAATTTCTAACAGCCTGTTTCTCAGGTAAAAGGAATATGGATGGGCAATGGTCCTTCCCCTATATCAGCAGAAGAGTTAGATGCCACAAGCCGGTCTTTCCGAGTATTTTATATGGAAAAGACGGCGAGTGTGAAAGGGAAATGCCGCAAACATTTTGATGAGCTAAGGTTTCTTCATGTGAAAAGGCGGCTACCCAATTTACCAATCAGTCTCTTCAACCTCAAGTATTTGAGATACATATCAATAGCTGAACTTGAGTAGGAAATCATTTTGAGTCCGTCCATGGCAAGTGATCAACGATTTCCACATAATAATGATTTATTTCTTCCTTCTCAGTTGTGATGTTTTCTAATTTTCCGTTTAATGTTTTTGTATTTGGAGATATGAAAAAGAAGTGTTGTATTTCTAATTTTCCCTTTAATAGTGATGAGTTGTGAATTAACCTTCCTAATCGTCGTTGCAGAATTTTCCAGATTTAAACGTGCTCAAATTCAACAGCTGCAAAATACAGGGAATCGCTAAAATTGCACATCTTCGTTCATTAAAGCAGCTGGATTTGAGCGGATGCAATACAGATGGAATTTCACAATGTTTTCTTAATTTACATAATCTGCGAAGGTTCAAACTGTCCTCCTGTAAAGACATAACCGAATTGCCTGAATCTCTTGTCAAGCACCGATCTTTAGAGGAGTTGGATTTGAGTTCTTGTAGTAATCTGAAGCAGTTGCCAGCTGGATTTGGGGAGTAGGTCACTCTTACTGTGCTTGACCTGTCAGATTGCTCGAGTTTGCAAGAGCTTCCGTGCGATTTGGAATATCTTGCCTCATTGCAGTCAGTAAAAATAAATGGGTGTGAAAGTCTGACATGTCTTCCCCATAGCCTTGGAGGCATGTCTGTGTGGGGATCCAATATAAATTTTGATAGATTGTTCAAGTTTAAGTGAATTACCGGAAGAAATTTGCAAACATACAGTGCTCACAAGGATTTCATTAGAATATTGTCCTAGTTTGAAGATGCTTCCCAGCAGGCTTGGTGAGCTCACTTGCCTGCAACATTTAAACTTATCAAGTTGTGGAAGCTTACAAGAACTGTGTAACGGCTTTCATTGCCTAGTAGGATTGAGAACATTAAACTTGAGTTATTGCAGAAGGTTGTCAAGCCTGCCTCTGGGTTTTGGGAAACTTGGTTCTCTAATAACATTAAGTTTGAATAATTGCAAGAGCTTGTCAAGTCTGCCTCTAGGTTTTCAGAAGCTTAGTTCTCTACAAACCTTATATTTATCAGGATGTGATAAAGTGGAGGAATTGTGCAGTGACTTCCATTGCCTTGTAGTGCTAAAATATCTAAACCTGTCAGAGTGTGATAGTTTATGCAAACTTCCATACCGTTTTGGTGAGCTTAGCTGCTTGGAAACCTTATATTTATCAGGATGTGATAAACTGGAGGAATTGTGCAGTGACTTCCATTGCCTTGTAGCATTAAAATATCTAGATCTGTCAAAGTGTGATAGTTTATGCGAACTTCCGGACCGTTTTGGTGAGCTTAGCTGCCTGGAAATATTAGATCTCTCAGGATGCTCTAATTTAGTAAGGCTTTCTGATGATTTCCATCTCCTCTGATCGTTAACAATATTGAAGCTTTCCAAATGTGAGAATTTGGGTGGTGAATGGATGGATAGTGTGGGGAGTATGAGGAGCTTATGGCGCCTCGACATTGTGCACAGTGAAAGAATGATACAGCGGTGAATGGAAACCAAAAGCCAAAAAGAAAGGAACCTGGTGGTGGCAACAGACTCCCCTCAGGTATAAGTTCTAATTTTTATTTAGCACTAAAATTCTATAGATTTAACTTGGAGCAAATAATTAATAATTTAGATGAAATCTTAAATTTCATTCTATTACTGTCTTGGCTACCTATGTGCAGTTGCAGAATATATATGTGGCTTAAAATTGGATATATTTAAGTTACAGAAATCACATTTTTTTTATTCCAAATTTTAGATTGCATTCCATCATAGTTCTTGTTATTGCATTGCAATTGCAGGGTACCGAAGGAGAAAGGGCTTTGTTGTTGAAAGGGGTGTTATCAAAGATATTTGATGAGGAAGGGCTTCTTCTTGACACTCATCAACGCCCCTTCTATTCATCCTCACTTCAACCACAAACTCCCCTCATCTTCATCATCGATTCAAAATATGGCCACCACCCGTGGGGAACATTAGGAAAGAACCTGCAGCAGCTGCAATGTACTTCAAAAGAGATGCAAATCATATATGTTGGGCGCCATTTTAAATCATTAACATCCAAGTTGCCCACCAGAATCCTGGCTTATACACCTGACAACTCCCGGACTTCTTCTTCTGTCATAAATTATCTGTTGTTTTTGGAAGCATTGCAGTTCTCCGTAGCACTGATCAAGTAGAACAAAACGGCCTAAAATGCTTGTCAGCGTGGGAAGACATATCTTTTGTATTGGATCGAGTGGCCTTTCTCACAAAGACTCACAGAGAGAGCAATATTGAATTGCTGAGAGAATTGCTGGTAACTGAAAAAACAGATTACTTGTTGCTCAATAAAAATCTTCAGGTATTGTTTCCGAGTAATTTTGTGTTAAAATGGTGGTCTCAGTATAATTGTGATGGAAATGTTTGAGGGCAGCATTTCAGAGTAATAGAGAATAATAATTGCAGGTAAAGGTTGACGAACTACAAGGAAAATTGATATTACTCTCGTCACATATCTTGATGAAACCCAATTGTGCGCCTCGGCTGTGAAAGAAATGTATCTGAAGATGCAACAGAGCCATAACCATGTGCTCCAAGTTGTTTGGGTTCCAATTCCTCATGATAACACATCAATGGAGGATTTTGAGAGAGCGGCTGCCAATGCTCCGTGGCCAGTGATACTGAATCGAATACGTTCTTTTATTGGGTGGCAGCAGGAAATACCATGCGTTTGTGTGGTGGACGAGAAGGGAAGGATTTCTAACAAAGATGCAATGGCGATGATAGATGGGTGGGGGGTAGAGGCGTATCCATTTTCTCAAGCTCGTGAAGAAGAACTGTGGAAGGCCGAGTGGGAGGGATTCAAATTCAATCCTTTATCCATTGTGCAATTCGTCTTTCAAACAAGGTTAGTTTAAATCAAGTGTGTAACCCTTCTCTTAGCTATGCTATAAATCTCATAATTTATCCATACATAATGGCAAGATAATAGAAATTTGAGTTGTGGTGATAGGCAAAGGAGATGATGGATCGTGGAGTACTGATGTTGGTCTGCGTGGGTCCAGCTAAAAAGATGATGGAGCTCGCTCCCGACTTGAATTGTGCTTTGACAATGTTGGAAATGGAGTTGCAGGTCGTTTATGTTGCTCACAGCGACATCTCTCCAGATGAGTATGATGATATGGCTCGGAAAAAGCTAAAAGGAAATGAGTCAGATATGTGTAGCATAGCAACCCTCTCCTACTCTGATATATACAAATTTTGGCGGCGTGTTGAGTATTTGCAAAGTGACTTAATGAATGGAATGGGAACAGATGAAAGGATAGTGAAGGTGAGAAGAATGGTATTGGGTCTTGCTAGTGCAGAGCGGGAGAGTTGGCATAATGAAAGGGGGATGAGCATAGTGATGGTGGATGGAAATGGTGAGATGGTAAGTGGGAGGGGAATGGAAGTGGTGGAACAACTCTGTCACGGTGAAGAAGATAGTAAGGAAAAACTGTTGGAGGACATAAAAAACAGAGGAATAGAGAAAAGTGTGGAGAGCAGATGGAGAGATGGAATCATCCATCCCAAACATTATCCCCAGCATCCTCTCCTCAAACTATTGATTCACAATGTTGTCGGTTGCAGTTTATGCGGTGAGAAAAGGTCGACAATAATATATCAATGCAGTGTATGCGAAAAATGTGTAGTATGTGAAGAGTGCGCTCCAGAATTAAAATGATTTAAGTAGTTTGTGTATAAATGAAAGCCATGCCATCGTTCAACCATATTTACATAATGTTATCTCGTCAATTTCCTTTATGTTTAATTCGAAAGTGTTTTAAAATATTTTTAATATATATATTCAATGATAATAGGACTTATTTAAAGAAGACAGGGTTAAAGATTATTAAATTTTAATCTCTTATTTTTTGAAATTTCAATATACTTTTATTTTGTTTTTACATAAAAATTTAAATATTTATTATAAAAATTAATTTAAAAACATTGACTATATAATCTGAAAAAATATTTTAATGTAAAAATATTTAAATATTTAATAATAGAAAAAAATAAAATGTTATGAAAAGTTATTTCTATTAATTTAATTTAAATATTGAAATGTTAATATCATTGATATAAATTAATTTTATAAAAGTTTATTAAAAAATTGATCAGTTGTTTAGCCTCTTTGGTCTTCCAAGAATGAGGCATGCAAGAGAGGGAAGATACTACAAGGCATTGGGGTTGTTCATTACAAAGGATATCTCCTACCTCAACAACCTCATTTTAGATATATTTGATAATAAAGGGGGATTATAATACACAATCATTGTGTCTTAGTATGTTATTATTAGTTTATATTCATTTTGTAAATATCATTAAGGCTGATAATATATTGATAAAAGGTAAACATTATAATACGGGTTTTTTCTTGTTAATCTCTACATAAAATGTAGATGCGGGCTTTTCAAAGTATGCCCATTTAGATGCAAAAATTCAATGTAACCTTTGGTTAAGTCTTATAATATAAAGCACATAGTCCCATGTTCACCATTTACCTATCAATAGATGCAAAAATTCAATGTAACCTTTGGTTAAGTCTTATAATATAAAGCACATAGTCCCATGTTCACCATTTACCTATCAAAAGTTTGAATGCATTTAACATATTTAAAATATATTTAAAGAGAATTATTTTGAATATATTTATGGTTAGAAAATATATACTAGATATAGAAAATTACATAGCAAATAGCTAATGTTCTTCAAATTGTATTTTGAATAATTTTGTTATATTAAAATATTTAGTTATGTTAATGTTTTTAGAAATTAATATTTAATTTTAGAAATATGTTGATGAATATATTCTAAATTTGAATAAATATTATTTATATTTAAATTCTCTTTAAACGCTATTTTTTTTTACTATAGATTATACTTTACAAAATAAAACTAAAAATATCATGAATATAAAAAATGACTAAATAAATCAAAGCTTCACAATATTTATGATTTATTAGGGTACATGCTTTAGATAATAATGCCTCAAAAGGAATCTTGTTCAAGATTTGCATTAATAAAAATTACCTTTTAAATGACCTTAGTCATACATCAAAGACATTTATCTAGTTGTAATGCATACACATGACCAAACACACACATAAAGTTTCCCTTAAAGTTTCCCTTATTATGAGTAAATTGTAAGGTGAAAATGGCCCTAGAGCTAAAATGTATGTGGGTTTGGGGAGGCTTGGTTTCTCCAACGTGGTTCTTACAACACGGTAGGGAATACAAGCAAACATGATAGGCGAGGGAATGTGTGATGCCCATAATGTGGTAAAGGTAGCCATAGGATCATAATTAGGCATGCAATATAAGATAATGTTGGGAAAGCCACATTTTTCTCAATGCAATATAATAACTCATGATAAGAGTATCTTTAGAAGCATGATAAGAAAATATGAGTGCATGCATGGAAATCATGATGCCTCATAATATAATACAATGGTATGGCACTGAAGGCACAATACGATCACATAAGATGTAAGCAATATGCATGGGCATATAAGAGTAATCTAGGAATGAGGTAATGATAAGAATCATAACTATAATATAGCAAGATAACATAGGCATGCAACCCAAGTATGCTAAAAGTTCCTAAGTATAAACATCAAATAATCAAAGTAAAATATAGGTATTATAGGGGGTGGGATTGTGAGCATATATGAATAAAAAGCGTAAAACAAAACTATCATGGTAAAAAACAAGCATAAGGATGCACAATAATAAAAATATTAAGAAACAAGAAAAAAATAGGAAAACTAAATGTGGCAAGGATGAAGAAAATATGGAAAAGGTGTGCAAGGGAAATAAACTCACTTCAAGCAAGAGAAAAAGTTAAATAAAAAGAAAGGCGAATTCCCGCCAAATGGGGGAAGGTATTGTAGACACCTAAAATTAACACATCACCATTTCAGCTCACCATTCAACAATTTCCTCTAAAGCTGATCAAATAAATCCCTATTTATTCAATTAACCATCCAATCTTCATCTTATTATTATTTTATTATTTATTAATGTGGTCACTATCCATCACTATTCACTTGATCCTATTCCTAACATTTAATCATTAATCATCTCTTTTCTATAGTCCGCTCTTAGATAAATAAATCCAAATATTTATTTATCTAAGTCTCCCATCCTCATCCAAAAGAATCAATATATCCTATTTATCTAATTTACTATTTTATCCACTTTCCATTGATTGGGCTAAAACCAATAATCTCACTAATTCCCCAATTGCACATTCTTAACCTTGATCAATCCCCTCAAATCATGCACATCCTTCAAAATTGTACATAGGAATGGGCCTTTGTACATAAGTTATGGATATTTATACATGTGGCATGGGTCAAATATTTTCCCATACTCCTAGGGTACCCTAAAGTACTCTTTCAATCTTTTCCATCCACTTTCTCCAAGAGAATCCTCAACTATTAATTTCCCTTGAACCTTAAACCTATTCATCCTCATTCACCATGTGGAGACATTTGTTCTCTCCTTATCCTTCCAAGGGTTTAAATAAATACAAGCCTTTGATCTTTTAGATCAATTCTATATATCTAATCCCTCATCAAAAAATCTATGAATTAGATGCAACCCAAGCCATTTTCATCTTGACTCCTTATGCAATATTATTCTACTAGTAAGGGGCACTCACATACCTCATGATCCATCATCTTGGAGAGTAAACACCATGATTTGGTGTAACAAGGGTTAGTATTGATGAGATTTCCTTATGTTTTCATTAGTATTTATTGATCCTTATTCTTTATCAGAAAGTTGCATATATTGTGAGTAGAATAAGTTGATTAGTTTAACTTGTCCTTTCATTCTTGCATTTTGTATGTATGCATGTATATAAAGTATAAAACATAAAATAAGATAATACAAAAAGTGAAATTCTTGTGTAAAATATAAGAAACAAGGCGCATAGTTTCCATCTAGACAAGTGCCCAATCCTCTTCCACATTACCATTATTAAATATTATTTCCCTTTACATTTTTTTTTGAACTCATCCATGGTTATAAGCCCTAGGGTTTGAACTTAGGGCTTATACCTTCATTGATTTTAAAGTACTTTAGTTATAATACAATTATAATTTCATCATTCATCTTCAAATTTCCTAGGGCTTGTTCATTTTTTTTATGTTTATTATAGGTCTTGAAATTAAGGTTTGATTATACATAGCATGACATATATCTTTTCTCCCAACCTCCTACACTAGTATAATCTAACTTATGGATCATTTTAGGTAATTATCATTGGTTAATATTCATGATGCATATATTTTATATTTTAATAGACATGTTCTTATACTTCATTACACATCATTCATGCATCTTTGTTATTCTCAAGACATTATACTAGAAGAATAGGGATATGTAATTTCTATGACGGTTTTGTTCTACCATGTCTTATATTTTCCTTCCTACATGGATTTGATTAGTACACATAGATTGTATGTTATCTAAATAATTTTTTAAAATGACATTCAAGTCATCTCAAACTATATTTGTGCACCTACTTATGCTACCATTATGCAAGTATATGTCCATACATGTGAGGAAAATGATATATTAGAAATTTATATACATTTAATTTTATAGTGATTTGAGAGTAAATGGAGAAACAATACTTTACATTTGAGCTTATATTCAATATATATATATATATATATATATATATATATATATATATATATATATATATATAGAGAGAGAGAGAGAGAGAGAGAGAGAGAGCGAGTTGTACAATAAATTGAAATGAAGTATAAAAAGTTTACATAGTTTTTTGAAAACATGAGAATTTTACATATATCCACCCCTTAAATATATTCTATTTTTTTTCTTTTATATGATATGTGTAGAGGTTTATCATACAAAAAATGGAGTAGAAGTCAAGCCTAATTTAGATACTGGAGTAGAGGAGCCCGAAGCCCACAGTTGATGTCAAGGAGGAGACCCAAGCACAAACAATTGATGTTAGAGAGGAGACCCATGCACACTTTGATGTTGGAGAGGGTTCATGATTGCTTCCTTCTACAAATATGCATTTAAATTCAATTAAAGAGGCAACGAGAAAAAATATTATAGAAATATAGATCATTTACTTGAAATGGATATAGAGAAATTAAAATTTTGTGTTGAACAACCTAGTCAAACTACTAAGAGATCATTGAATAGAACAACAAAGAAAATACTTGAGGCTTATTTTAAAAATTGTGATACACTTGGTCAAGCCCAACTGTTATCAAATATACTTCTTTGTGATGAGCTACAAGAGCCATTATAATTGTTGGGTGTAGATTTTACAAAAAAAGAGGAAAAAACACTTAGAAAAAAGATATTGTTGAAAATGTTAAAAAAGGTTTGGGTTCCATTCAGAAAAATATTGATCAATGGATAAGAGAATTTCAAGAAGAGTGATGTTGTTCAAATCTATTGTAAGTCCACAAATGCCAAGAAAGTGTCAAATCTCTTCACTTTCAACTGAAATTGGCTTAAGTAGAAAGACACTAACAAGATATGTGAAAAGGAGAAAGGAGCTAGATTATAGTACTACAAAAGGAAATTTGGAAATGATGTGTAGGGCTCCTCATTTTGAAAAAAATAAAGATGGTGTTAGGAAGTTGATATGAAATTTTTGGCATGATCATACTCTTTTAGGTCCCTAATATTATATCTAATGTTATAAACTTAATTTATATCCTAATAATATAATATATTCTTAAGTATAATGATTTAAGCACTTGTGGCATGCTTAACCTTAACATTAGTTTCAGTTAATACCTTAAATACTCTTTATTAAGATGAAGGGGTATGTCCCTACATTGTTAAGCATATAAATAAAGGGGAGATGTTCCTCCTAAATCATCACATAATCGATTATTAAATTTATATCATATTTTATGATTATTGGAGGTAACCACCTCCAAGTGGTTCAATGCTATATTTTTGATTTTTTATAAATATTCGCAAGAAATATCCTAACAAGTGGTATCAGAGCTACAATTTGGGCCAAATTTTTGTTTCCACCATACTTCCAAATCAATGCAAATTTTGGTCTAATTTGTTTTGGGTTTTGAGGTATATAGTAGATAAGCTCTCAACAAAAAAATCAAACTTTGAAAGTAAGTTTTCTAACATTTATTGATATTTTATTAATTTTGATTAATTTTCTCTATAGGTCAAAAATTCTGGAATTATTTTTATATTTTTACGTTTTTGAAAATCTTATCAAAAACTAGGTAGGTGATTTTTGACATGGCTCATGGTTTTGACTAATTATTTTGAATAATGTCACTCAATAGTTTCTAATTTTATAATTTTCTACAAAAATTGGAGGCATGTGATGGTCCATGATTGCAGTGTTATTTTGAGGTACTTATACTATGTTAATTTATTGTCAAAAGGATACATGATTTTATTAGTTGACCTAATTTTTATTGAAATCAATACAAGCTTGGGTCTCTTTAGTTGTGGAGATTTTTTATAAGGGTTTCTCCATGTAAATATGGTATTCATATGGTTTGCATTTTATGTCTACTTATTGGTTAGTATATTAATTTTACTAGCTTAATCACATACATTATTAGATTATATTATTTTTTATAATATTAGATTATATTATGTCATTTACCTCAAGTTAATGAACATGAAGAAGATCTTCCTTCATTCATACACACAACACAAACAAAGTGAATTCCAACAAACTTTCATGAAATTGCAAGTAAAGTAGTGTGCCATTACATTACATGATCTTGTTGTTTATACAAAAATGATACCTACTCTTATCTCTCTAAATTTTCCTCATTTCCAACTTTTGTAACATAGTTCCATCTGAGGGGATCCTAATACAAAATTTTAAATAAAAAATATTAATTGGAAGTACTACCTACTTGACTTATAATATTTTCTACTAGTATATTTTTTAGAAAATATGAGCTATTGTTGTTTGGGATCTATCAAATTGTCCCTATTAAGGGGCTTGGGTTCCTATTTTTATTCTAATTATATCTAATGAAATACATTTACAAGATTAAAGTGATTGTTTCTCTATAAATAGGATCTCCACATATGTAGTTTCAATATTTAATGTCATGATATCATATATAACTTGTTTATTGCTATTTTAATTCTTAGGTGGTCCCATATAGTTTTAACAAGTATGTATAATTTTAAATCTTCTCCTAGTATAGTGGAGCAAAGTTATAGTTTAGGATCATATATAAATGGAGAGGGAGCTCAAGTTATGCCGCAACTAAGTTTAACTAGATGAGTTTGTCATGCATTATGGCTTCCCTCCCTCTTTTCTTTCTATTAAATTTTACCTTCAAAATCTAGTAATTATAAAATATCATAATTTGGTAGTTATTTGAAATAAAGCAAAAAACACAAATCATGGTGTTCTTTTGGATTTAGCATTCATTCAAAGCAATATAATTACACATTATTATTGAAACATAGTAGAAAATTTATACAATATATAATTAGTTTTTTTGCTTCTGGATTCGATTGTGTTCTAATTTTTTCATCAACGTTTCGGATCACACTCCGTGATCCATCATCAGGATAGAGAGCTGAAAAAGGATGAGAAAATGTTAGTTGCAAACTAGCTAGAGAAGAAGATAAATAGACAAAAAATAGGGGGGGAGAGAGGGGATAGAAAATGTTATTGTTGATGCTAATGGCCTTTATTTGACACTAATAGCCTTTATTTGATAGTATGTTGCTTGTATTTGGCCTTCAATTTTATATCAATTCAATGCAAAAATAATGCAAAATGCATGTTATCCTATACCAAGGAATATTTTTTCTTGGCTTGATTATTGGTGAGAGTAGCATTTCTTTTTATTTTACTCTTTGCTTCTATTTTAAATTATATGATTACTTGTATTTGGCTCATATTCTATTGATAAATGACATGGTTCCTTATCATTCTCACACTTTACTTCGTATTTGGTTATGGAACCCAAGGAAAATATGGGAGTTTTTAGAGTTACATGTAGTGCATTAAGAAGGAGAGTTGATACTTGAGTATCAAAGAGCTAAACAACAATTGTGGGAGATGGGGGCTCAAAGTCTAAGACTAGTATGGTGGTGGCATAGGAATTTGAAAAAAAGGAAATTCTAGCAATAGTAGAAAGAGATGAAGAAAATGAACAACCATACAAACACACCCCAAATTCATTCAATCAAGAATCCCACCAAAAAATTAAATGATTGTGGAACTTTATAAAAAGTTGTTACACCCCAATTGTGGAATTACTATTTACTATTAGTATGTAGGGTAAAATATGAATGTAATGTGAATTCAATAGATGAATAAATTGTGTGTGCACTTTGTTATCACCACTTTATGAATGAATTTCATCTCATTTAATATTATATGAAGGAATGCATTTATGTGATTGGATGAATATTGTGTTGATACTCTAACTTTGGAAATGTATTATGTATATTGCATATGTTATGAATAATTGACTGTTGTGTGCAAGTGTTAGTGATTGTAGACCTTATATGTTCAATTCCTCTAGGTGGAGGGGAAGTATCACTCAGGAGAAGGTCTTGGTTAGGTAACCAGTAACGTAACCTATCTAAGCTTACACACACCACAATAGAATAATTGAGTCAGGTTATTAAGTGGGAAGTTGGTAAGTAATCCCTAGTCATTATGTCTACATTAGTAAGAGTCTTGTTTACTTTTGAGTGCATTATTGGATGAGCTTACACACACATGCATTTCGATGATAGAGTATATACATAAAGGAATGCATACATGAGGGTGCATAGGTAGACGTATCCATGCACACTCATGCACAATTTGCTTATGCACATGGAACTATCTGATGGATCTCACAACATGTATATGTATATGTATAGATATATCACTTGTAGGCTCTTATCGATACCATAGTAATTGTGTATGATTTGGTGTGAGAATTGAATGTGTATATATATATAATGTATATACATATATCCATATGTATATATGTATCCATAAACACGTATGGTAGCAAATGGACATTCTCATATGAATGTATCAATACATGTATATATACGTATACATATACATAGAAGCATTTATATATATACACACACAACCGATATATTAATATAAAAATGTGATTGCTATCTTGATGTATTCATTTGTATATCGATTATATTTACATGCTTTATTGACATATGATAAGCATTGATATATATTAACATATACGTATATATTTATGTGTATATATGTATATATATAAGTATATAAACGTATATATGTTATATATATATATAAGTATATAAATGTATATGTTATATATATATATATATATATATATATTTATATGATATTTGCTTTGAGATCGACTAGCCACCTTTGAATCCTCTTTACTATAGATATCTATTTTGAGATGCAAACTGAATTCCATCACATGGGATTTGAATTGGTCTCTAATTGTTGTCATTTATCTAAGTCAATTTGTAGTTGTTCTTGAAGCTAAGTATGTGCTTATATGTTCACCACCTTTTAAGCTAAGATAGATGTGTTGTTGTGCATGCTTGATACTATCAAAACCATGCCTAAACTGTAGGTAGAGTAGTTACCTAATTGCTATATAAATAGAGGAGTAAGTTCATTTGTTTGGATGCATTCTTCTATGTATTATTCCTTGAGCAAGTTTCTACATTTTGTTTACATTTTTATTTGCAATATTCTGCCAAATACAATGAGTGAGAGCTTTGAGAGAAGTATTTGTTAGAGAGAGTTTGATATTATTATTGAGAGAATAATTTTCCAACTTGAGAGATAGTGGTTATTGAGTCTTTGCTGAAGGATTGATACCAAGCTAGTTGATGTTTCGAAAGCATTGTGACTGCAACCAGTTGATTGGGAAAGCTTATCATAGGCATGGGGAAATTCTTACCTTGTTTGCATTAGTGTTGAATGATTTTCTTCTTAACTGTTTAAACTAATCTTTATAGTTACATGCATTTAGAGAAAATTATTGTTTACTTTGAAAGAGAGTAGAGGCTGCATATACTATTTATGAAATGCTTGCAATTACTCCATAATAGGAGGATTATGTTTATCATAATTATTACATACTAGATATGAATAAACATGGGAAGCATAAGGCTTATTCATAGCTTAAACCCTTTTAATCAAAGGGGTGATATTCTCAAATGGAGTCATCTATTATTATGACAACACTTTGGTTGAGACCATGCTTTGTGTTTGTATTTTCTCCATGATAAGAGAGATGTTTTTCATAGGTATTGTTATTATACTCGATATGTTTAAACATGGGTAGGAGAGATTGTTTGTCATAGGTATTGTTATTATACTAGATATGATCAAACATAGACAACTTAAGGAACACTAATAGCTAGATATCTAATTATGCTAGATGGCTAGTAGGTTACTCCTGGGATTGTTATCTAGTGAAGGGAGGGAACTAGTAGATTGCTTCTGGGATTGATATCCACTAAAGGGAGGGAACTAGTACTTTGCGTAATGAGTTGTGATACCTTAGGTTGTGTTAAAGAGATAGGTTATCCTAGGGAGTAGCTTGCTCCTAGAGAGGGATTTCCTAAGCATAGATATAATGGCCTTAAGTAAAAATGAGCTTGCTATAGTGTAAGTGAATGGTAGACCTTCACTCAAAGTACTGAGTGAGAATACTTTGGCCAAAATATTGTGGATTTCCCTAGGCTCCACTATCAGTTCACTGTGTCCATTAAAATGTGTGAGGGCTACCTAGTGTAGGTTGTAAATCCTAGTCATGTAGGGCACAACACTAAGCTCAGAATGGTATGTTGTATGGGGTTACCTAACCAATACCTTCATCGAAGGGTGGGGCCATCTATCATTGATAGATGTGCGAGGGACCACATAAGAGTTTGTGGTTGGTGGAAAAGCACTTGAGTGATGCTTCTCCTCCTCATCAGGCGACTGAAGACCAAGGTTTTGAAAGGTTGATTCCCAGACTATCTATATCTTATGCTATAAAGCTTGAAGGAGCTATGTATGTAGTTTTGTACTTTCTCAGAATATTGTACTTTGGGAATTATTGTAATAGAATGGAAATCCTTAATGTATGTTGTATAACATTTTTGTTCATATATTTTCAATAAAGAAAGCAATTTTTTTTATTGCAATGGCTTATTACATAGTTTGTTTTACTTGCACAGTGAAAACTTAGGAAATTTACTTCAGTGAAATTTTGGCATATTACAAAAGTGTTTTTTACAAGTCCAATTATGTTTCCTATCTTTCTATAGCTTCCACAAAGGAAGACATATTGATATTATTTTTATGGTAGAGAATGTAAGGAAATACAATTCAGCATTATGAATTATGCATACTTATTTCTATTTGCTAACTTGTAAATATCCTTATTCTCTAAATAACCAAATAAAAATAGGAACCTATCAAAGATAGTCTATCTACTTCAATATTATTTTTTGGAATAGCTTGCAATTGAAGTATTGAAATACTCAAGCATATAACATACATGGTGTTTGTATTTTTTATTAGTGAATTATTAGCCACACATTAAGATATAACTTGCTTGGTTATCAATTTGTATTCTCCATAGATTTGCAACTTTATTCCCCTTATTGTGAATATGAAACCATACACCAAAGATTCATTATTGCTATACTATTGGTGCAATGAATTTCAACTAGTAGGACTATTAGTATCTTTCTCCTTGTGGTGAGATGAGACACACGTTGGTGTGAACAACTATCTTACAATTTTCACCATAAAAGTACATACCTTGGACATTTCAACACCATTATTTTAATTTTTAATGGTTATAATATTTGTGATGATTAGATTCAAAAATAATTTATGTTCCACCTCATCTTCTTTTGATGACCATCAAGTGTCATACTATTAATATGGGATTTGATTAGTAGCATGAACCTAATTTACAATGTCATCTAGCTCCATAGAGAATAAATCCTCTTCTATGAGGAAGGATGAGTTAAATCCTTATGGATTATAGTTTTGGTCTTGATGTGATGTATACTGAGTAGTTTAGAAGTTATATTCATGTGAATTTTGTAGAAGGTAGTAAAAAATTATGGTTTTTGTCAAGTGAGAGGTAGCCACCTTTCTTAGCAATAAAATATCTAGAAAGGAATTTGAAAAATGTGGTAGGAACTTTAATTATTGTTATATACTATAACACTTCAATATTGGGACAAGAATAATGGAAAAGGGGTAGGTTCTTGAAAATTATAATGGAATTCATTAGGGTGATATACAATTGCATAACTCTTTTTTGGTGGTGGATTCATAAGATATGCCTCATACATTAGCTACTTCTCTTAGAAGAAAAGAGGTGCTTGAATTGGTGTCTACCATGCAATTATGGATCGACCTATCCTAATAAATCAATGTTACATATAATAGCTTTGGTTTTATCTTTTTTAACTCACTTCTTACTACCTAAAGAATGGTGGGTGAAGGCTTGCAGTGTCTTTATATACCTACCATTTTTTCCTTTTCAGATCTTGTTCCAATTGTAACAACCCCGGTGTTCAAATTAGTAAAATTTCCAATGTTTTCACCTCAAGTGATAAACCATGATGTCATAACATAGCAATAAAAAAATTTCTTTCCATAATGTAAATTACATGCACATTTGAAATAACACTATTCCCAAACTCCCATTGCATTTCATTGTAATTTCACAAATCTTTCCAATACATAGATGTTATATTGAATGAACTCAAGTTAATCATTTATGATTACATCCTTCCATATAAGTGGGTACATGTTACATACATAGATCCTCTGAGCTTCATCTGACAATAGATATACAAACTAGTCCTGATGTCATCACATCAATGCATACATTTTGAATGTCCTTGTTCATTGGTGCAAACACTCTAGTTGTCCTCGATACTAGTGCAAACATCCACAAACCTTAGTTTCTGACTGATGAGGAGAAGCATCACTCAAGTGATTTTCTACCAACCTCGAACTTAAATACGATCTCTCACACATTTGCCACACATGACAAGATGGCCCTACCCTTTGATGAAGAGATTGGTTGGTAAACCTCATAAAAAATGCCTATTTGAGCTGTGTTGTGTCCTACAAAACAAAACCTAATCATACGTTAGCTACTCCTATGAGTATGCAAATTCTTGAACTAGAATGCATATAAGGAACACAATGAAATGATAGTGTAAATAGTGGCTACTTACACTACTTTGGCCAAAGTATTCTCTCTCAACACTTAGAGTGACAATCCTCACATTCACATACACTACTACGGCTCAGTTTGGATTATGACTGTTCTTATTCTATGCCTAGGTAATTTCCTCCAGCGGATAATATTTAACCCCAGAAATAACCTACTCCCTTTTTCTCAAAATACAATGGCATCTCTACCATTCAAGCCTAAGCATTAGTTACCCCTTCAATGGACATTACTATCCTAGGTATAACATATGAGCTTATCTTTGCGTAAACAAGCTATTCACCTCAAAGACAATCTAGTCCCAAGTTTAAACTTATATTCTAAAGCATAGCTACATAAGCCTCATCATAATCATAGATTAAATAACTGTCTTCATCCAGTAAAATAACACATAATAAGTGATACTCATTAAGAGTATAACCTTATTAATGAATGACCTCAATCGAAGAATCATCATGACAATACATGATTCCATTCAAGAGTATAATCTCCTTAACTAAAAGGGTTTAGGCAATGAGTCTACTCTTGTCAATACTATAACTTTGTATTTACGAGTGCAATGCCACTAATCAAGCAGTAGCTCTAACTCACTAGGTTTAAATATACCTCTCAACCCAAGAGTAACCTACTAGCTATCTAGAGTGATCAAATCACTTTAGCTATGAGTAACCCTTAAGCTACCTTTGTTTATTCATATCTAGTATATTAATACCTATGACAAACAACTCCCCTTATTATGGAGTTATTACAAGTACTTCATAAGAATGACAAAAAAACTTCTAGTTTCCTTTCAAAGAAAATGCTATATTTCCATAATGCAATTAAGCTCAATAGATCAAATAAAACACTCAAGAAACAATCTTTCATAAGCAAAGACAAATAAAGGAAGATGTATCCTCATTCCTATACTATGCTTATCCCATTGACTGATTGTTGCACAACTTTCCAAAACAACAACTATCTTTTCTTTGATCTCACAAGTAATGCCTCAGTAAACCTATCTCTCAAGTTGATAATATACTTCTCTAAAATGATGAAATGCTCTCACAAAATACTCAAAGCTCACTCATAATACAACAAAATATTATAGATTAGAAAATGCAAAATAGAATGGAATAGAATGCAAATGGAATGTGTCCCAAATGAGAGCTATGCCTCTCTATTTATACAGTAGAAATGAGACTACACATCCTACAGAAAAAGCATGTAATTTGATAGCAAAACTCATGTGAGTCGACTCACTTCACTTGACCAAAAGGAGACAACAAATATAGAGTTTACTCAACACATGAAGCTACAGGTCGACTTCTAATTTTGATAGCAACTTATGACTATTTCAATTTGCACATGATCAAATGGTGACATTCAAATTGTCCCTAGAATGGACTTCTACAACATTTAGAACTTCATAATATGGTTCAAGCAAGCAGCCATCTCCCTATAGTTCAGGAGTGACTTAACTCATTTGAATTAGTCCATATTTAAAATGTAACACATTGCATAAGTCAACTAAGTCTATGCTCAACATAAAATAAGGAAATGATGAGTTTCCTTGCACATAAATGATGCTTGACCATTTCCTTATCTTGCTATCACTCATCCTATTATCATGTGTTTCACTTTATTTGCTATTTGGTAATTATTCCATCACCATATGATAAGGCATTCTAAGTGTAATTGTTGTTTACTAAGTCAAATGTATTCTTTCTCAAAGCATTGACTAAGTCAAACTCTCCATATCAATTTATTTGTTGCATTATACATCACTTATGCACCTAGCCTTAAATGCCATCCTTATTCCTTAGCAATGCTTACACGTTTTGTTCACATTCATTGTAAATGTTGTGTATATTTTTCAAACAAGTATAATTGAAATGGTGTAGCTAATGCAAGGCATTCCTAAAGTGGTTTAATTGATAATCGATATAACCATTGTTTTATACATTAACCAATTCCTTTCAATTGGTCTTCTATATATATATAAACTAGCTTCTATATATTATAACACTATATATATATATATATATATCCTCATATATATATATATTCATATTTATATTCATAAGATAAATACATATTTAATCCATTCAAATATATATGTTGGTAACTATATATGTAAGTGTATACATATACATATACTATTACCTTAATATCACATTCTAGCACATATGATATTGTGGTTTTATGTATATAGACACCTATACAAATGTATGTTTTATCAATGTATAAATATATGTTGGCGTCATACTATATATTGTCCAATATATGTATCAATTATATATACATTCAATATACAAATGAATACAAACAAGTAAACATTCACATGATAATAATAATATTATGTATATATATTTACACACTCCTCTATATAAGCATTAATGCTCATGTGTGTATATGTATATATACATATGTCCAATCACATATATATATTCATATCATACAAAGCAATAAAGCCATAATCCATTCAATAATTAGACTGTTACGACTAAGTGATATTCACAATATTAACACATGTGTATATACACATATGTACATATATATTATATATATACTTCTCTATTAAGCATTAATGCTTACAAGTGCATACATACATATATATATATATTCTATAGTGATTAATAGTCAAATAATCCCTTCGGTATCTGAAATGATTATGACCATGCAACTATATTCATCATAACATATTTATACACATATATGCATATCTATACATATGTTGTCATACTCGTATGGACATTCCATTATATCTAACGTATGTGTATGTTGACATATGTATATATATGCATATATCCCAAATACTCATTCAACCATACAAACAAGCATAGTACATAAGGAAGAACTCACAAGCTCAAATAGATAAACATCACCCAAACATGCGTTCAACACTAATTAAGACCCTTACTAATGCAAACACATAATTGTAAGGATGACTTACCAATTCCCAACAAAATAACTTGACTCAACCATTCTAGTATGAGTGTGTGTAAGCTCAAATAGGTTTCATTTAGGGTTATTCGACCAATCACTTCTCCTGAGGGATACTTCCCCTCTGCCTAGAGGAATGAACCTGTCCCTGCAACTAACTCAACACATTCACAATAGTAGTTAGACGTTCATAGTAAATCCATATGCATCATAAACTTAAGCATATTCATATAGCAATACATGTTCATCATCAATGTAAACATAATTACTCTTTCAAAGCATTTATCAACACTTTCACATAATACCTATTTAGTATCCTATTGATCATATGAAAATCATGATTGTATTTACCATCATATTTACCTATGAAGGTAAAAGTAAATTGGTAATAAAAAGATGGGGTGTAACACCAACATGTTCATATTTTATGGGATTGAGAATACCTCCAATAGTGGAAGCTAGGTGAGCGGAATGTAGTGTGCCACCCGGTTTGCACTTTTTCTTTTTTGTGTGTGTGTTTTTTATGAGCGTTTTGAGATGGTTTAAGAATGATTCATACAACAATATATTGCAATAAAAATAGAAGATATTGCATTTAAACTTTCAACTCAAAAGTGAACATTACATAGAGGGTTTACAGCTAAAAATTCTAGATTTTTCTACAAGCTTAAATACTTATCTTTTTATGAAAGTATTGATAACCTAGTTCATAAAATGTCCCCTAATATCTAAATAAGCAATACCCAAAAAAATTGGGAGTTACAATTTTGGAACTCACAAGAGAAATGTTCTTGAAGAACCCTCTAAAAAGGATGCCAGCTGCAAGAATCACCTCCAATGGCAGAAATGTTGCACGCAATTAGCTCTCCAACCTTGGATGGCCCAAAATGAAGCATTACAACCTCCATAAACCCTAGCCACCCTTGCAAACGATCAACCCTCTCTCCAAGATGTATGGCTAGCCTAGGAAGATGGTGTGACCAGCAATAAAGGCAATGAAACTTCTTAAATATGCTGCTAATGTATTCAAATCTGCCCTACAATACAAAATCTCCAACCTGAAGTATAACTTTGATGCCCAAACTGTAAGTCTCAATCTGCATGAAGCTCACCTATGATTCCTGAAGGGAAATCACCAAGAATTCTCTAGACTACATCTTTCAATAGCATAGAGAATGTTGCTTGCAAGGGTTTCCATCCTCACAAACCCTGAGAAGATAACTCTCCTCCAAAACCAAAACCAATTTCAATATCTTCATCCAACCTGTCAAATGAGCTCTCAACTCCCCTTTATAAAGAATTCCTTGATCTTCTAGAAAGACCCAAGAAGAGTGTCCAACAAGATTTTTAGAAGAATTATTTAATGTTCCTTGATATGACTCCTTGATGTGACCCCTTGATGTGACAACTTGATGTGACTCCTTTATGTGACCTCTTGATGTGACTCCTCGATGTGACCTCTTGATGTGACTCCTTGATATGACCTCTTGATGTGACCCCTCGATGTGACTCCTTGATGTGACCCCTAATAATTAAGTCACTTTTTTAAGATATATTAAAAAAGTGACTTTATTAATTTATCATTAAAGTATGTCACTTTATAACCTTTTAATATAGTTATTTAATATTACCCTTTTGACTTTGCACTTTTTTCCTAGTAACATTAAATAATTAAAATAATGATTATTCCTTAAGAGGGCTAGAAAATGGGGACATTACAGTCCTCCGTTCCTAGATATTGCTTTCCCTCAAGCAATCCACAATTGCAAACTAGCCCAGCTGCACCTATCCACCAACCACCTGGATCCCACATGATCCTGTAGAATACTCCAACCAATGTCATTTGAATGCAGTTGAAGCCCTTGAACTATCAAGCTCTATCAATCTGTGTGGCCATCCATCCAGCATCAAAATGCTTGGATCCCAAATCTGAACATCATCCCTATATAAATTTTGCACAGGGATTTGTCCCACCTGCTGTTTTGTGAGTTTAGCCATCCAAGAACATAAAATATTTTTAAATTCAACCATAGGTGGACTCTCATCTGGGTACTTGGTCAAAAGGCTCATAACCTCATCATGCCAACTCCAAGTACTGTGGTGATAAACCTCATGTATCATAACTATCCATAGGTGGACTTCACCTGGATCCCATAGACAAATTGGAAAACCAATGTGCGTTGACTTTCATTGTGCCACTCTGATAACCTCTGAAATCCAATTGAACCAAATTTCAAATTCTTGCCTCTGGAAGCAACCAACTGGAGAAAACAAAGTTGGAGATTTAAATAACTTGGAATCATACCCTGTAGTCAGAAATATATCATACCGGTGTGTAGTAGAACACCACTTATTCAACCCACCTCTCTATGTCATCAAGGACATAGTCAAATCATGTGCATGCAAGCTAAAAGTAAATTGATGAGCACACCTCATTATGTAATCGAGGTGAAACTCCCCTGTCTGCGCCAATGGAATACCAAAGTATTCATGTGTATTCCATCCTATATTGCCATCATCAGAAGATGACTCACTACTTAGAACATGATGGATAGGTCTTGTGACCATACCATTGTTACCCTCTAGAACCTTGATGGTAGAGGCTCTATCTGACAACAACTGCAAGTAACCTGATTGGATGCCTTCAAGGCCGTGCTCAATTATCTACAAACTAGAGGCCTTAACTCCTTCCCGAGGACCTTCTTGTACCTCTTCAAAATTAACATTCCAAAGTGAATATTCAATGGATTTATGTCTTATCGAAGAGAAACAAGGTTTGTTCAACTTCGCCCTTGGTGACCTACAACTTCTCCTTCCCTTCATGCCTCTTATTAGGCCAAATGTCACAATCCATTGCACAATAATAATTTTTTTATTTTCTTCTAGGAGTGAGAAGAGTACCTCATGAATGCCATTTCCCTCACAAGATGAGGTCCTACAAGACTCCTAAAAAATAAGTTGGGACAACAATAAGGTCCAATGTGCAAGACTCGGAAGAACCCTTCTCTTGATAAGGATGTCTAATAACAATCTCGATATTATCAATGTAGAGCCTTGTACCTGATTCTTTGATGATGCCTGAACCTATTGTCAAACTTGTATGTCATCAATGATCCATTCCACATTGAGTGGTCTCTTGTGGATGTGAAAGATTCCCAACATAGGTGCATACAAGCACATGCCAATCCCTGACAAGCCACTGGTATATATCAAAACAACACCATGCAACATGTGAATCATGTTCATGATGAAGAAAAAGGTATCTCTACTATCAAAGGATGATAAGAACTCATCATCAATCCATCCTCTAATACCCAAGTGGAAATTCCCACTTCTCCTAGCCATCCCAACTATTGTTGTCCTCAAAGTGTATCCTAACAGAACTCTAACGAGCAAAGTAGGACAACCATCTTATTAATAAAATAGGAGGTAGAACCCATGGGGGTAGTGTTGGGATGCATCTATATTCATGCCTATCTCCAAACCATAGCCTGTAATCTATTAGAAACTTGAGCATATACCTCTCGAGATCAAGAATAATGCATCCATCACCAACTGACTCCTTTTGCCTAGCCAACACAAGAGGCACTGCACCTGCATCCTAAGAATGAACAATAGGAGACCCCACACTGCTTTCTTCATCATGTTCCATGGATGCCATAGACGACTAAGTCTCTACTGTACATGATGAGCATTGAGCCAATATTAACTCTAAGTGAAGCTCATTAACATGAATCTCAAATTCTTGAAGAGCCAACTTGGTACTCTTCAAGGAATCCCTAGAAACCTTAAGCTCATGAGAGAGATTATCAACTTCCTCTTCTTTCCTTCTCAAAGCATCTGAATATATTTCAATAAGGTTGAGAATGTGGTCTTGATCTGAAAGAAGGTGTAAGTAATTTGATTTCATTTCTCCCATACCTTCTTTGAATACCTACAAACTATCATGAGAAGACTTTGCTTCAATTCCCTTTTGTCTTCTCTCCAATTGAACCATCCAAAGATGCTTTCAATCAGCTTGAGCATTTTATCATGAGGAGATAATGCTTCCACAATCTCATCTTTGCTCACCTTCAACTGGTTCACAAAATTGTGTGGGCCATTGCATCTATGAACAACTTTTGCTTCACATGAAGCATCAGATTGATCCTAAAGTGCCTGGTTCACACAACTATTTTCTTCTGTGAAATTATCCACACATATATTCTGATTTGGAATTAGGATAGTGCTAATTCCACCTAAAGAAACATCGTCAATTCCCTTATTAGGTGTCATAACACAAATGGGATTAGTTTTTTCTTTGATCTCATCATCTAACTCAGCTAATTCACTAGATGATAACCTGCATACTTCTTGTAGAGAGAGTGGAACCTATAACCCAAATGAGATTAACTCTCCTATAGTCAACTGTTCCCTGAACTTATCAATCTTTTGCTCAACCAATCTTCTTGAGAGATCATATGCTATAGTTGAAACATGCTGCTCTCCTCTCCAAATGTCTAACAAATTAGATTGCAACTTCTTACAAACCTCATCATCTTCATCTAGGATCACAAACATGATATTGAACATATCTATCTTCACCTTGTCTGAATGGCATTTCCTGATTTTGACCATGAAGCAATCAAACAATTGGAGAATAAGACCATCATAATAAAACACGAGAACACTTGAATACACCTTTTCCATCAATTCTAGAATTTTGATCCTCTTACTGAAAGTAAGGATTTTGATGTCACCTATCCCACTAAAGCTTTTAATCATCAATTACATGACCTCTCTCATTTTGTCATCATCATAAGGAACTTTAGGAGCTATAAACCTCATATTTTCACTTATGCAAGTGGCAACCGCAAGTCTTATCTCCTCATCTTGATGTATCATCAACTTTGGCTTGACCAATGAATGCACCAACAAAGACATAGTTGTAGCCATTGTTTGCGAAGGTGATTCACTAACCTTGCAGAGACAACTTTCTGCTTCCTCCAAAATGTTGAGAGTTGCTTTAGCCTGAGGTAAGAGTTTGAACTTCTTACCCAAAAAATTTAGTCTTTCTTGAAAAACTTTGGTGGCTTCCTGCTCTTCAAAACCTTTTTCAATGGAATTCTGATTTATGCTCTCCTTAGGCTGGTCAATAATTGCTGAAAACTCAACATAGTGACTTCTAGGTATGCCACTTGTAGATACATCATGTTTCTCCTTCTTGTTTTGTGATGTAAACCATTCTAAAATAGATTCCCCATAATGAGCTAATCTTTGTTGTGAGAGCATAATTTCTTTCAAGATGTCTTCCTCCCTTGGCTACTCACATGTCTTTGAACTTCTTGTTTGCTGGCCATAATCTTCCCGATTCTCTGCATAGCAAATGAAAGGGAGATTATTTCTAATCTCTTGTGGGAGTGCAAGATATTATTTATAAGCATCCATTATAGCATCTTTGGAAACCATGATGTTCAACTGAAACTTCTGATCTGCAGCTGAAACAATTCTAATCTACCCAGCAGGATGGCAGGATTCTTGGCTCTAATACCACTGTAATATGCACCCATGTTTTCTGCCTTTTTTTCTCTTTTTCTGTTTGTTTTGATTGATTTTGTTGAAATTTTTTGAGGGTTTCACAATGTTTCATATAACCATAAAGTGCAACAAAAGAGATATTGCAATAATATATCTAAACTCAAAAACTAAATATTACTGGAGGATTTTACAACTGAAAATTCCCGATTTTAATAGCAGCCAAAATACTCATTTTTTGTCAAAAAAATTACAACCCAGTTCACAAAATAAGGCCTATTATTGAAAATAAACATACTCAAAGCCTTGGATTGGAGTTGCACAACTGCTATAGTGTAATCTACCCTAGAAATTCACCAAAATGTGTTGCAACAGTAGGTGTCTTCGTCAAACACCAAACCGATGGTCCCCAAGAAAGTATCCAATAATTGGAATTCCCTAGATACCTCCACACAAGCCCCAAGCAAGCAAAATAAGATCCATAAAGTGTACGACCAGTTGAAATAGCTTGCCAAGACTAGGAATTGCTAGTCACGACACTATTCACGTCACTATTTTTAGTACTGTAGCGTCTCTATAATAGCAGGTTAAATTTTAATTCAAACCCTCTTCCTAAATCTGAACAATAATTCATCCTTTAGGAGCCTCGCAATAAAATGCAATAATAAACCAACTATTGCATTATTCAGAAACCCTTATTGCAATAATAAATCAGCTATTGCAATAATTCATAAACCCTTATTCAAAATTAAAATAATACATCAGCTATTGCAATTATTCAAACCCTTACAATAATAAACCAACTATTGCAATAATTCAAAAACATGCAATAATACATCAGCTATTGCATAAATTACTTAGCTTCTCAAACAAGCAAATTTGCAACTTCAGCCTTCAAAATTATCTCCGCTAAGCACCAATGTGTTTGCTAGTTGAAAACACCATTAACAACACCCCCTTATCTAGTAATTTTCATTATTTTAATTATGTAATGTTACTAGGTAAAAAGTGCAAAGTCAAAAGGGTAATATTAAATAACTATATTAAAAGGTTATAAAGTGACATACTTTAATGATAAATTAATAAAGTCACTATTTTAATATATATTAAAATAGTGACTTTATTAATTTATCATTAAAGTATGTCACTTTATAACCTTTTAATATAGTTATTTAATATAGTTATTTAATATTACCCTTTTGGTTGGAGTATTCTACAAGATCACGTGAGATCCAAGTGGTTGGTGGATAGGTGCAGCTGGGCTAGTTTGCAGTTGTGGATTGCTTGAGGGCAAGCAATCTCTGGGAAGGGAGGACTGTAATGTCCCCGTTTTCCAGCCCTCTTAAGGAATAATCATTATTTTAATTATTTAATGTTTCTAGGAAAAAAGTGCAAAGTCAAAAGGGTAATATTAAATAACTATATATTAAAAAAGTGACTTCATTAATTTATCATTAAAGTATGTCACTTTATAACCTTTTAATATAGTTATTTAATATTACCCTTTCGACTTTGCACTTTTTGCCTAGAAACATTAAATAATTAAAATAATGATTATTCCTTAAGAGGGCTGGAAAATTGGGACATTACACGTAAACAACTTCCTACACTAATCTAAGTAGGGGAGAGTTACAACATTTCATTTCAACACCTTTAAACAGTTACAACAACATAAGCACATAGAGAATAAATGAATAGAACAACAACAACACATATAATAGTGACACAAAATATATGTGGGGAAAATCCTTTCAGGTAAAAAACCCCACCCTCCAAAATCACAATACTATTGTATTACTTCAAAAGGAATTACAATACAACCCAAGTAAGCCTTCTTCTACAAGTGCTTCAAAATGAACACATGTTCTAGAGTGATATCGGCAACACTTCATTAGCTACAAACAAACTATGCATTCTACAATGCAAGGCATAATTTTATAGAGAATACAAGCAAAGAGATGCTTCTAGAAGAGGATGGGCATCCAAATACAAGTGGCACGATATCCCATGCAATAGGCATGCATTTGGACACTTGTACTAGATTCCCTTACACCTCTTACAATTGTCATACATGCAAATACTCTCTCTCCTAGATTGGGTGCCCAAAATGTGCTCATAATTACTTATGACAAATGCCTTACAACTGTCATAGAATATGTCATAAATCTGTCACAAGAGATGTCATAGAATTTGTCATAATTTACTAAAAATAAATGATTCTCTTACATCTTGTCTTAACCCAACTTGGGTGCCAACTTTATCCATGCAACAAGATGCCTTATGACGTACCATAGAATCTGTCATAGGTCAAAGATTCCAAAGTGGGACGCCTATGTCCACTTCAGATGATTATGTGTCATCCAATCACTTCCAACAAGGATGCCACCCAACCAATGGCTCCCAATTTTGTGACATGACACCATAGGAAATTAAATAATACAAATTAATACAATAACACATCGATTAAATCAATATTAGGACTCTAAGGTTGAGACGCCTTAATCCCAACATTATCCCACTTGTTGAAGTCCCAATGAGAGTCATACAAAATCAATTGCTCAGGGCCCCAATGCCCATGGAATTAGAACACCATCTGAACTTTTCTATGCTCACTGGTTTTGTTAGTGCATCTGCAACATTAACCAAAGTGTCAACCTTTTCCAGGTTCACCTTACCATCTTCTACCATATCACGAACAAAATGATATTGAACATCGACGTGTTTTGTTCTGGCATGGAAGGTAGGATTTTTCGCTAGACAAATCACACTTTGACTATCACAACAAATAGTAATCTATCTTGCATCTAGACCAATATTAGAACACAATATCTTAAGCCAAATGGCTCCTTAAAGCATGAGTGGCTGTCATATACTTTGCCTTTGTTGTGGACAATGTGACTATAGCTTGCTGTTTACTCAGCCAACTATAGCACCATCAAACATCATAAAAACATAACCATTGGTGGATCTTCTACTATTAATGTCACCTACCCAATTTGAATCCACATATCCATGAATACTCACAAAATGTCAAGGTCTATTAGGATAACCATGAAAAAAAAGGCATACTCAAAAGTACCTCATAAATATTTGAACACTCTCATCGCATCCCAATGCATCTGTATAGGATTAGCCATAAAACAACTAAGGAATCCCACTTATTGGGAAATGTTTGGCCTCATACACACCATCACATACATCAAACTACCAATTACACTCCCATATGGTACTTTGGTCATCTCCTCCATCTCAGTAGGAGATTTTGGACAATCATTCATAGAAAGCTTCATCCCCTGCATCACAGGAACAACTAACTACTTGCAATCTACCATGTCGAATCTCTCCAACATTGAGTTCACATACTTTCTCTAGCTTAACCAAAGATTTCTATTAGTTCGGCCTCTCATGATTTCCATTCCCATAATGTACCTAGCTACACCTAGGTCTTTCATCTCAAACTGTGTTGACAATTGAAGATTCAAATATGAAATCATACTTTTACCATTCCTAATAAACAATATATCATCTACATATAGGATAAAAATCAGAATGCGATCATTATTAGTTTTGAAGTATATGTAATGGTTGTTGGAAGAATGAAGAAGAATGGCTAACTTACAAGTTTTGTGTTTTCATTGATGTCACCATGTTATACAAGTTGTGACTGCAAGTCTAAGTTATTGTTTGATTCGGTATTTTGGTCTGGTATCTGAACCGGTATACAGATTACATCCTCTAGTATTTTGGTCTGCAATCCTCCATGGTTGATAGTTGCTACTTGCGGTTTTGGAAAATAGTTTCTAGATGTTGAAAGCATGCATGTTCAGAATATCTTATGCTCTAGTGCTCGTATGGTGTATCGACATTATTCTGTTGATTGCATTTTTTCCATTAAGCCTATCTCTAGCTGACTTCATGGATAAGTAGTGGTATGGTGAATTAAATTTTATTATGTGGGTATATGTGTGACCTATCTTAGGTCTATGCCGACACGATGCTACATGTTTTAATTTGAAATATTATGTGAACACCTGAAGGCGACAATTAGTATATTCGATAAACAAGGATTGCATCTAATTAGGTCGACCTAATTGATGCTTGTGGATGGATCAAGTTTATATATTGGATAGTTTTGAAGATTGAAGGACAAAGAAGTAGTTGCGATTGCGAAGTTGTGAATGCGAAGAAGCGAAAAAATAATGAAGTGTGTTAATTCAGTCTATTGAGCATCTCTAGAAATGTAGTAGAACTTGTTAGGTGCACTCTCATCAGTTCATTTCGAATGTGAAGCCAATTTTTTTTTGTAATCATTTTGTAGGAAGTGAGCCTCCTTGTGTAAGGAGTGAGCTTTTGTATTTGGACAATGAGTCATTTCTATAGGAAGTGAGCCTTTGTATTCTGGGTAGTGAGCCCTTTGGCAGTGAGCCTTATATATTTGGTTTTGGAATTACTTTTATTGTGAGTTAATCCTCACCATGGTTTTTCCCTTATTGGGTTTTACATGTAAAATATGGTGTTCATTGTGTTGATTTTGCTTGAACTGTTATCTACATTTCATGTTCATACTTAATAACAAAATAATCAATAGTGTGGTTGTGAAGTTGATAAGTGGTTGAAGTTTTGTGTTTGAATTTAGTGACAATTAATTCACCTCCCCTCTCAGTTGTCATGCATCTTTTAACAATTTCTATCAAAGCTTTGGTTCCTTGGTGAAGAGCTTAACCGCTTGAGGAGGATCCTGAAGGTTGATCAAATGGATGATAAAGAAGAACTCTGAACTGCACTTGAAGATCTTGATAAGGTTGAAAATGAAAACAAATACTTGAAAGAAAATCTAGATGAGGCTAGTGAATGTATTCGAAAACTAAAAGAGTAGTTGAAGATATTCAAAGAAAGACATAGAGAAGTGAGTGAGCAGTATAAATAAGAGATCATCGGATTGAAAGTGCTAATAGAAGAGAAAAATAGAATTGAAGAATGTCTGAATACTTGATGGTGCAGACAAGTATGATGAATGGACTAGACTTGAACAAGAGGTAGTGAACTTGAAAGTACAACTAGAGAAGGAAAAATTCTATGAATTTTTTTTCAAATCTAGCTTTGACAAGCTTGATGAATTGATTGCAAGAAAAAAACAAAATAAAGACAAAGGTGGCTTGGGAAATGAATCAGGTGAAAGATCAAAGGATAATCAAAAGAATCAAGACAAAGGGAAGCAAAAAATAAATTCAAGGAACTTTTCTAGAAGACCGTCGGTGAGATAGCCTAATGCTCAAAGGTATCCCTCTTTCAATGGTGTATGTTTTTCATTCAACAAATTTGGTCACAGAGCAAAAGAGTGTAGGAGTAAATTGAATAAGTTTTCTGGTTCCTTCTCTAGACAATTTTTTTCATGCAAGAAATTTGGACATAAAGCCACTAGGTGCAGATCTTTGGTAAGAATGATTAGTCAAGTGATGATGAATAGGTTTAGTAGAGCCATAATGAATCAATCCTTTAATGGATACTACTATACTTGTAATAAATTTGGACACAAAGCAAATCAATGTAGATCAAGGGTTAATGAAGGTCATTCTAATCAAAAGAATGTTGTTTTCTATAATTGTAACAAACCCAGACATATCTCAAAAGTTTGCAGAAGTAAGAAGGGAAAGCAGTCCGCTCCAAAAGAGAAGAATGAGCTAGAGATGATAGATGTGTTTGTGCCCTCATCTGGTATAGACAATTCCTCTGGGAATTAGACCTAGCATGGTCTTAGGGGGAGCATTATTAGAAAATTGTATAAAGCCCTTGGATGAATGGCGTGTCAAAGGTTGGCAGAAGGATATATTGTAAAGGATGAGTAAACAAAGGTTTTGGAAAATAAATTGGTAGAAAACATGTTGGCATGTTAATTTGCGGATCGAATTAGGTTTCTCAGTGTTGTGAAGAAGGTTTTTAGCATCTTTTTGAATTTTGCTGCATTCAATGTGAATTAGGGAAAACCGATGGTGTATAAAGTAAAATTTGTAAGTCTTTTTTATTACTTGTGCACTTAAAGAGTTTGAAAGAAGACTTGGAGCAATTCTAAAGCAATATCAAAGTGATTTGAAGCAACTATGAGGTAATTTTAAGGTATTATTACTGATAATTAGAAGTTATTTCTCTGTTTACAAAGGGGAAGAAGGGGAAACGAAGAAGTTTCAATTGAACAATAATGAATTCGAGAAAAGTAAGCACTACGATGGATAGAGGATCGAGTGGCGATATTCCACTAAAGTTGAAAGGTGTTGAATTGAAAGAATTTGATCATAGGAAGATGAAGGAAATGGAACTAAGGCTGAAGACAAATGAATTACAGAGCACGAAAAACCTAGGTATGGATTTATGGGGATAATTTCCTTGGTTTGCAGATAAAGAATCTATTCTATTTTTGTTAAGTAAATTCAAGAACGGTAGCATTATGTTGGAAAAACCCTATCTAGTTACAAAGGAAGCAATCAAAACCATTATTGGTTTATGCAGTGTTGGGGAACTCTCTCGGAAGAAAACTGTGAAATACAAAGATGTGGAGGAACTTAATAGTATTGATAAAGACCCTTGAGCTCTATTGATAAACACTCTTGCTAATTCTGTAGTAAGGTATGTTGCGTACGACATTTCTTATAAAATCTATTTTATAAATCGTGAAGGTTTGACTTTGGCTATTACTGTATATCTTGCACACATGATGGTTAAGGAAAATAAGAAAATTGATCTATGTGGCCTATTACTTGAAAACCTAACTGAGAATATCTAAATGTCGTTGAACGAGGGTTATCCTTTTTGATTTGGATATTTTCTCATGTGTTTGACATTTTACTTTTTGAGCTCGCTACTGGGAAGAGAGAATGTTGAGTGGGAATTTGGTATTCTTATTGGAAAAAAGTTTACAAGTATTTGGAAATGTTGGTGGATAATGTAAATGTTTGCAGAACATATTTCACGTCTCTGAAGATGAATCTTTGCTCCAGTATGTCAGTGTTTAGTCAGTTTGAAGTGGGATCATCCTCCGGTACGAACGAGTTGGAAGTTATCATTGGTGAGTCCCCTCTGGAATCTAAAAGGAGGAAAACTACTGTAATAGATGTCTTGGAAGAAAAGAAGAATGAAGAATTCCTGTCTGGACCTGACTCCCTTGATTCAGAAGATATTCAAATGATGTTAAATGAAGGTGATATGAAGAAGGTTGGTGAAATTTGGAGTACATGTTCTCCGATTGAGAGAATTAAAATTGATGATGTACTAGTTGAATATTTGCTCAGTAGAGGTATCTTAGTTTCAAATGTGTTTGATTCTGTATCGGATGATCTAGTAGAGATTATTGAAGAAAGAACATTGTTGTAAGGACTTGAAGGACATAAGTTCAAAGCTATGATTGAGAGAAGATGTACCAAAGCCAAACAAGTGTTATCTAAACATATTAATGAGACAAGAGAATGCATCAAAGAAGTATCTGACATCTACAGGTATTGTCTCTGGTGGTCAACAACTGTTGACAATTTTAGAAGTAGAATTGAAGCCATTGAATCCAAGATGAATAGTATTGGAAAGAATTTTGATTTCTTCAAAGACAAGGATGGAAAAAAAAGAATAAGATTTGGTGAATTACAAGTGGAATTGTTGATTACTCAAAGGCAAAGAGAAGACATGATTAAAACCTTCTGCTTGGTTAAAGAAATTGTTGAAGTTCAATTGGATCATCTCTCTGGAATACTCCCTAATGCAGAAGATTGTGAACGATAATGTCTATCTTCAGACTAGACATCCTCTTTTATGAAGTTGTCTTTATTGGATGGTATGAGTGCAAGGATGAATTCGGATCTGCTTGCTTGGAAAAGGATTCTTCCAATCATAAGAGACAGGTACAAGAAAATATTTCATGTAAAAAGTGTCATTTTCACTTGAATGCTTGAAATGGGGAATTGGAATCACTTTGTATATACAACACTATCATACATATCCTATTTTTGGTCGCCCATTTCCATTGATGTCAAAGGGGGAGAGAAGAGTAAGAGAGGAGTAAAAGGGAAAAGACAATGATGATAAAAGGAAAGAATGTTGTTTTGTAAATTTTGGCACATGTTGCCATCAATGACAAAGGGGGAGATTGTTGGAAGAATAACTAACTATACAGATTTTTTGTTTTCATTGATGTCACCATGTTATACAAGTTGTGACTGCAAGTCTAAGTTATTTTTTGATCTGATATTTTGGCCCGATATCTGAATTGGTATACACTTTACATCCTCTGGTATTTTGGTCTGCAATCCTCCACGATTGATAGTTGCTACTTGTGGTTTTGGGAAATAGTTTGTGGATGTTGAAAGCATGCGTGTTCAGAATATCTCATGCTCTAGTGCTCGTATGGCGTATCAACATTATTCTGTTGATTGCATTTTTTCCATTAAGCCTATCTTTGGCTGACTCATGGATAAGTGGTGGTATGGTGAATTAAATTTTGTTATGTGGATATATGTGTGACCTATCTTATGTCGATACGATGTTACATGTTTTAATTTGAAAGATTGTGTGAACACATGAAGCCAACAGTTGGTATTTTTGGTAAACAAGGATTGCATCTAATTAGGTTGACCTAATTGATGCTTGCGGGTGGATCAAGTATATATATTGGACAGTTTTGAAGATTGAAGGACAAAGAAGTAGTTGTGATTACAAATTTGTGAATGAGAAGAGGTACATAAATAATGAAGTGTGTTAAGTCAGTCTATTGAGCATCTCTGGATTTGTATCAGCACTTGTTAGGTGCACTCTCATTAGTTCATTTTAGCTATGAAGCCAATTTTGTTTTGTAATTATTTTGTAGTGATCTTCCTTGTGTTTAAGTAGTGAGCTTTTGTATTCAAACAATGATTCCTTTCTGTAGGCAGTGAGCCTTTGTATTATGGGTAGTGAGCCCTTTGGTAGTGAGCCTTATATATTCGGTTTTACAATTACTTTTATTGTGAGTTAATCCCCACCATGGTTTTTCCCTTATTGGGTTTTCCACGTAAAATCTGGTGTTCACTATGTTGATTTTTCTTTCTATTATTTGTATTTCATGTTCATACTTAATAACAGAATAGTCAAGTGTGGTTGTGAAGCTGATAAGTGGTTGAAGTTTTGTGTGCATTTCTAGGAGATTGTTTCAAACCATAACTTGAGACTTCTTTAGTTTGCAAACCAAATTTTCTTTACCTTTTTCAATGAAATGCTTTGGTTGTGACATGAAAATCTCTTCCTCCAAACCACCATGAAGGAATGTTATCTTCACATCCATCTATTCCACTTCTAAGTCATATGTTGTTGCAAGTGACAACAAAAGTTAGTTAGATGTTAGATTTGCTATAGGAGAGAATATCACCCCATACTCAATTCCCTCCACTTGAGAAAACCCCTTAGCGACCAACCGTGCCTTGTACTTATCAATACTACCATCAGGGCCACACTTTTTCTTGAAAGCCCATTTACAACCAACAAGTTTATGTCCAACATGAAAAGGTACTAGATCCCAAGTCCTATTTTTATTTAAAGAAGTCATCTCTTCATCCATGGCTTGCATTCAGGAATCTAAATCACTCATACCCAATGCCTCTCTAACCATCCTAGGCTCATCAATGTTAGTAATCAAGGAAAAAATGCAACTGGAATCCAATAATGAATAACCAAACCTTTTAGGTTTCCTAAATCGTGTAGACCTCCTCAAATGTCGAGGTTGAGGTTCTCCTTCAGAACTTTCAGAGCTACTTGAGCTCTTCTCATTATTAGGTCCAACAAGAGTACATAGTTCTTTCTTTGGAGTAGGTAGAATCTGAACTACCTCCTTATTTTGTTTCTCCTCTTTTCCTAGCTACAACTCAACAATAGAAGGTTTCATCTCTCTGAAGATCACACTTCTACTATAGAGAACCTTTTGAGCTTTTGAATCCCAAAGCTTGTACCCATTCACACTGACACCATAGTTGATAAAGATACACTTAACAACCTTGTTCTCCAAATTAGACCTCTTCTTAATTGGAACATGAGCGTAAGCTTCATAATTGAATACTCATAGATGTATCATTGAAGGCTTTTTACCAGACCACGCCTCCATGGGTGTTTTCCAACAAGTGTTGATGTAGGAGATCTATTGATCAAATAACATGCAGTGGTTATCGCTTCAGCCCAAATTTTTTTCTCAAGGCTAGCACCACTCAACATACTCCTAAGCCTCTCCATCAATGTTTTGTTCATTCTTTCTATTACTCCATTTTTTTGTGGAGTGTAGGGTCTATTTTTATGTCTCTCGATCCCGTGCTCTTTACAAAACTTGTCAAACTTCGCAGAACAAAACTCACCAACATTATTAGTCCTCAAACACTTAATCTTTCTGCTAGTCTAATTTTCTACCAAGGCCTTAAACTCCTTAAACTGACTAAATACTTCAGCTTTACTTATGAGGAAATAAATGAATTTCCTTATACTATATTATCTATAAAAGAAGAAAAATATATAAATTTTGATAATGAAGGAACATTCACAGGACCAAAAACATATGAATGAACATAGTCCAAAACACCAGAAGACTTGTGAGAACTAGAGTAAAAAGAAACATGTTGTTTTCCATATACACAATGTTCGCAAAAGTCAAACTCGAGATTACAATCATCAAGGCCTTCAACAAGGCTCTTATTTTTTAGGGTTCTAAGGCCTTTCTCACCGATGTGACCAATTCATTGTTGCCATAACATTGTATTCTCTATAGGAAGCTTCATTTCCATGGAATGAGTACTCTTAGGTACCCAAAATGCACAACCATCAAATGTAGCTGCAACATGCTTCTTCTCTGAATGATTTGATGATGAGGATGAGGAATCCAAATATCTCTTCTTTGGTACATCAAAAGAACTATTGCATTGCATAGTGCATGTATCAAGCTAAAACAAAGTTCCAATATGAACACCCTTAGCCAACACCATAGCCCCTCTAGTCATCATGCATCCTCCACTAGAGAAAATAACTTGCACTCCTGAATCATTCAATTTACTTACAAAAAGTAGGTTTCATGCCAAACTCAAGATATGCAAGACACCATCAATCCCCTTCACTCTTCCATCTGGAAATCTGATTTTGACTATTCAACAACCAACAATCTTTAGGTAAGAGTCATCGTGTAGGTACACCTCTCTGCCATTATACTCATACTTTGAGAACCAATCTCTATGAGAAGTCATGTGAAAGGATGCAACTAAATCTATCAACCACACATCATCCAATGCATGGGCTACCAAGGTTGCAATAAATTCTTCTCCACCAGATGTCTTGAGATGATTTCTTAGTTTTACAATCAGAGAAATACTTTTTTTTCTTCTTCTCCTCCTTCTTGCAATCTTTCTAAATGTGACCAATTTCACCACAATTCCAACATTTTTCCTTGGAATTCTTATCAGGAGACTTAGATCTCCCCAAATACTTTGAATTAAATTTCTTGTCTTTCTTTTTGCCTCTCTCCTTTGGTCTGCCATGAACTACAAGGGCCTCCTTGGCCATCTCAGAAGACTTCCTTCACATCTCTTTAGTTAATAATAAGGCAACGACCTCATCCATCTTGAAGGTGGAAGGAGTGCTTCTAATAGCCATTACCAAGTGATCCCAAGAGTTTGGCAATGAACACAAAAGGAGCATGGAACGATCTTGTTCATTAAGCTTGCATCCAACAAAACCCAGTTGTGAAACCAACATGTTAAAAGAGTTTAGATGATCTACCACAAATCCTCCATCTTCCTTTTTCAAAGAATACATCTTCTTTCTTAGGAAAAGCTTATTTACCAGGGATTTAGTCTGATAGACATCACCAAGCTTCTTCCACAAATCTAAGAAATTTTTTTCTCTTCATGGACATTAAGGAGGATAGAATCAGCCAAACAAAGTCTAATAAGACCCTTGGATTTCCTATCCATGAGATCCCAATCCTCTTGTTTCATGCCTTGTGGTATGGTTCCAGAAACTGCAAGCCATAGATCATGGTCTACGAGCATGTCTTCCATTTTGAGCTTCCAAAGTTCAAAATTTTTTTTGTTAAATTTCTCCATCTCAATCTTCCCAGATGTGCTTGCCATCTCTTTCCTACACCAAGGTGACAAAAAACACACTTCTGCAAAACTCCCATTGAAATAAAGATCAACTCAAAAAACCCTTCTAACCCAACAAAGTGACCAAGGCTAGCTAGGATTTGATACCAATTGAAAGGAAGTCAGGTGAGCGGAAACAACTTCCTACACTATTAAGTAGGGGAGAGTTACAATTTTTTTTTAATACAGTGCTACCACAATAGTGGTTTACACTTTCTGGGAGATCTTGTTTTTTGTTGAAATCACACATTTTTAGAAAATATAATGATTTAAGCCTTTAAAAGTTCCATTTAAAGGATTCCCATTAAACAGGATTTGATCAAACCACCTTAGACCAAACCCCCTTGGATAGAACCTTGCTAGTTTTAAACCATACCTATAACAGAGTCTCCTTTACACCTATCAAAATGCTGATAAAAAATCACTTTTGACTTACCTTTTGGGGGGTCAAATGAATTCATTTAATTTTTTATTTTTTGTGAGTATGTAGTCCCTATTATAAGCTTCTCAAAAAGTATACTTTTAAATAAATTTAATTTTATTATTATATTTATTTTTTATTTCTTGTGAATGTAGGTTTTCACCGAAAAATCAAGCTCTCTGTTTCCTATACATGTGAAAAAAAATGTAACATATTATAAAAATAAAAAATAAAAAATATGAGTGTACCAGATATTGAAGTCCTTGATCCAACAAAAAAAAATAAAAATGAATTTCGATATATACAAAAAAAGCTACGCATTATATGGTCGCACTATGTCTAAATTTTAATTTGTTTTACTTTGAAACTTGATTAAAGAAAAAATATTCAATAAAACACTACAGAAACCAAGTGGAAGCACTCAGATATTGCAGCTTAAAATATGTTCTGAAAAATAGAATTTTATCCTTCATGGGAAAAGTTATGTGTTATAATGGTGATCACACTCCTAAAATGTTGTGTTTACCTAAAAACTAGTTTCAAAGGAGATGGAAAGAAGTGTAACTGATTCCAATTTTTTTAAATATATTTAGAATCTAAGTAAAAAATGTCACAAATCACTAGTTTGCATCATCTTCAAATTCCTTACTGTTTAGCAGCTATAGGTGTTCGAAAATGAAGATTTAGTTAGAAAAAATTATTTCAATGTCCAGTTTGGCCAAAAATTGTAAACGGGTATTGTGGGATCACCCAATACCTTTAAATAGTTACAACAAGAGAAGTATGTAGAGAATAAATGAATAGAACAACACATATAACAGTGACACCAAATATACATGGGGAAAACCATTTTGGGTAAAAAACCCACCCTCCAAAAGCACGGTTCTATTTTATTAATTCAAAAGGAATTACAATACAACCCTAAGTACAAAGCCTTCTTCTACAAGTGCTTCAAAATTAGCACCTATTCTGGAGTGATATCGGTAGCACTTCGTTACTTGCAAACAAACTATGCATTCTACATTGCAAGGCATACATTTTATAGAGAATATAAGCCAAGAGATGCTTCTAGAAGAGGATGGGTGTCCAAATACACATGGCACAATATCCCACACCATAGACATGCATTTGGACACTTGTACTAGATTCCCTTACACCTCTTACAATTGTCATACATGCAAATACTCTCTCGCCTAGATTGGGCGCCCAAAACATTCTCATAATTGATTATGATGGATGCCTTACAACTCTCATATAATGTCATAAATCTTCCACAAGAGTTGTCATAAAATCTGTAAGAGAATTTGTCATAACTAACTAAAAATAGCCGATTCTCTTACATTCTATCATAACCCAACTTGGGTACCAACTTTCTCCATGCAACAAGATGCCTTATGATGTGTCATAGGTCAAAGATTCCAAAGTGAGACGCCTATGTCCACTTGGGATGATTATGTGTCATTCAGTCACTTCCAATAGGGATGCCACCCAATTGGTGGGCCAATTTTGTGACATGACACCATAGGAAATTAAATAATACAAATTTATATAGTAATACATCAATTAAATCAATATTAGGAATCTAAGGTTGAGACACCTTAATCCAACATTTTTATCATGAATTTATTTAGATGGTATGTGATTTTGAAGGATATTTCATGTTGTATTGATCATATCACATTAGATACCTAGAACTTGCAAAAGTCCAATAGCCAAAAATGGTGGTGTAAAAAACATGGAATTGTGCATTAGGGTTTATTAATAAATTAACAGTTAACATTTCAATTATTTAGTGCAAATTATGTAGGAGGGCATGGTGGACCTACCTGTAGGGCCTTTTCCCAAACCTGCATCCCTCCCCCCTTCATTCAAAATTTTTCCTCTCCTTAGGTCCAATGAACTCTATCAATGGCAGCTCTAGGTTGCAATGAAATTTTGCTAAAATGAATCAAAACTATGTTTGTCGGTTCATATAACTCTTAAAAACAAATAATACCTTCAAGCGAAGGTACTCTTCAGTTGAAGGTCTTATTTTATTGTTTTTTAAATTAATGAGAACCTTCAATCAAATATTTTTACATAAAGACCTTTGAGCAAAGGACCTTTGTTTGAAGAAATATCTCCAAATGAAGGTATTTCAAGAAATGTGTGCCACTCCCTCCCAAAATTTGTCCCAAGTTTGGGGCTGAGTATTGTGGGATCACCTAGTGTCGACATCCTTTGTGATGAGACATAATGTTCTAATAATAGCTCATTCTAATAAAAAACACTCCTAAGTTTAGCTTGAGTGCATAAAGTGAAATTATACTAACAATCAATTAAAGATTAATTACTTATTAGCTAATGAATGATTAACAATATCTAACCTTCCTAAAGCAAGTTGTTATTCTAGTATCGAATGTCTATCATGGGAATTTTTAGACCCTAACATGATGTGAGAATCATTACACTCCTTTGTGGCATTAAGATCAATAACTCATTTATTTTAGTTTGTAACCTAGATCTTTCAAAGTTATGTTGACCTCACCAAAGACACTCAACCTCTAATGATTCCCTATTTTTGTTTAGATCTGGTTGCATGCTAGGCCTTCTTCATCCCCAATTGGAAGATGGGATCCATAATAATTTTGAAAATATTCCACCAAGTCCTAATTGACTACATTAGACTAAATAGTATCTTGCATTCCATCCCTTAATGTATATTCGCCCTCATCATCTAATCCTCCTACATCCTCATCTTCATCTATAGTAAGATTTATCCTCTTCTATTTTACCAATTTAGGATCTTCCTCCATGAGTGGGGTCGATTCATCTAAAATATTTCTTTCTACTATCCTCAAATGGGAATTGAGAATTGACTACTTTCCCATCCCTCCTACTCTATATTTTTATTCCCAATTCCTTACCCTCTCAATTGCTTATCTACTTGGAGATCTATATGGATATCATTTTCTCCATGGAACTTAAAATCAATTCTTCCTTTAGTTTTACAAATGTATCTTATTTTCATTGCTTGATTTCTAACAACTCCTTTCAATATCATTTCAAAATTAGAATTCTTTTCATGGGAAGAGAATATTCCCTAAGGAAAATTTCTACTCAAATGACCAATAAATATATTTATAGTCTAATTCCTAAAGGCATGAGTCTGTAATAAATACAAACTTGAAGTAATAGTGATTAGTGGCTTATTCAACTTAACTAAGAAATACATACAAGATAGGGATTTCTTTGCAATGGTCTAACCCATACTAAAAGTAATCTTGAACTCTAAAGTGGGTAGAACGTGAAAGATGCAAGGGCACACTTTATAAACAATGTCTCAAAATAATTGGGATCCAAGGCTTTGAGAGGAAACTAAGCCAAATCAATCACAAAAATACTTACATTTCATAGGCACCCATGCCTTTTGTAAATCAACTACTGGATAAGATCCTACAAATTTGTAAATGAGAGTGTTTACCACTTAGAGTTGTTGGAGTTAGATATATGACCCTCAACCCAATAGATCTTGTAAAATAATGAAAATCCTTCTACAAGATATTCCAATTAAGCTAAAAATATACAATATGTGTGAATCCAAAATGCAAGCAATTACATATGATCCCCTTGAATATATAGAAAATGGGTGAGATGAGAAGGTAGATATGGACTCTAACCTTGAGTGTAGGACATGTGTCCATGATGTGTCATGTGCATGGAACAAGTGTCATAAACACACGAGATAAGTTTCTCAAAATGTGATTGCATGTGTCTCAACATGAGGTGAGACAAAAAGATAAAAGTCCCTAAGTGGAGACTTAACCAATGTGAATATGACTCTCTGAGGTAGGCTAAAGGTAACTATTTTTACAATGTCAATATTTACACTAATAAGAATATGATTATGGAAGAAGCTCATCATTTGCAATTTTTTCTTTAATGTTAATAGCATGACCTTTTGGTTTTAAAATTATATAGTTTTTTAGCATCACTTCCAACAATGTGTAGATTCCATCTCTTTACTCAATTTTTGACCAATTATAATTTTGTTTGAGGAACAAGGTTCATTAAAATGATCCATCTTAATTGCATTGAGGTAAAGTGACAATTTTTTTTGCTAGAGGCTATTGATTTTTGTTTGCCTTAGTTGGTCATTATTATGCTACTATTTATTATGACACTTGGGGTCTAAAACATAATAGTTTGTGTTGCTTGGCTACTAAAACCATAAGGGACCTAATTTTATATTAAAAGTGATTTAACAATTATTTCTAGATTGTAACGCCCCGCTGCGCAAACCCCAAAGGACATCTTAAAGCTAACAAATTACAACATAATTTTTTTTTTTAGTAAACTAACATGAGAATTACATTAACATACAATACATATCATGCAATTATACATATACAATATCAACTACATCCTCTGGGGTACACGTGACTGCATTACTAAACACCATTCCCAATCCATAAAGACAATTAACAAACCTCAAGATTACATTATAAAAACCAATGAAGATATTTATAGTCTAATTCCTAAAGGCATGAGTCTGTAATAAATACAAACTTGAAGTAATAGTGATTAGTGGCTTATTCAACTTAACTAAGAAATACATACAAGATAGGGATTTCTTTGCAATGGTCTAACCCATACTGAAAGTAATATTGAACTCTAAAGTGGGTAGAAAGTGAAAGATACAAGGGCCCACTTTATAAACATTGTCTCAAAATAATTGGGATCCAAGGCTTTGAGAGGAAACTAAGCCAAATCAGTCACAAAAATACTTACATTTCATAGGAACCCATGCCTTTTGTAAATCAACTACTGGATAAGATCCTACAAATTTGTAAATGAGAGTGTTTACCACTTAGAGTTGTTGGAGTTAGATATTTGAACCTCAACCCAATAGATCTTGTAAAATAATGATAATCCTTCTACAAGATATTCCAATTAAGCTAAAAATATACAATATGTGTGAATCCAAAAAGCAAGCAATTACATATGATCCCCTTGAATATATAGAAAATGGGTGAGATGAGAATGCAGATATGGAATCTAAACTTGAGTGTAGGACATGTGTCCATGATGTGTCATGTGCATGGAACAAGTGTCATAAAGGTGTCATATACACATGAGATAAGTTTCTCAAAATGTGATTGCATGTGTCTCAAATGAGGTGAGACAAAAAGATAAAAGTCCCTAAGTGGAGACTTAACCAATGTGAATATGACTCTCTAAGGTAGGCTAAAGGTAACTATTTTTACAATGTCAATATTTACACTAATAAGAATATGATTATGGAAGAAGCTCATCATTTGCATTTTTTTCTTTAATGTTAATAGCATGACCTTTTGGTTTTAAAATTATATAGTTTTTTAGCATCACTTCCAACAATGTGTAGATTCCATCTCTTTACTTAATTTTTGACCAATTATAATTTTGTTTGAGGAACAAGGTTCATTAAAATGATCCATCTTAATTGCATTGAGATAAAGTGACAATTTTTTGGCTAGAGGCTATTGATTTTTGTTTGCCTTGGTCATTATTATGCTACTATTTATTATGACACTTGGGGTCTAAAACATAATACTTTGTGTTGCTTGGATACTAAAACCATAAGGGATGTTTGATATTAAAATTGATTTAACAATTATTTCTAATTTGTAATGTAGCTACTGAAATTTAAGGAACATCTTAAAGGCTATTAAATTACAACATATTTTTTTCTTTTTAATAAACTAACATGGGAGTACATTATTGCTTCAATACATATCATTCAATTATACATATAAAATATCAACTACATCTTCTGGCGTACACGTGATTGCATTACTAAACACCATTCCCAATCCATAATGACAATTAACAAATCTCAAGATTACATTATAAAAAACATGATATAGTCAAGAACATCCATACTTTACCATTGATCAATTCAAAATGTACATATACATCAATATGAAATTACATCATTTCAGATTTACAAAAGTACAATAGTGCTTCCCAACACATAGTGGGGAATGATACATCAAAGGCAAGAGTTATACATTAATGGACCTGGTACAACTGAACTGTGGAGAAGCTCTAGATCAAAAACATCAACACGAACTTCGCACTTCATGAACACCGTCTGGGGACCCAATGGGGTGCAAAGCACATTCCACCAGACCATATGGACACTAATGCCCACCCTCCATGCTAGGAGATGATAGGAAAGACCCACAACCAAATCAGTCAAGTGAACAATGGCAAACATGACTCCATGACAAGAGCAACAACAAACACAAGACTACATCCGCTTCCAGAGGTACGAGCACAACAAGAGGGGAACAACAACATACAAAGTTGCTAAAGGGTGGAGTGTCGTCACATAAGTTCGACATGGGTTACCCAATGCAGATCTTCATAGGTTACCGACCCCCTACCTGGTTAAACCCTAGCAACCTCAACCGATCCCTGACCCCCATTCTCACTCATGCGGGATCAACATACCTTTCAAGAGGACAAGGCAGTTGACCTTTTCCATTCCAGGCCTTCCCACTCATACCAAGCCTAGATAAGCACTTGAGCCATGAGTGAGGCTACATTATCTAAATTAATGTGAGAAACTACCCAAACCCCCCAATTAATTATTAGGTTATCACTGATTAAAGAAACTCCCAATGAGTTACCCATATGCCACATTGTGCACCGACCCCCATTGAAAGCCAGTCCCCCTACTAACAAAAAACTCAAAATCACAAATGGTCCAGCCCACTTGCATAAGATACCAAAACCAAATGAAATATCACTCACCACATGAGACATGCACCATCCCACGCTAGAACTTCATAGGAAAGAAAGCCACTTTTCAAGTGCAAGGCTTGACCCACCATAATCAAACGAGAATAAGAGCAACCATTCAATAAACCAAAATGGAAACCAATTAAGAGGCAACATATTATTTCCCCTCCTTTGGAAGTTCAAGAAGAACGACTAACCAAAATCCCACAAACGAGGGTAAAACGAAGCAACACGGTTCCAACATAGAACTTCAGCATATAAAATCCACAATCACTCAACGGCGAGAGTAGAGTAAGTGTGGCAACAACATGATAAGATATTCAAACTCACTCAAGCTAGCAAAATCAACTCATTATATAATTAATCGCAAGATCAAAATATTCTCAATAACCTTTTTGGGCACAAACAAGCTCCTTCCATAAAAGGCAATAATAATAATCAAATATAAATCAAGATCCACCATAATAACTAAAATCAAACATAAAGTTCCAAACATTGAAACAATACCCAATCAACAACAAGGTTTTCAATTCAAGCAACCCTTACATAATCAATTCAATACAAAATAAAATGCAAGAAACAAACCCTTCTCAATAACCATTTGACATCGACGACCTCACTCCATTAAGAGATAAACAAAAACAAACTCAATACCAAATCAACCGCCATAACAATAAGAAAGTCAACCAACTCTCAACTCAACATTAAAACCCAATAATTCAACATAAACAACCGATCAAAACGATCATGAAATACTCCATGAAGGACATTGTCCCCACCATTTAGATTACTCAACAACTTGATCACATAATCCAAACACTTAAAATGTTTCAAGATAACTTCAGCATAATGTCCTTGGGAGACATTATTCTCACAATTCTAAAACTCATTACTAACCACTAACTTTACGACAAAGGCAACTCTCACATTAATTCACAATTAATTCATTCATTAAAATAATTATAGAGGAACCCAACATTCTTAGAAAATCTAATTCAATTTATTTAATTAAACCCATCCAATTATCGAAATATAAATAAACTAATGCTTTTTCCCTATTTATTCACCTCACTTCTTTATCTATATAATTTCTTTATTCACCTAGGAAAAAGTATCCTATTAGTAAGACCCATAATATATATATATATATACAACATTAAATCCTTTAGTAATCACAACTCATAATTAATTTATACATATTAAAAATCTACTTATATTAACAAATCATTATTTAAACATTTGTACAAGAAACAATATTTACTTAATAATCTTACAATCCATTTAAAATTCTTATTCAAACCATATTCTTACTCTTCTAGGTCATAAAATATAAACATACGTCTCTTTAATAATAATATGTCAATTATAGCCCCCACAGGTTAGAGGAGTTGGTCTGAGTCTTGATTTTTCTCCCCAAGGTCTTGGGTTTGATTCTCTCTGGCTCGGAAATCACCCCACCTTAAATGCTGGGGGGCTGTGTTGGTTATCCCGAGGTTGTAGGGATTAGTCTCACCTCAAGCTCACCCCGTAAAGGGAGCCCGCTGGGCTTGAGTTGCAGGGATACCCTTCGAGACCAAAAAAAAAATGTCAATTATAAACTAACATCCATTTATAACTACATATACCAAAACACAACATTTAGTATAAGAGTATTGTGAAATAAGTCTACTTATATGAATCCTCTCTTTCTATATTTGCAATTACAATTTGTGGATAAACCCAAACTTTATTTTATAATTACTTCAAGAATATTATAAAAGAGTGGAAATAAAGTATAATGATATATTAAGATCATTAATTATTTAGTAAAAAAAAAAAAAGCTAAAACCAAAATAATAGAATGATGGTTGTTTGGTCTTTGAAAAGTTTGAAGGTTGATGAATCAGGTCAAAAGAATGTCTGGCACATGCTATTATCTGTTAGTTGAATTTTTAAAACTTAAAGTGCTCAATACAAGGAACTCAAGAAGTATATAATAACCAAAAAAACAAGTAATAACTATTAGATTGAGGCATCCATATGAAGTGGCTACTAAAACCTCATTCAAATTCGATAAAGATGCTTTTTGGAAGATTAAAATTTTGTTTCTGAGACTCTATTGAACTTGTCTTTGTTCCTTACAGTGTTGTGAAAGAGCAATTGTATTTTAGCTCTCTCCTAATTTCAATTTTAACTCCCTATGGAATGCATGCTAATTGGCACCTACAAGTCTAAGCCACGCAAGTTTCAATAACTAAATTATTTCTTGTTAAATTTTATACGCTGGACACAATATTTCTTCACAGATTTGTGTCATTATACTGGCTTCTGCACTTTTAAAGTCCAAAGAGTGGAGGCATAGACAAATCGTGTGAACTGTTTGGGAAAATGTTGTTGAAAATGAGGTCTCAAGGAATACAAGATGGGAAAGCTATGACACCTAACTTACTGAGGCATTTAGTTTTAAATTGACCAAATGTCGGAGGGGCGCTACATACACACTATATGTCATTTAAAAGCACATCCTTTGAAATTGCTATAATTAATGAAAGATTTATTCTTAGTGTGCAATACACTTTGTGTTATTCTCTTCCAATATCTACAAATTCCTTAAGTAACTTTGAGAATACCGGACTTATGCCATGTAGGTAGATTTGACAACAATGTAAATAAATTGCTAAATGTTACTTGAACTATATATTATTTTGGCATTATGCAAAAACAAAAAGGAGAATCTTGAACTAGAATGATTTGTTGTACTGATTGGAAAACCACCATGCAACAAAAGGTCCTTACAACTTTGTTAATGTAACAAATTAATATTAGTGGACAAAGCCCTTTGGACCAATACATTGCATGAAACCTCGCCACAAAATTATTATTGTGTTTCTATTATCTTTCTCCTTGGCTATTTTTCATGTCATTGGGAGTGGTTATTCTTTGATACATTTGACAAAGCTTAATAGGTGTAGCCATTAGAATGTAGAAGATTTGGTATTTCTTGATTTGAGATTTCATTTTTATTTCAATCAATAGTTGTGGTGATTGGCCAAATAACAAGATGTAAGATAAGGAGAGCTTAATAAGTGACAACAATGATTAGTTGTCTTATGAGATTATTATATAGGATGCTAAAAACCTCTTGATTGAACCTCAAAGCAACAAGGTCCTAAATAAGGTAGTTATTTTTCTATTGGTATTTTGAAGTTTGTAATTTTTTTCTCATGGAATGTGACCATTGAAGCTTATTGAAGACTTGAGAATGCTTATGAAGCATTGAGACTTTCACCAAATTCAACCATAGGCATGTAGCCTTATGAGTTCACCTTTGCCAACATACCCCTGGTTTGCACCAAAATAAAGGCTTTGGAATAAGGTAACAAAAAGAGGATTTTGTTCAAATGTTATACTTGCTAGTGCCCTAGTAGACATGTATGCAAAATGTGGAAGCTAATGGAAATGATAGAGCATAAGGATTTCTAGAAAATCTAAACCATTACAATAAATAATAAATAACAAAGCAGTAATAATTGAAATATTAAGTTGTTCTTGGAATGTATCACAAATTCACATGCTGATCAAAATTTATTTTTATCTTGTAAGTATTTTAATATTTGATGGCGGAAGTCTCGAAAATAAACACTAATTTCACATTATTTGAAAGAGATAAAATGATACTTCTGTGTATTTGAATTAGAAATTGAGCATGGTATCTTTTTTCTATTTCAATTAAGATGAGAAATTGTACACGTATATATATTAAAATATAAAAAAGTTACAGATAACTTCGACTCTCAACTCCTACTCTTGCATCGCCTTCAAAGTAAGAAGATATATAAGCGAGTAAAAAATACAGTAAAACTGCCTTCACGCAGGATCGAACTGCGGACCTTCAGTTTACAAGACTGACGCTCTACCACTGAGCTATAAAGGCGACCACGTCTATTGAACGTGAACAGCTTATGGAATTTTTCTGTTGGCGGGTAGTATTAAACTAGCAGGGTTGGGAAATCCCCTCTCCTCTCTCCTTATCATATTCAAATTTTGTTGGATCCAATCATTAGTAATATTTTCTTAACAGAATCCACCCCACCACTACTTGGGATATTTCTAAGCTACAAACACTAGTAGCATTTGGGGATGTATTTGTGGTTCAACAGTCTATGGTATAAGTTCGAATTTACATCATCAAATATGATGCCACGTCAATATGTATTTTGTCGAGGTGTTCAAAAAGACCCCCAAAAAAGTTAGACCGATAGTTGTTCACTAAGTCATGTTTTATTAGTGTATTGATGTGGTATCACATGATTTGTTGTTTTTTAGATCTAAGAAATAAATTTCATTTAGTTATGGGTAGTCATCATCAACACTAACAACTTTAAAGTCACTACTCTCTGTTTAATATTGTTAAAAATATTGGGTATTAAATCAATAAATACTATAACAACTATTGGAACATGCTCAACTACTAGGTCTTTTCCCCTAATTAGCATTGTTTTCTAGCACACATACATTAAGCTACGTCACCCTTGTACTTTACTTTGTTCATTGTCAGGGAATTGGTGACCTTGCCATTACCCATACGTTTACTTGTCTTCCCTTTCCCTTCCTCAACCTTCAAATTCAAACTAACATCTTCATCAAATTGTTTTTTAATTATGTGGCATTGAACTCACCTTTAAGATTTATTTATTTTTATTATAAGATGAATATGTATCTTTTTAGATGTAATTATATAATTTGTTTGCATAAATATTTCAAGATACACTTAATAATCTATCATCAAAATAAAAACAATTGAAATGTTAATCTTGATGATAGATCATTGTATACACTCCAAAATGATATAAAAATACCTTATACAATTGAATATAAAAATGCTCACTCATTACTTTTATAATTTTTTACCATTCCCTCATAAATATACATATAAATATTTGAACTCAATAATAACCTCTCATTCTATATATATTGCATAACCATTTCATTTCTCCATTTATATTATCAATAATACACTTTTTTTCATAATTCATATTTAAAGGTTTGGTCATTCTCTAGAGTATTTTTCTCTTATATGAAGTCAAAGGATAGAGCCATTATAGGTTTTAGGGAAGCACCTTAAAAAGAGGTTCATTCAATAATGGTGTATCATTTAGTGGGCTAAAATTTTAAGAAAAAGAATCATATGATTTAAGTACCTTCAATAATATTTGTGCTATATTTTTCAATTTTAGTTTCTAATGTTGTTAACTTTAATGTCACACGAGCCGACATCGAACTCATTATCATATAATAATCAAATACTCTTTATTTGGCACAATCTCTTTATTTGGTATATTAATTGTTTATCATTTTTTATTAATTATTATGGTGATTGTGTTCTTCATTTATGTATAAACATTTTTAAAGTCAGAAATATAAGAATTTGTATTGTAATTTGACAGGTCATATTATTTATAATTAAAATAATATAATATTATAATTGTTATATTTTAGATTGTCAATTTCAATTTAAATGATTTAGAATGTGTTAAATTTTAATAATAGTATTTTAAAATGAGATTTGTCTATACATTATGTATTAAATCATCTAATTATATGATTTCTACATATCATAAAATATTACTTCAAATTTTTAAACAACTTATTTTATCCATAATGGTTTTATTCAAACATTAACTTTGAAAGTTATACAAAAGAAAAAAGAGACTTCAATTTAAAAAGTAATTAGACGTCAACTCTTTAACCACTATTATAGCTATATGCATTAGAACCATTATCGGATCCCTTCCCCTTCTTAGTTCATTTTCTTTTCTTTTAAAGAGGTTTACCATGACAAGAATATTCATTATATTACACTAATTATTAATGTTAGTTTGTATCTCATTCTAATATTAAATGTTATCTTTCTTCACTCTATTTGTTATCTACAAACATCATAGTTTTGTTTCTACCATAACAATCTGTATTATTATTATTAATGTGTAATTTCAAAAATATTCTTTCTAGAATATTAATAAAATTTAATTTATAAGTATTCATGATTTATAAGACCCAAAATTTGTATTTTTATTATTTGATTCATATAAACATGTCCCTTCCCTTAGATGAAGGGTTAAATGAGAAAATATGAGTATCAAATTCAAAGGAAATTTATCTTTATAATTTTTTTCAATCCTTGATAAACATGTTTACAAATGTTTTAATTTACAACAAAATAAATGTGTATGTTATAACCAAATTTTTTGTTCTATCTTATACTTTCGTTTCACATTTGAAGTCTCTTTTCCCATTATATTTTCATATATCTTGCTATATAGAATATCTACTTCACTATGCCAACATCTTGTTGTAGAATAGACCATTCTATGGTATATACCACATAGTTCTATTCTTGGCTAGTGCATTTTGCTTTTTCCTTTTATTTAATAGTACACTTTTAGCTATTTTTTATTAATTTAAATTTAAAACTTTACTCACTCTTTATGACCTTTCTCTTGCAAATTAGAGTGGTAGAGATACCATGGGGTTCTAGACAACACGTCAAAAAGAAACTAATTGGGGATAAGAATTCTACTAATTTGAATACCAATAACATGTTTACAACATTTTCCACTCATTGTTGACCTTCAATGTTGTTAACATCGATGCCATGATGAAGACAATGTGGTACTAATTATATCAACTTGAATATAAGGTCTTGAATGGACAATATTCTTCTATTTTAAAGATTAACCACTTATGTTCTCTATTTATGTATATAATTGTAATGGTGAAATTTTCACACTCATATGAATTCTCATTTAGTTTTGAGCCCATTTAATGAAATAGTTTAATAAAATTATATATCAACAAGTGGCATGCACACTCTTGTGCTAAGTTTGACTCATTCCTTGATTTTTATCTAGTTTCATCCCACATTCATTTAAACTTGTCTCCATGCATTTGATTTTATTGCATCCCTAGTTATAAACATTCTGACATATTTGTGATTATCTAAATTTATTGCATAACCTATTGATGTGTTATTTGACACAGCGACTTGAATGGAACAAGTTGTTCTTTCTTGAAAAGTAATTAGTTCCCCTAAGGTTTATATCACTAGATCATGGCACATTTGGGTAAGCTAGAGGTTGATGATAATTTTTTCATTCAAGAGACTACAATTGAAAAAGAGATTGATAATAATTGTCCCATTCAATATACTACAATTAAAAATAAAAATTATACACAAATTCCTATTTCGAGTTAAAATTTGATTACCAAGCAAGATTCATAAAGTTAACTTGCTCAAACTAAGATTCCATGGCATTCAATCATTGTATTCATGTGTAAAATAACAATGATAAATATTTGCAAACAAAGGAATTTATCACTTCAAATATAAGATAGAAGATTAAATCAACTATAAGACTAACTAAAAATTCATAATATTATTCTAATCCTAATCCTACTAAAACTTTTTTAAATAAAAAGATTAAGGGAAAGAGAAATTTAGAATAAACTTCTATATTATCCTACTGTCAAAATCTGATTTTGTTTAAAACAAACAAATCCAATAAAAAATAATCTTTGCTTGACTAGTTTTCACATATAGTTAGAAACACAAGATGGTGCAATCTCTTAGGCACAAATTAAGTATGAATAAAATAAAGGAGAACCATTATATCCTTGTAATGTCAAAAATTGTATGTCTTACAATTTTGACTTTGTATTTTATATGTTTTTTACCATCTATATCTATAGCATAATTTTAGGGCCCAATTAGCTCTCTTTCTTAATAGGTAAGTGCACAAAGATGGGGAACCAAAAAGTGGCCAAAAGCACTTTTTGGTTTATTTTTCATATAATGCAAGTGTGTTATACCACAAGTGAATTATAACACATGAGTGTGTTATAGTATAAGTGCATTATAGTGTGAGCATATTATAACATGCCCTCATAATGAAAAAAAGGAAAATACATGATTTTAAACTATTTTTTATGTTTTCCAAAACATGCTCATGTTTTGGAAAACATAAAAATGATCTAAAATCATGTGATTTGGACCATTTTTTTATTTTTTCATAACACACGCACATTATAACACTAGTTCGTTATAATGTGATCATATTATAGTATGGGCATGTTACAACACACTCGCATTATAGCTTGTATTGCAAACTACCAACCCTTATGGTTGGATTTGCCTTGGGAATCCAATCCAAAGGGTTGGAATTGCATGTCAATGTCCAAAGATGTGCTTTTTGTAAAATATAAAAAATCCCTAAATATTGAGCGTTCTCTCCATCAAGTTTGCATGTATTTCAATATTGATCTAAAAAACATAAATCAAGCTCTCTCTTACCTTTCTAAATATGTAATGTTTTCTAGATTTCAAATATGTTAAGGTTTTGATCTTTAATTTCATTTGTTAGTGTCTTCTTTTTTTACTAAAAACCTATGTATAGTGTTTTTGGTGTCATTTTTATCTATTCATCCAATTTGAAACAAATTACATTTTTACATTCTAGACTTTATTCGACACACATTAAAAAATAAAATTTTGATAAATTTACAAAAAAAAAGGCAGTGAGCACACTCAATTTTTCATTTTTCAAGATGTGTCCACTTTGAAAATTAGCAAAAAACCATATAATCATAAAAAAATATCAAAAAAATCAGGAATAAACTACTTGGTGTTAATTAATTTTCCACAAAAATGAATTTTGAAATACTCAAAAAAAGTTGACATTTTAGGGGGAGCACACTAGACACTATGTTATATTTTTAATAAAAAAGAACTTTATGTGCTCCCCTTATTTAAACCCCCTTAATCTCCACCATTATTTTTTTAAATTAGTAGTCTAGAAAGTAGATTCAAAGAACTATGACTCTTGTTCTTGTCATATTTTCAATTGTTCAGTGTAATTATCTTCAACTTCTCATCCAAGATCATTTTTTATCGATTTCAAAAAAGAAATTGTCACTTAAGACCCCTTTTTGGTCGGTCGTTTGAGACACACTCAATTTTTCATTTTTCAAGATGTGTCCACTTTGAAAATTAGCAAAACCATATAATCATAAAAAAATATCAAATACTCGAGAATAAACTACATGGTGTTAATTAATTTTTCCACGAGGTGATTTTTTCAGAAATACTAAAAGTTAACATTTTAGGGGGAGCACACTAGGCTATATTTATATTTTTTTTAATAAAAAAGAACTTTATGGCTCCCCTTGTTTAAACCCTCTTAATCTCCACCATTATTTTCCCAAAAATTAGTAGTCTATAAAGTGAGATTAGAACTATGGAGTCTTGTTCTTTTCATATTTTTAAAATTTTGGTGTAACTATCTTCCAGCTTCTCATCCAAGATCATTTTTTATCGATTTCAAAAAAGAAATTGTCACTTAAGACCCCTTTTTGGTCCAGGCCATTTCCATGCACATACCCTAACTTATTTTTTTAATTTTTGTGCTAATGACATGTTGTGATTGCTTACTTTAGATCTAGTACTCTTGTATGTATTTGTCATCTTTAAATATTTTATTATATTTTATGTTTTCCATATATTTTTGTAATTACGTAGCGCATCCTCCACACAACCATAAATAATACAATCCCTGAATTTAAAAATGTCATTTCCTTCTCACAAGTAACAAAATCCTAGAGGAAATATTAAAAGTAAGATATTTCAATTATTTTTAATAGATATTGTATTCTATATACTCTCATTATTTTATTCAAACTTATTTCAATCTTTTCATTTTCCTTTATGAATTCTACTTTCTAAATAAAGAAAAAAATGTTTATAATGCCTTTTTGTGGGCAGCAATAAATAAAATAATTTCAAATTCTTTTGCTATTCTATTCCCTCCAATCTTAATGCTTCTAATGGAATGAAATTAAATACTCAACATCCTATTTATATCCAAATATGTGTCATTATTTCTAGATGTTGTAGTTGTTATATACTCTATGTTTTACTTTCGTTAGCTTGTATTTATGTGGCACGTCTATTCTCCTGCAAGGCATCCCCCTTGACAACAATTGATGATTGAAAAATAGTCTTCTCTATATCTATTACTCCCTTTCTTCAATTTTGTCACATGGTTTTTCTAATGCCATAGCCTCTATCATTTATGCATTTTATACCATACAATGCATCAATATTTTATTTTTCTACATGTCTTCAACAAAATATATACATGAAAGCTTAAACACCACACTCTAAGCTTTGAATTGCTTAGATGATTCATCTGAAATCACACTAGTTTTTCTTGTAGGATCCACCTATTAATATGATTTTAGATTAGCCACCTAAACAAGTCAAAGATTAGAGTGTGATGCTTAAACCAAAATAACATATATTGGTTGAAACCTACATCCTTTTTCTACAACAATTATCTTTAATGTTGAAAATATTTTGTTATTATACTACTCCATTACTTCCTTTGCATGCTAAGATCTCTCACTTGATTGTTGTTATGGTTCAGTTTCATATTGTGAACCCTCTTTATACATACAATTACTTGTTTAATTATAATATTCTAGTGCAATCTCCTCATTTTTTCTGATTTGTTTTGTAAGCACAATAGACAAATATGTGCAATATAGACTATATTGTGACCATGAAAGCATCCGAAGATGGTAATAGTCTTTCATTTATTTTATTTCTACATCTTTTCCATATTTCTCACTCTTATTGTATCATCAAATTTATATGTATTTTATGAAACTTGAATCCATTATTAAATCCTTTTCTCATTTATTTAATAGTTAAAAGAAAGTGTAGGTATGAACAAATTACATTTCCTACATTAATGAATGGGAGGTGGTATGTGTAAAAATTATTTAGATCATATATTTACAAGGAAATAAACATACCAATAATATACCATAACATAGTGATTTATGCCAAGAAAATCCTTTCAAAAAAAATCCTACACTTGAAAGGAACTCATCATTCAATAATTAACAACTATAATACATGTGCATATTCTAAGCCTTTACAGGAGTATATTTTGGAGAAATACAAGCAACATAGCAACACCCACAAAACTAACTATGAAATATCCATCTCTAGCATCCAATGAATAGGTAAATATCAAACCACAAAGCTAAAAGGAAGCAATGATACACATAAATTCTTCTTACAATAATATTTGAGGGGAAATGTATAGAAAAATTAATCTTTACAATTGCAAGAATAATACACATCAGAAATTATATTGTAATGCAATTTTATATGGGGAAAGACCTTTTAGGAGAAAAAACTCTAGATTCCAAACAATTAAAAAAAATGTATTATCAACAACAAATGTTACAATACAATACAATTGTAGGGACATGATCTTAAAGAGTATCAACAACATGTAAAACTAGATTAATTTTAGCAATCTAGCAGTACTTTTAAATAAATCATTTAACTCATTTTGTATACTCCATCTCCAAGCACCAATAAATAGGAAAATTATATCAAACCATCAATCAAAAGTGGTTTTCTAAAACCATGGGATAAAAAAAAGATTAAAAATGGGCTCTATATTTGGTCCAAATTCTAATACCCAAGTTGGTCATGATCTTCCAAGCTATTTTTAGAAGATATTTTTACAACTAGATAATAATATATTATAGAATCTATCATAAATGACCCCCAATTTTTTACCCCATTTTTGGATTATTCAACCCATCGAAATATGTATTTTTGATTTTTGCATAATGTTGATCAAGGTTTTAAATTAACCTTACGTACATGCTCTTACTCATGTAAGAACCTGGCACCCCAAACAGCTCTGTAATATCCTGTGGGTTCGCTCCTCAAGGTTGAGAAACCTTTTCCCAACATTCTCCCACATATTGAACAACTTAAAAGGAAAAGGGGAAATTCAATACTATTATATAAATAATAGGGGTCATGAGGCTTGTAGATTAACTATTGTAGAGGAGGGAATTCAACACCCTTAAGATGACAAGATCTCAAGGGGAAAACTATCTCTCCCCTACCTCAGTTGACATGACTAAAGTGAACTGGGATAGAAGGAATATGAATTTTAATGAAGTATATAAATTAATTAGAACTTTCAAACATTAGAAATTGACAAAACAAGGTATAAAGGTCTCTTGGACAACTCGAAAATCTCTTTGTCCAAGATGGCAACGTAGCTATCAAATGAAAACATGGTCGGGTTTGAGTTCCATACAGATAGAAAACTAAGGTTGTCATAGAAAATATATAAATAATTTATATGAGTTTTTGGTGTAAAAAGACATGGAATATTATTGTACAAAATTAAAGGTATTGAAATAAATATATTGAAGGAAAGTGAGACAAAAAGAACATGGAAAGTTTCAAGATTACACTGAGGGTATTTGATGTCTTTCAATATTTCTTCGAAAGAGTTATCCCACTTTAACCTACACATATAAGACCAAAGAGAAAATGTTGTGTGGTTTTTTAGGAGTTTGCCTCACTCAAACCCCTGTATTGGTGTTTCCACCTCCATGGACACCCTTAGATAGGATGATAATAAAAATAATAGATGTAAAAAAGATGAAGAAAAATCATATGCAATTCAAAGACAAAGACATAAATTCTCAAGAAAGATTCTTGAAGATTCACCCCACATGAGCACCAAAAGTGAAGCCTCCTAGTCCAACAAAGGAGTGACAAATATGTCTAAGATCACAAAGACTTCCTTGCAAGAAGAGCTCATGTTGCAACAATGGAGCTTGCCCTAAAATTCGTAAATGAGCTTGTTACAAGAAGTGTGTGTAGAAAGATGAAGAATGCTAGTGATTTCTCAAGAAAATGTTATAGCATCAAGAAGAAAGAGTTGTATGTGTTTCCAAGTGAGTACAAGAACAAGAATGGAGAGGTTTTTAGAATGTAGAATGAAGAATTGATCAAGATGAATGAAGATTGAATCCAAATTTTGTAAAAGGGAGGGACTTTTTGGTTCAAATAGCCAGCCCAAGTGATTCATGACACAACTACAGGTTGGTAGAGGCGTTACATTTCCAAAATATGAAAGGTGTAACGTATAAACAACCAAATTAGTCATGGAACCCTTTTAGTAAGTGCTAGTCTTTGACTCTAGGAGCTTCTCGCAGCATTAGTCCATGAAGAGTCAAAGTTGTTTGTCACTTAATAGTCGGTTTACAATTCTGAGAGGAGCGAATTTTAGCTGATATCCTGCATATTTTTAGAAAATATAATGATTTAAGCCTTAAAAGGATTCCATTTAGAGTTCAATTGAAGAGGGTTTGATCAAAGAATCACCTTAGATCAAGCCCCTTGAATCTAGAACCTCGCTAGTTTTAAACCATACCTATAAATCGTCTCCTTTACACCTATCAAAATCAGGTAAAATCACTTTGATTTAGATTTTTGGGGATCAAATGAATTCATTTAAAATTTATTTCAAATTATTATGGTATTCCTTAGAACAAGCTATCCAATGAATATAATTTTAATATGTTTTGGTTTTGTTATGTAATTGTTTTTTAAGTTTTATTAAACATAGGTTTTTCATCGAAAATGAATTTCTTTGTTCCTAACATGTGGAAAAATAAAAGATTATCAAAAAAAAAAATTTAGAAAAATATAAGTGCACCAGATATTGAAGTCCTTGATCCAACAAAAGAATTAAATTAAATTTTTGCATATACAAAAGTTCACGTTATATGAGTAAAAGTATTATGCAATTGTAATTAGTTTGATTTTGAAACTTGATTAAGGAAAAAATATTCAATAAAAACTATCTAACCAAGTGGAAGCACTAGATGCTCGAGGAGAGTTACAAAATCTAGAATTTGAAGAATTAGAAGTTTATCCTTTAGGAAAAAATTTATGCATTATCACGATTGTGCATCACTTTTTTAAAAAATGTTGTTTCTGAAAAAAAATCTATTTTAGTGGGAGATGGAAAAGAAGTGCAATTTGATTCCAAAAATTTTGGAAAAATATTTTTTTAGAATCTGAGACAAAGTGATGAGACTCTAGTTTTCACCATCTTCAAATTCCCTCACCGGTTTGCCGCTATAGGTGCAGAATGTGAAGATTTAGTTAAAAATAATAATTTAGGTGTCAGTTTGGCCAAAATTGTAAACCACTATTGGGATCACCCATCAAATTTATAGTGAGGAGAGGGGAATGTTGAGTGGTGGGGAAATGGACTTTGAATTAAGGGAGAGGAATAATTATCTTATTTTATCTAAAGAGGAAGTTGTATAGATGTGAAATCACATAGGGTGCAATTTTACAACATTACATTTTCCACCACTTTAGTGAGCATATGAATTCAAGAGGAAGCACAAAATAAAGTAAAAAGGGAGAAAGCATTATACCTAAGATACAAAGGGGAAGCAAATTCTTCTATCCATGTGTGGAGTTTCCCCCAAGGAAGAGATTTGAGTCAATCCTACATAGAACAATTGAGTTGTATCACCACAAACATGTTAGCTACAAACAAACATGTTAGGAAAAAAGCAAAAAATTAGACACCAAATATTGTATAGACGTACACAAGACAATGTTGATATTTATGGGTAACAAGTTGTGTTATGTTGGGGACCATAAGATAATTCATTTAGTCTATGACTACTACAAATTGTGTTGTAGGATAGCCATAGAAAAGAGACATAGAAAATCATAAAGACAAAGTCTAGTGGGTTGCCTCCACATTAGACAACAGATGAGACAACTAAATTCAAATATGATTTGAAAAGAGACATGAGATAAGAGATATGTAATAAGAATACAATAGTCCCCACCTCCCCTATGTTACACAAAGGAACACAAGTTATTTGGGGTCCTATCATAAGAGAGACATGATAGAGGGACACAGGGGGATCTAAGTATTTGAGGTTAGTATGATTCATATTGACAATATTTGTACATAACTACATGTGAATCGTCATCATGTCCTCAAATGTTATAGATCATTAAGAAGGAGCACATGAAAACAAAGTAAAAATAAAAATTTGGGTCAACATGGAAGAAGGTCTAAATTCCCACAATGCTTTGCATCGTCCCCAAATGTCAAAAATCAAGGCACAACAAAGAGAAGAATGATGATACAAATAGAATAAGTGTATGAAAAATCAGCTACCCTATATCCAAGTACCTATGATGGTATCTTGGGTCCTCCAAGAGAGACTACAACATATAAAGACAAGTACAAGGATACACAAACAAACAATTAAATTATAATCTAAAGACATGGAAGATACTACTCTAGTCAATTATGTCTAGTAGGTCATCCTCCTCCCAATCTAGATCATAGGGGGAAGGAGGGCGATATCATAATAGAACAATGGCTAGGGCGATACCAGGTGTCTCGCCTCTAACAAGGGCTACAAATGTGGCAGATTCAATATCCACATCTTCTAGTTCCTACGAGTTGAGCATCAACAACTTTATGAAAGTAGTTGATAATGCCGAAATATCCTCCATAGTGTCAAACATACATTTCCCTGGAGAGGAGTGTAGTGACTCAATTTTAGGTTGTGAAAGAGTAGGAGCCTTAAAGTGTGAACCTCTGAAAGAGGAGTAGTGATGAACTCTGGCAAGGAAAGGATATCCTCAATGATAAGGACAAAAGAATAAAGGGAGATGGAAGGAGAAAACTTCTTGTGATGGGATTCAAGGATAGGGTCTTGCTCAAGATTACACTTGGATGGAAGGTTGGAGTGTCCAAATGTGGGAGGAGTATATAGGGACACATTAGACATGACCTTTGTGTGAGGTATATCTATGGGCTGGACAAGTCGAGGAACATTAGGTAGAGAGGTGAGGAGAGACGGTTCTAAAGAAGGTGCGATGAATACTTGCACCCTCTTGGGGTGAGGTTCATCCATGTTTCTTGAAGGGATGCAATGAATACCTACACCCTCTTGGGGTGAGGTTCATCCATATTTCTTGAAGGGACCAAAAGAAAGATTGAAGTAAAATCAAAAAGAGAAGAAGATAAAGGAACTGAAATAAAAGACTTAACAATGGCTTTCTATGTGGCATTGCATTCCTTCGCCATTGCATGTATACGATGCTTATGCTCACATTCAAGTTGGTTTTAATGGTGATGGGAACCAAGAATGAGAGATTGAAAAAGGTGTTGAGATGATGAGTGAAGTCACATTCATGGTCATTACGAGTGGAAGGATAGGCTCCACAAGAGGGGCCAAAGAAGCTAGGGGTGCAAAATACTTAACCTTGACTATGAGTGCCTTTCCTCCTCATGATTTCTAGGTAGGGGTAGGAACAAGAGGGACCCTTGGGGGTTGATATTTCAGAATCACACACTAAGGGCTAGACAAAGAAGACTTCTCACCCTTACTATATATAGCAGGGCGGGGGATATCAAGAAGAATAGGAATTTCAAATATATGGGGTTTTGACTTCATCAATGTAGGGGCATTTCCTTTTCCTCTACTAGGAATAGTCAAAGGATAGGAGGCACCACTGGAGGTTGTGAGGTCTTTAAAGAATGGGAAGATCTACTCAAGGGAGTGTGCTTGTCTTTAGCCCTCAATGAAGACTTAAGAGGATGAAGCATGTTGTTGTATGAGAGAAAACTAAGAGGAGATTGAAGAAGAAAAAAGAGGAGGGAATGAATCAAGCATTGATACCCCAGTCTTGTATCTATAATATGCTTTATATAACAAGTCACCATAGGGTAGTATGGGTCCCACTAGAGCAGGCCAAAAGTGGTCAAGAGAAAAACCCCCATGTGACACTAGCAGTTTATACATAATATCTTGGATAGTTTGCATCATGCCCTCATGAAAAAATTTTAGACATTTATGGAAAATCAAAGTGACTGCATTCATGGAAAATAGCCACAAAATTCCTAGCTTCACTCTAAACAAGTCATACTTTGGTATCATGATAAATGTCATAGAGATAGATTTAGGTCTGACAAGGATTGATGGAGAAATGGATCCCAAAGGGAAGATAGAAAAGTCATCATGTGTATAGATGGTATTCTTGCACTAATCATATATTTCCCTATGCAAACCATTGATGAAGAGTGTCTCCTTAGTGATAACATTGATCCTATTGGCATGGTCAACCATAATGCCAGTGACAGTGTTTCTATTGACGTAAGTGGGAATGTAGATGGGAGTGTACTCTCCATGGTAAAGCAAGTCATTAGGCATAAAAGAAATGTTAGGTATCTTATTATTTTGACTCAGAGGGGATATAGAAGTGATAGACACCATATTCACATACGTGACATCCTCAGATGGCATAGAAGATGTAGTAATAAATTTGGAAGAATGAGGTGGGAAAGGTTTTGTGTAGATTTGCAATTGGCTATTGGGCTTAGCAACAAACTTATTAGGGTTCTAATTTTTACTGTCGAGGTAGATGTTACCGATGTCTATGTGGTCTTGAATCACATGTCCCAAGCACACACAACACTTGGTATCATGTCTAGGCATTCGATGGTATTGGAAAAACTTAGACGTGTTATACAAAATAGGGTATGGCTCATTATTAGGAAGCAGTCTAATTTCTAGAAGGGTGATTAAGTTATCTTTTAATAATTATTAGAGTATACTTGACTTAGAATTAGACAAATTTGTAAAGACTCAATTACATTGTGACCCAAGTGTGTTATTTTTACTTGTTTGAGGTACAACTAATATGTTAGCTATCACCTTGTTCCTTTTCAACCCTATAGAAGAAGATAAAACCCCAAAACCATTAGAACATGAGGATGAGGCCAAAGAACCATATTGAGCTAGCGTCTGCTAATAGTCTCTTAGTATAGTACAAAAATGGGAAAAGGAAGGATATTTCATCAAGGAAACTCGCTCCCTCAATGTCGATTGAAGGCCGCCCATGAACATCCTCTAGATGCCATGGTTAGGTAGGGCATAGGGGATTTAGGAAGAAACAGATTGAAAATGAGAGATGAAATTAGTTAGCTTTTCATTTGGTTGTTGCTTGCAACGCGATCTAGAAGGATCTATGAACCTTGAAACATAAATTGTCTCCAATGCTCAAGAAGATAGCTCCATGCCATATCGCTTAGAAGCACAATTCCAACGCCACTTGAATCGTGAGAAAATGGAGTCTCACTCAAAATTTGCAACCCGGCCAAAGTTTGGTCAAACTAGGTGCAAGGGCTGCGGTGGAAAATTTGACCAACTTAGAATTGGTTGGAAGCCATGTTAATTCAAAATCTCATCAAATTGGTCCTAACATTGCCGCTCATCGAAAGTGAGCTTGGACCACGAAGATATGGTTGATCAAACTTTAGGGTTGACTTGGTAGTGGGTTGTACGCTGATGACATCGATGATGTCAACAAATGATAGAGAAGATGTGTCATCATATAGGTGCTAACATGGAAAAAATCGTCCTGACACATAGCGTTCGATGAGTGATGCATCCAAGTTGATGGTGACATAAGCATCTACGTGGTAGGCCCGAAGGATGGCTAACGACAACCGACTTGGCTAGTCGGACGATTGAAGTGGATCTCATTGGTGAATGAAATTGTGCCATGTGGCATACCGTGCTGGGTTCCACATGGCACCTCTCTCTCCTCGTGGTTGAAATTTCTTTCAAAATTTTAATGGGGTTCGATCCCCTAACCTTCAACTTTTGTGAATCGGTTCGCCATTGTGACATGCAATCCATTACTCTATATGGAGGCAATTTTACTTTCTTGTTTAAACCATTTGAAATCGGTTTAGAAAAGTTGGTCGTGAGACTTGAACCCTACCGTCAGGTGGTAAAAGCTATAACCATCGTTACATCACCAATGATATTAGTATAAGCGGGCTAAAAAATTTAATGGTTTGTTAAACTCAAAAAATCAAACTAAATAACCTTAAATGGTTATTAGTTAGGACTTAAATTAAAATAAGATAAAACAAAAAAAAAACCCAAACTATAACAGCTCGAAAAGGTAACAAAATAAGGGCTTAAAACTAATTAAAAAAAATAAAATTTAGGGGTTGTTAATTATCTATATGTAAATATGGGGGATTTGTTTTTATTTTTCCTAACAGGGAAAAATTTACAAATCTTAGTGGTTATAAACCAAATTGGAAAAACCTCATGTATAAAAGGAGAAGCTGGGAGGCTTTTCAAATCATCCCATTCTTGGTGTGAATTCTCAAGAATCCAAGTAGGGAGAGAGAGGAATTGGAGACTATGAGGAGGATTTTCTTGAAGAGGAGTAAGCCATATGATGCAGAATTATTTTGAGAAGATTATGAGAGAGTTGTGTAGACTTTTCTGTTGTATATTTTTATGTTGTAATTATGCTCTGTCTATAAGCCTTTGTAGACCTTTGTGAGCCTTTTGGGAGGCGATAGAGTTTATATTTTTGTTATGTAAATTTTTGTTGCATGTTGAAAGCTCTTCTTCTCAAAATTTGTAATGAAGCATCCAGAGCATTGTTAATAGATTGGTCACTTAGTTGAGATAGACCCAAAGACATAGTCCACTCAGACGAACTTTGTAATCAATATTGTGTCCCCTTCTCTCTCTTTGTTATGTGTTATAATTCTCTCTCTTTATTTTTCATGTTGCTCCATTATTTAATGTCTTTACAGTTAAGCTTAAGGCATTAAGGATTTTTTCACCTTTATGCAATTCACTTTTGCAACATTTGTCATAGTTCCCTTCCATTAGATCACAATGGATGAGGTCAACGATAGTGACCTTAGAGCTAATGTTTTCTTGGAACCCTTGTAAGAACTGATTTATGAGTTGATCAAAAAGAAAATATAGAATTGTGAGGAAGTGGGAAAAGCCACTCCAACGTGGTCTTCTTAAGAGATTGCATGAATAATTTTGATAGAAAATGACCTTGGTGTAAGAAATCACTACACAGAGCAGTAAAGGAATTAGTGTGTGTTTGTAGGTCTCCCTTTCTATTATTCTTTTTGAATTTTGGTACCTTGACCCCTTGGGGCATGGGAGCATTCAATATTTTTAGAGTGAGAGGACTATGATGGTAGTATGGACTAAGAGTGGATTGAGTTGCAACGTTGGCTAAGTTAGCAAGTTGAGATTGTATCTAACTCATGTTTTGCAATAGGGTATTCAAGATGGGATTGAGTGGTGGAGGAGGATGATTAGCCATGCACTAGAGATGTTAGGTGTGGATCTAGGTGGAGAAGGAATATTATACCCCAAAGGAGTGCAAGATACATTAAATCTAGGATTAACAAGGGGCACAAACACAACATTCATATTATCAACAAAATTCATGGAAGGTATAGAAAGGATTAGTATCCACCATATGCATAGATAACTCAGGAATCAAAAGATTTAGTTGAGTACTAGTAATATTTGATTGGGTATCATAGGGCTGATACAAAACTGACATGTACAAGGGTACACCAGTCTTGATTATATTGGTTAGTGCACAAAGAAACTCAAGACCCTTGCAATCTAAGATAAGTAAGTTTCTCATATTACTAATGAGAGAAAATTGAGTATATAGGTTACCATAATTCAAGAAATATTCAAATTCTTTAAGGCTTTTCCTAAATATTGAAATTGCTCAAAGGGGGCCCTAAGAGCAGTTTCATAATATTTAGAGGATGGAGACCTCAAAGGAGAATTCAAAGGAGGACCACCAAATGTTGGGAGCTAGAAGGATCGAGATTTCCAATAAATATTGGACCAGTTCTAGTAGGACTATACTTGTCTGGGGGTATGGTAGGTAGCAAGCTTCTTCTCATTATGTGTTTGGAGGTAGTAGACTGGGTTGTAAATCTCATAAAGGATCTTTTACAATGAACAAACTTGTCAACTCCAAGAAACAACAAAAGAATGATTCAAGAGAAGATGAAGACTTTTTTATGATTTTAAAAATGATTCAAGAGAAGATGAAGACTTTTTTATGATTTTAAAAATGACCCAGATTTTGCAAGGTGAGTGCATGTTGGGCTCACCAAAATGTAGAGGAGGGAATTCAACACCTTCAAGATGGAAATATCTGAAGGGCCAAAATATCTCTCCCCTACCTCAATTGACATGACTCAAGTGATCTAGAATAGAAGGAATATGAATTTTAATGAAATTATAAATTACGTAGAAATTTTAGACATCAGAAATTGACATAACAGGGTATAAAAGTCTCCTAGACAACTCGACAAGCTCTCTGTCTAGGATGAAAACACAACTATTAGATGAAAACACAACCACGATGGAATCACATATGGACTTAAAACTAAAGTTCTCACAAAAAACATAGAAATATTCTATACAATTTTTTGGTGTAAAAAGACATGGAGTATGATTGTACAAAATTAAAGGTACTGAAATAAATATATTGAGGGAAAGCAAGATAAAAAGAATGTGGAAAGGTTCAAGATTACACTGAGGGTATCTGATGGCATTCAAGCTTACTTCGAAAGAGTCCTCCCACCTACACCTACACACATAAGACCAAAGAGAAAATTTTGGGTGGTTGTTTAGGAGTTTTCCTTAGTCAAACCCCTATATCAATGTTTCCACCTCCACAGAAAACCTTAGATAGGATGGTAATAAAAATAATAGACATAAAAAAGATGAAAAAAAATCATATGCTATTCAAAGAAAAAGACAAAAATTCTCAAGAAAGAGTCTTGAAGAGTCACCTCGTATGAGCACCAAAAGTGAATCCTTCTTGTGTAACAAAGGAGTGATGAAAAACCTCCAAGATGGCAAGGAATTCCCCGCAAGAATATCTCACACTACAACAATGGAGCTTTCTCTAAAAGTCATAAACAACCTCATTGCAAGAAGTGTATGTGGAAAGGTGAAGAATGCTAGTGCTTGCTCAAGAAAGTGTTATAGCATCAAGAAGAAAGAGTTGTATGTGTTTCCAAGAGAGCATGAGAACAAGAATGGAGAGGTTTTCAACATGTAGAATGAAGAATTGATCAAGATGAATGAAGATTGAATTAATATTTTGCAAAAGGGAGGGAAATTTTTATCCAAACAACCAACCCAAGTGATTCTCAATGCGATTGCAGGTTGGCAGAAGTGTTACACTGCCAAAATGCAACAAGTGTAACATCTAAATGAACAACTTAGTCACAAATTTTGTGGGATGTTAGCCTGGTGCATGGATGTCTCTATGACGTGCATTGGTCTATGAAATAATCAAACTTAATAGTAGAGGAAAGGGGCATGTTGAGTGGTGGGAAATGGTTTTGAATTGAGGGAGAGTATAATTATCTTAGTTTTTCTAAAGAGGAAGGCATATGGAATGTGAAATTGCATACAATGCAATTTTATGACATTACAACTACACCAACTAAATTTGTATGTGTTGATATGATTCATTAATAAATTTATAATATTTACCAAAGTATCAACCTTTTCTAACATCATCCTCCCATCCTCTACCATTTCATGAACAAAATGGTATTGGACATCAATTTTCTTAGTCCTCGTATGAAAGATTATCTTCTTCACTAGACATATCATACTCTTACTATCACATATAACTCTCATAGATCCGCCCCACATATAAAGGGAAACCCTTAAGCCACATGATTTCCTTAAATAGCTAAAGTAGTATTTGTGCACTTACTTATCATAAGAACCTATTTTAAGAGAGAAGCTACATGCATTCCTTATAGATAAGAGTAGTTTCCCATAAGTATATGATGCATGGAAAAGAGTATCACCTCATAGTGGTATGCTCCAATCTCCACGCGGGTACAAAATAGTGAATAAATACAAATAATTAATAAATATAAACATTGAATGTAAGGATGAGACATTTTTTCCCAATATTATCCCATTTTTTGAACACCTTGCAAGAGAAAAAGGGAAACTCCAATGCTAATCTAACTACTAGGGGTCATGATTCCTATAGATTCACTATGTCACCTAAAACTGTATGTGCCCAAATTCTTTGTTAATTAATTTGCAACAATTTACCAAAGTAACAACATTTTTCTAGCATCATCCTCCCATCCTCTACAATGTTATAAACAAAATGGTACTATACATCAATATTCTTAGTCCTTGTATGAAAGGCCAACTTCTTTACTATACATATGGAACACTTTCTATCCCAGAGAACTCTAATAGCTATTTGACTTAGCCCCACAATTGAAAACAAAATATTAAGCTACATGTTAAATCCTTACATGTATGAGCAGTTGCCATGTACTTGACCTCTATAGTGGGAAAAGTGTCCACAACCTATCATTTGTTCATCCAGTTTGATAGAATGATTGAATAAAGTGAACACATAGCCACTAGTGGATCTCTTGTTGTTAACATCTCCTGCCTAGTTTAAATTCACAAATTCATGAATATATATTAAGTGTTGGTCCCTAAGAGAATCACCATGATAACAATAATATTTCTCATTGGTACACTACAAATATTTGAAGACCCTCTTAATTGCATCCTAATGACCTCATCCAAGATTAGTTGTGAAATAACTAGAACTTTTTAATAAAAATTATAACATACATTAAAACATTACTCTACACTAAGAACAAAACTAGCATAAGGTACTTGAGCCATGTCCTCCATCTCAATGAGTGAATAAAACATTACTCTACATATTAACTTAGTTCCCATCAAAATAGGAATACAAAAGGGTCTACAAGCTTTCATGTTCAGTCTCTTCAAAACTAAGTTTATGTACTTAATATGGCCTAACCAAATATTTTTCACTCTATCTCTTCTAATATCCATACCAAAGATATATCTATCAACCCCCAAGTCCTTCATCTCAAATTGTAGCTTAAGGAAATCATGTAGCTATAATCACTTGGTCAAGGGCGAGGGTGCCCCTAACCTAAGGGTGACCTATTTCAATAATTAATATTTTGGGTGGTGGCCTCATGTGTTGTAAAATGACTCTAGGTTGGCCTTTATCCAAAAATATTAATTGGCATACATATAAAAACAATTTTTCTACTTATTTGAACATTAGAAAGAAGTTATTATGATCAATAATGCACTATTATGCTCTTATTGTGAAGATGTATTGAGTTATCCTCTGCATGCTAGCTAAAAAAATTTATTGTGTTTTGTGCACTAACCTCTTGCAGGTCTTTAAGAAATCTAATCATCTATCAAACAAAATTTGCTAGAAACTTATGGTGTGGGCATCACTTTGACAAAGATTTCATACCAAGGTAACATTACCATTTATCATTTATTGTTATAGTTAATTATTATTCATTTGGTCACTACCTGACCTAGGGTGAGCCCTCTTTACCATCATCATTTTCTATTCATGGAGGTGGAAATTCCAAAATGGGGTTTGCTTAGGAAATCCCCTATACAACACAACCTTTCCCCATATTTTCATGTGTGCAGGTCAAATCTGAAAGTTTTGTTATTAGCAGGTCCCAAGAAATATAGAGTAGATTGTAAAATATTACCCGATTTTTGAAGATCCTAAAAAGCATCCTTTTTGGTCTAGGGCTCCCATGCCCTTGAACCTCAAATTTAGGCTCAAATTTCATGTCCAGGTTCCTCTCTGTCACCATTTTCTAGATCTATAGCTATTACGTCAATTTCTAGTTTCATATGTATGATAAATTACATTTTCAAATCTAGGGTTTATGTCAAATAGGATTATTAAAAACACATCAAATTTCTCCTTTTTGCAACTCAAAAGAACCCAAACCCTAGAATATTGGCTCTCCCTTGTAACAACTAGCCAATCATAAAAACCTAGTCGATTTTTTGTTTGAATGTGGAGGCAAGGAAAGAATTGATCCTAGTTAATCTACTAATTGTATCTAGGATCTCTTTTCCTACACTACATTTTGGTGAACCCACCGTTTCTTACTCTTACAGTTTTCTGATTTACATAGCATATATTCTAAAAATTGGTCAAATACCTAGGTTATTTGAATGTCTTATTATTGACTTGAATTTGTTCATTTTCAAAACCAAGCATTTGAACTTATTTTTCACCACACATTAAACACCTTGGTGTATTCAATTTAGATCAAAACTGCAAAATATGTGGCTTTAGTTGCATAATTTTAGATCTTATTTTCCTTGTTTAGGGATTTATATCTGAGTTATTTCATTTTATTTATAAGTTTTATATTTAATTTAAAAAAATAGAGCATTTAAATCATTTCATTCCTTGCAAAGCATAAACTTAAACACATTTTTCAACATTTTAATTGGCATATTTATTTTATCAACACTTTCTCTCACCTCTGACCTCCTAGGGACACTCATGTGTGCAGGTGATTTCATCCTTAAAATCCTTTGAATGCTTAAAATTCCTCATTCATGCTTGCATTTGTTCCTAATCATCAAATTAGCGCATATTGGTTTTTCTAAACCTTGACAGTTCTTAGACCTAGGTTTTCAGAGAAAAAAGACCTTTAGAATGTTACACACCTATATATGTTCTAAGATTCCAAAAAATTTGATTTGCAGTCTAGGGAGCCCACACCCCTAACTAGTTAGTTTCACCTCAAAATTTTGTGTGAAACCTTGCTCTATGATCTCTATTCAGATTTTGTTCTTATTTATAGTAGTTTGTCCCAAGACTTCTAGATTCTACTATGTACTACCAGTTTGGCCCTGATTCACCTAATTCATTATTTTTTCATAAAAAATATCATTTCTCTCATCAAAAGTGATCAAAATATTATCCAACCTACTTGGTTCTCTCTTGGGGACAACAACCAAACAATATTTCTTGCCTAAAATTTGTCTTCTCAAGATGTTTCCCTTTACCCATCTCAAGAAATGCCCTGAACCAAAGCTTATCATTTATCCTCCTTGTGTTCCTCGGAATCAAACTATGCCTTCTCTCATTATTGGACCTCCTTCAACCCAACCAAAAACTCCTAGTCATATCCTTAAATTTTCAAAACAACTCACTCAGAACAAGTGTATACAAAAAAAATGTTGCAACAACCACATTATCATGCAATTGCTCACACATATAACACTCAAATTAACAAACAACCAAAGAAAATTCAAACCTTCATTACATTTCCTCAACCATATCTTCCCCCACATCTCATCCTCCTCAACATAGTGGCAAAGATTATGATCTTGTTGAATAACTTTGTAATACTCCAACTAAGATATCTCTTTGGGAATTAATCCAAACTTTACCTACCTACCATGGTATGCTCCAAGAGGCTTTACAAAATATTATTGTACCACCTTATGTTAAACCAAATGATGTAGGAACCTTGTTAGATATCATGAAGACAATAAAATTGGATATCACATTCCCTCAACATGAATTACCTCCTCCTAAAATCCAAAACCAACATGATTCTCTCATGATTGTTGTTAGGATTAAAGATAAGGGAATTAGGCATACTCTAATTGATAATGGATCAAGTCTTAATGTTTATAGAATTGACCTCTTACACAAGCTTGGTTTGGATAAGACTCTCATAAAACCTAATACTATTTCTATGCTTGGCTTTGTTAATGTTGGTAGGCAACCATTAGGAACAATAACACTACTCATTGAAGTAGGCCCTACATTATTTTTCCTACCCTTATCCATATCATGCCAAATTATCTTTTATATAATCTTCTTCTTGGTAGACAGAAGATTCATTCCATGAAGGTATTCCCATCTACTCTTCACTGTATAATGAAGTATGAATATAATAATAAGGTTTATACAATAAAAGCATATGAAAATAGTTATTTACAAGTTGAACACAATATTTCCAACTCTCTTAGTAATTTAATTCCATCTTCAAAAGTTGAAGCACTACCTTCCAATGATAATGATACTATGAATGTTCTCTTTGGCTATGTTTGGGGTTTGTTAGATTTTACACCTACTTTCATTGGGGAATATAAAATCTTACCATCAAAGCCTAAAGAGTCGAAGGTTGTTTCAACACAATCTTGTCATTCCTCTTCTCAAAATGTAAATAATGATCCAAATTCTTCATCTTCAAATACATTTTTTGGTGATGGTTAGGGTTCATTATATTTTACACCCTCCTTTGTGGGAGAGTACAAAGTCTCACAATCTAAACCTAAGCATATTTTTGTCTTATTTACACAATCTTCTTCTACATCAACAAATCCAAAAAAATCATACCATGATGGTGATGTGGGATCTTGATATTTCATCCCTCACATGTTGGTAATATTTAATCCTAACATTTCAACACCTAAAAGTTATTTGCATTCTTGAAAACGAATCAATTCTTCTCATTATCAGTTAAACAGGATTTGTTCCCCTCCATCTGAGTTGGAAAAATGTTATGGGGTTTGATATAAAATGCTTTCTAAACTTGGATATAATGAAAACATGAAACAAGTAGTTAAGGATCATGTGAAGTCTACACCGTAAATTTCTAAAAGAAGTTTAGGTTTACAACCTTCTCCTTCATCTACATCTCATCCTCCATCATCTACTATATTTATAACCTTTGGTGGTAAGCGAGCAAACTTTTCTTCACAAGAGAAAGGGTTCTCTCCTACTCCTTATCCTCTATCTGAGAAAGATAATATTTTGTTGAGGTTTCTCAAATCCCACTTGATTACTCTTCCTCCCCCAACATGTAAGAAATTTCATAAAAAAACATTTTTTGTGCATATCATCAAGTGCTTGGTCATTCCACCATAGAATGTCAAGCCTTGAGTGATAAAATAAAACATCTTCTTGATTGTGGTACTATCACTCTTCCAAGTGTTTATGCACCTATTCATTCTAAATAATAAATGTTATCCTATTGTTTGCTCCTCACTATATGGAATTTATAGCTCAATGTGTTTTCTCATTGTCATTCATGGTGGTACAATCTTACATGCAACCATATTTCTTTCTATGGCAGCAACACAACAATCTCTAGCATGGTTGTCTTTGCCTATACACTTGGGGGGGAAGGATAACTAGTTTTGGAGGTGTGCATCCTTCTTGAGGATCCCCTTTTCCCCCTTATTTTTCCTTAAAATATCAGCATAACAAGTATGCTAACATTTTAAGAGGGGCATATTACCCTATCTATTTTCATTGACGTATTGTGAGATTTGACTAATTGACATACCCCCTTGGTAGTGGTGTTGTTTATAATTCCCCTTGAGGCATGGTTATCAATTCATCCCTTGTGAAGTTAAGCATTTATGTAGTCCCTAAAGCATGGTTGTTGATTCATCCCTTGAGATGTTAAACTTTCCCTCATGACGTTAAACTTTTATGTGCTCCCTCAGAGATGATTTGTCAAATAGTCCATAGACCTAGCATAACAAAGTTTTCTGGTCTGTGAACGTGAGAATTTTTACATGGCCACCTATCATAACATAACTTGTTAGCCAGTGAAGCCATGTGTCTCATGAGTAAACTAGCATAACACAACTTGTTAGCCTTATGGTACCAATCATTTATCAATTTTACATGGACAACTAGAATAACACAACTTCCTAGCCAATAGATATATATATCTCATGAAGTATTTTATTTATCATTTCAACATTTTTAGATGTGTATGTTGTGCATTCGATGGGTGATGCTTGGTAATTGAGATAACCTTACATACAAAGGTCTCTTTACCTCATTGACTTGAATCTTTAGTTTTTGTGTACTAACATTTATTGTTGTGTTACATGTATGTGTTATGTTTTCTTTATGTATGTATCATGTTTGCTCCATGTATTTCATGTGTTTTTTTTGTGTATTTTGTGTGCTTTCTCTGTGTATTCTACATGTCTACCTCATGTATTTGATATATTTTCTTCATGTATTCTTTCTATGTATTGTGTTTTCCTTATGTGTGATTAAATCTTGTTTTACCTTGCATGTGATATATCTACTTCATGTTTGTCTTAACATTATGGATTGATAGGATCTTAAGTTGGGGGCTTGCGCACCCCTCAACTTGGTGTCATCATGTTTCTTTAGTGCTTTGATAAAGAAATATATTCCTTTAGTATGAGCATGAATGTAAGATCATAATCTCACTAAAGTGCATGCTAAATGTAGCATCGTAAATTGCCACCGCTAATAATTTTACATTACATGGATACCCTACTTTGCCTATAGAGTTAATTATATTAATAATTTATTCATTTCAGGGCCAAATTATGAAAATATATTAATTCCCTGACATCTTGACAAGTTTGGGCCAAAATCACTCGATCAGGGGAGAGGCCACCCTTGACCTAAGGGTGACCTATTTCAATAATTAATATTTTGGGTGTTGGTGATGATTCCTGATATTTTATTGTTTTCCTTGTTTGATTTCATACTTTTCAAAATATTTCTGATATTTTCAAAGACATTACCTAGACCTTTCCACTTATTTTAAGTATTTAAAGCATTAAGGATGATATATTATATTGATAAATGATTGTGTGAATTTGTGAATGTCTATGGGGTTTAATAGAGTTTTATGCTGATTATGGTTATTAACAATGAAATGATTCTTTTGAAATAAACTAACCACATATAATAACAATCTAAGAGAAATAGAAGCCAAAAATGGCAGATTCACCTGGATCAATAGGAGGAAGGATTTCACCAGCATAGCAGAAAAGTTGGATCAATTTTTCATATATGGGAATTGGGATGCTAATCAGGATTCCTTTGAGGCAGCTATACTATTGTATACTGGGTCTGATCACTTTCTAGTACAATTAATAATCAATGCAGAATATCCCAAAGGTGGAACCCCTTTTAGATTTGAAAATATGTGGCTTAGGGATGCATCTCTTTACGGCTTAGTTAAAACCTAGTGGAATGAAGTCAAAGTTGGTCACAAATCAAGAATGAACCAGTTTAGCCAAAAGCTTTTACACATCAAAGGGAAGCTAAAAGAATGGAATTAGGCTAATTTCAAGAATATTTTTACAGAAAAAGCCCGTGTAGAGGAGGAACTAAACGAACTTAATGAGAAAGTAATTAAGCATGGGATGGGTCGAGAAGAATTTGAACTGGAACAAAGGTTAAAATCGGAGCTCACAAAGATTATGACTAGGGAAGAATTGTTCTAGCAACAAAAATCAAGAGAAATTTGGCTTAAAGAGGGGGACAAAAATACAAAGTATTTCCATAGAGCAACAATTGCTAACCGGGGAAAAAATTGTATCACAACAATAGCAAAGGAAGATGGTACAAGTTCACAGTCAATAGAGGAGGTCAATCAAATAGCGGTGCAATACTTTCAAGAAATTTTAAATTGGGCATCAACAGATAATGAGCAAGAACGAGAAGAATTTCTAAATCACATCCCAACACTAATTAATGAGGAAGAAAACAGGGAGCTTTTTAAGACCATCAGTTTGGAAGAAACTAAGAAGGCAGCCTTCCAGCTAGGTGCAAATAAGGCCCCAGGGCCAGATGGCTTGCCTGCAAAATTCTATCATGTATTTTGGGATATCATTGGTGATGATTTACATAGAGTTGTCGAGGAATCCAGAAGGAGAATGGCAATGTTGGGTACCTTCAATCACACATTCATTACACTTGTCCCCAAGAAGAAGGAGGTGCAAACAATGGCAGATTTCAGGCCCATTGCTTTGTGCAAAAAAAATTACAAAATTATCACAACGGTCATAGCCAACTGTCTAAAAATTGTCCTAAAAAAAATCATCTCCGATGAGCAGAGTGGTTTCTCCAAGGGTAGATCGATAGTCGAAGGGATTATTATTGCACATGAGGCTATCCACTCTTCTAGAAAGACTCGAAGCCTGAATATGGTAATCAAGTTGGACATACTGAAGGCGTACGACCTAGTGGATAGACAATTTATGCTGAAAGTATTACAGAGATTTGGCTTTGGGGAAGGGTGGGTCAATTGGATCTCTAGGTGCATTTCAACTCCAATATTTTCAGTCCTAGTCAATGGGGTTGCCCAAGGTTTCTTTGACTCTTCTAGAGGAATTCGGCAAGGGGATTCATTATCCCCTTTCTTATTCATCATAATGGCAAAGGCGTTGGGGAGAACTATACAACACTATAGATCAACAGGTCAATGGTAGGGAATTGAGATATGCCCAGGATTGGTGGCTACTACTCATCAACAGCTTTTTGATGATATGATTCTCTTTGGAAAAGCCACAAGAGTAGAAGCTAGAACCATTAGGAACATTTTGAACAATTATAGTAAAGCGTCAGGACAGTCAATCAACTAGAGAAAGTCAAAAGTTTTTTTCCTTAATGTTCAACTGAGTATACAAAAGGATATTGTAAGAATCTTGGATCTTAGAATTTCAAGCCTACCAGGGAAATTTCTTGGGATGCCACTATTTGGGGGGATAAATAAGAAATGTTACTGGGAAAATATAATCAACACCTGCAAAAGGAAAATGGTTATCATCTGCGGGAAGATTATTAATGCTAAAGATAGTATTAGCAGCTATCCCTATCTATTCTATGTCATGCATGAAAATCCCAACAGCAGTGGAAGATACAATAATACAAATCATGAGGAGATTTTTCTAGAATGGTCTAGAAGATAACCACAAAATACCTATGATGTCATGGGACAAGATCTGCAAGCCTTATGGAGCCAAAGGGGTGGGTGTGAAACAGTTGTATAGCATGAATCTTGCCATGGGTGCAAAATTGGTCTGGAGTATTTTCCGAAATGGGGAGCGAAGATGGGTCCAAATTTTGAGGTGAAAGTACTTAGATTCAGATGAGCCTATAAGAATAATTAATACGTTGGACCCTCTGAATGGATCGACAATTTGGAACTTCATCCTTGAATGCAGGAAGATCATCACTTAGCATATAACATGGGAAGTCAACAATGGGCAGAGTGCTCAGTTTTGGGAGGATTCGTGGGAAGGGCATCCAACTCTCTGTTCCCTCTCAGACCTTGAAATCATCAGGGAAGAGTCAACCAGAAGATGGGGAAAAAAACTTTGTGACTATGGGTATGTGACAAACACCAACAGTAAGTAGAAATGGGAATGGCAGTCCCTTGATGACTTCAATGCCCCTTTAGAACAAAAGGAGAAGCTCTCAAGGATCCTAGAAGAAAGACACATCATATGGACTGGGCTAAGAGATGATATTCATTGGTGTGCTTCTAAGGATGGAGAATACAAAGTCAAATTAGGATACATAGTACAAGAGGCAATGGCAGAGGACCAATTGTGGCCAAAAGAGCTTCTTTGGGGTAAATATTGCTCTCCTAGAGTTGGAGCCTTTTCTTGGTTGGCTATTCAAAACTGCATCCTCACCCAAGATAGACTAAATAAAATTGGAATAATTGGCCCAGGGAGATGTCCACTATGCAAGAATTAGGACGAGGATGCTAATCACTTATTGCTTTCATGCCCATACTCATAAAGCTGTTGGAAATATTTCCTTCAAAAACTCAATCTACAAGTACCAATGCCAAGGAATCTAAAAGATTGGTTTTGTATGTGGCCTAAACATTCTCAGAAGAGTCTATTTGAGTGCCTTTGGCAAGTTATCCCATCTATGGTTGTATGGGAAATTTGGAAAGAACAAAACAAAAGGGTTTTTAAGGGACATGCATTACCGAGGGAGAGATTAGTGGTCAAAATTGAAGCATCCATCATAGAACTGGTCAATACATCTGCAAAAATTAGAACAACAGAAAATAATGCACTCACCATATGGGATGATAAAATGACGAAGGTATTCACCGAACTTATTGTTCCTACTTTGGTAGGCACCAATGACTGTACTCGAAAAAAGAAATTACGTGAGGAAGTTCGCTGGAGCGCCCTGGATGTTGGTTGGGTGAAGGTAAATTTTGACGGAGCCGCAAGCGGGAATCCCAACCCCATCGGTATAGGATGTGTGGTTAGGGATGAGTTCCATACAACCCTTGCAGAGCATGCAGAATATATTGGAGTTGCCACAAACAATTTGGCAGAGTTTAGAGCTGCACTTCATGGATTGGAGCTTGGAATGGAATGTGGGGCTAGGAAGATTCACCTTGAAGGTGACTTGATGATCACAGTGAATGCTATCAGGAAAAATTCCACACCTAATTGGAGACTGAATAGATGGATCAAGCAAATAAGGAAAATCATAGAGGAGCTAGATGACTTTAAGATCAATCACATATACCATGAAGGTAATTCAACAACAGATGAATTGGAAAAAAAATCCATCACTGTGGGAGGTGGCAGGGGAGGTAATAGGTTGTAGTGCAGATGTAGCTGAGGGGCAGGGTAGATTTTTCTATCAATTTGTATATGGCGGTTATAGGATCTGTAGGTATGGGTACTGGTAGCAGCAATTTTGCTAAGTAGAATTGGGGTTGTAGTATTCATGACACATATATAACTATTTGAACTATGTACTGTTCTCTCTTTTGATATAATTCAATGGGTGCTGGCCCAACCCAGCTATTAAATTACCAAAAAAAATAAATAAACTAACCATGTTGGAATGAAGGATTTCTCAACCCATAACAAAGGGAATTCCAACCCACAACAAAAGGATATCTATTAGTCATAGCCAAAGAGGGTGATCGCCTACAACACATGTAATTTTTTGTAGCTGATGGAGGCATTTCTCTGAGATTGTGAACATGATTTATTTATAGATCATTCTATATTTTTACTTTATGCTATCATTAGATCATGGAGGAAAGAATTTTTGTAATAAAATTGGTCGTGGCTTGCAATAAGTTTTCCCCTATTAGGCATGTCTTCAATTATAATTGTCTTCTTTAAATATGTAGAGTCCTTATATGATTCTGACACTTCTTATCTCCACTAGCTCTTCATTACTATTTAAAATAAGACCTAGTCCTCTTTCAATGTTTTTGGGAGAGTCAATAGTTGCTTACAGTTTGTTTTCAATCCAAGAGTAATTAAACTCTCAAAGATCTTGTATATATGTTAGATCTTGTGAGAGGTTGAGGAGCTAGATATTATGTGCTAAGTAGATTTGAATATAAGAAATGTTTGTTTTGATCTGATACTTAGATCTTAGTTTATATGTTCAAATTGCAATAAACAAGGATGCATTATTTTCTATGAATCTTTGAGTTAAGATTTAAGAAGGATATTCTAGGATTGCAAAAAATCAAGCAAGGGCCACTTGAGGTACTATAATACTCCTCATAGTTTAGATTATTAATTACAGTAGAATGAATTGTTAAAATTGTATTTCTCGGTTCATAGTTGAATTAAATTGTTGAATAATGATTAATTATTACAATAAGTTGCAACATAGTTGAGTTGTTAAGTTATTATCTTCACAAGAGTAGTTACCTGTAGAAATTATTATAGTTACCTATAACAATTATTATTCATCTAAATTCATTTCCAGATAGAGTTATTTCAATCAAGTTTCTTTCAATTATATTTTATTTTGTTACTCTTCTATACACAATTCATTAGGATGATTTAGAATTATTTGTTTCATATATAGTTCCAACATCATCTAAGATTACGATTCCTTGGTTGATAAATTAAATGAAGCACCTCTAGGGAAATGAATTACTTAATAAGGAATTCATTGATCTGTTTAGTTGCATGCATACATTGTCTACATCAATTGACTGAGCATAGATGGAGCTATACATTTTTCACATTGTTGTCGAGGATGGTGCTAAAGTTTAGAATTCCTAATTTAGCATATTTTAGTTCATTTATATTGCTTTCTTAATTTAGGAATTTTTATTTTTAGCAATTAGGACCAATAGAATTTACAAATCAACCTCGAACTACTTACTAACAGTGTGTAGGAAAAACTATTAAGCTCAAATAACTATTGCATACAAGGGTAGAGATACTCTAGGAAGATTTCTCCCATTGAACCATAATCAAGAGGAATTATTTGAAGACACTAGCACAAGTGAAGAACTAATGCCATCAAAAGAACTAACTGAGGGGGATAACGACATAGAAATACCCCTCACACCGGTAGTTGTTTTGGACCTTGGGATAATCACCATAAGACATCTTGAAATCATGGAAGAAGAGGCGATGGAAAACCTAGTTGAACCTGTTACATTTAAATTCCCAATAACAAATCAAGAGTGAGTGACTGCCCTAAAGAATATACCTCCTTCAACCTTGTCCAATTTATATAGTTTAATCACAAAATACCCAAATACATTTCTATTTGAGCTTGATGTTCTATGCAGAAGCTATGACTATACCACAAACACTCATAGGTTGAAACTCTTCTTGGCCATATTGAAAGATGCCACTTTGTAGTGGTTCATGGGGCTAGGAAAAAATATAGTGCAAAATTGGGAAATGAAGGAAAAATTCTTACAAGTTCATACCAAGATTACTATCGAGGAGGAGATATGAAAAGAGATGATATTTGTAGAATTCCATAGAAGGAAGAAGAACCCCTTGAATACTATGTGGAGAGGTTTTGATTCTGCCTTAAAAATTCACATAAAAATAGACTCTCCCTAGAGTCCCTAAGACTATTATTCCTATGAGGGGTGAATGAAGATTGCCTGGATGCAGTTAATCTCATTGGAGCAAGGGATATTTCTCAATTACATTTTGAGGAAATCTTTCAAATATGCAGAAACTATTCAAGATCAACTATGAAGAAGACTAGGAGTGCCAAATCCTTTTCTTCCACCAAAACATCCACAAGTGTTTCTAGGGTGAAACTCAACAACCTTCTGTCAAATATGAAGGAAGATATAAACAAGCATCTAGAAACCGAGATGGATACTTTGCACATCAAAAAGAAACAAGAAGAAGCAAAGGCTACTCATAGAATATTGTCTACACTACCATTAGAAAAGGGTCAACTGTAAGTGCAAAAAGATTGCCAACATTTCCAAGGATAAGCAAGGAATACCTTTATTTTTTACCCTAGAAGATGAGGAAGGCTAAGTATTCTATATTTCCCAACACAAATCATGGCAGTAGAGACATGTTATTCCTCAAGACCCTTTGTCTTACAATGTTTTTTCTTGGGGTCAATTCAAATTTTCCTAACTAGAACAATCTACCTTGGAATAACATGTCAAATCAACCATGGCCAAATGCTCAATCATATAATTGGATTCCACAATAGGGTATGTGGCAACAACAACCATATCAATCCCCAAATTATAGTCCATAATGACAATCCTCTCAAAACCAATGGCCACCACAATGGCATGGAAACCAATAGTGGCAGAACCCAAATGTAAGCTACCCATAGCCACATCAATATTTTCAACAATAGCCAACCATTATGCCAAACCCAACCATATTTTCCCTAGCACAACCAAGAGCACCACAATTTTCTACTCAAACTACACCAAACCATAACAATAAGCCTGTTCAATAGGCTTATACTAGCAAACCTATAAATAGGCTTGTATACTAACAAAACCTATAATAGAGGCTAACTAGTAAAAAATTTCACTTTGAACTTGAATTTGACTTCTTGAGTTAGTTGAAGAATTTTTTTTGTTAGAATTTCCTTGATCCAAGCTATCAAGGAAGTGCCCATATACACAAAGAATATGAGGGAACTATGCCTCAAAAACCGAGGAAGGAAAAGAAAGATCCCACAGACTATCCATGCTATATGATAGTTGGTTGATTTTATGTTGGGCAACTTAGTTATCCCAAAGTATGCAAAACTTGGTAGTCTTGTTGTAGATGTGAAAATTAATGACAAACTCATCAAGAATACTTTGATTGATCTAGGAGCAATAATCAATGTGATAAAAAGAGAAATAATGAAAAAGCTTCAACTAATAGATTTGAGGCCTACACCTACAGTTTTATGATTGGTGGATAGGTCAAGAATAAAACCAAAGGGTATCATTGAATATTTTTTCATCACATTGGACTCATGGGAGTACCTAGCATACTTCATGGTCTTAAAACCTAAGGAAAACCTTGGAGGATACCCATTAATCCTAGGAAGATGATGGTTAGCTACAACAAATGCATTTATTGGATGTAGATATGGAAACATGAGCATTTATAACAAGAATGTGACAAAAAATTGGTCATCTATCCTCCTGTACAACCTTATACAAAATTGGAATAACTTGTCTTGCCAAATTTGGAGGATGATGACCAATATTCCCTACAAACACTTTTGACCATTGAATGAAGCCCAATGGTTAATATTCAAGATGAAGATGAAATTATTTCCAATATCATACAAAACTCTTATGGGATGGACCTGCAAAAATACTATTTTCTAGCATGTTTGCATTTCCCATTGCGCAATACTATACAGGTACAACAACCTCTTAATCTACTTCTTAGTTATTCCATACATTGCTTCCCCACAGTTGTAATCTTAATATATTGGGATTAGATGTTTCTATCTTGAATTTTGTCATACCTATGGAAATATCATCTGATAGGACACTTAATGTTGATAACCAATTGAGAGTTTCCTAGCAATCCAAATTGCTTCAGATGCTACAAACTCACACAACAAAATTTACCACAATGAAGGATGAACCCAACTGTGTGAGATATAATGAAAAAAAAGTTGTAGAATTGTTAAATTTAGGGTTCATATATCCAATATCCAATAGTTAATTGGTTTCCCCATTGGTGATATTACCTAAGAAAGGAGGCAAGTGGATAGTATGTGTGGATTACATAGAATTAAATATATCCACAAGGATCATTTCCTTCTCTCTTTCATTGATTAGGTGTTATACTCATTGGTAGGGAAGAAATACTTCTCTTTCTTAGATGGGTTTAGTGGCTACAATCAAATAAAAATAGCTCCAAAAGACCAGGATAAAACCATCTTTATGTTGAACACACCCAAATACTGAGAGGGAGGAGGGGTGAATCAATATCTTCAAAAAATTAAACCCTTTAGCACAATGCAAATTCGGACTTTCAATAGGACCAACAACCCATAACCAGATCAAAAACACTTAATCAAATTACTAGAAATGTAAGATAAAACAATGAACACACATGCAAAAGATAACACCAAATATATGTGGAAAACCCAAGAAGGGAAAAACCACGACGAGAAATCTCACAATATATGAAGCTCACTACTTACAAAATTACAATTTTTTTTAAGGCTCATTTCCTAAGGAAGCACACTGCTCCTTGAAATACTTGCAAGCTAAGGTGGAAAACCTTAGGGAAAAATACAAAGGACTTGCAACCTAAGGCACACAACCCCAGGGAAAGATACAAGGACCTACTAAAGAGACTCATTGTTTGATAGCAGGATAAATGAAGATTTAGAATTATAACATATGTCAACAATACACTCTATTGATTGAGGCGTTAAATCACGTCTAACTTTTCTTTTCCAAAACTTCTTGCATCATTCCACACTCACACACTACCACACATCTAGCAACTGATTTTTTATTCTATTTTATATCCTCTGTAAGATCACAACACACCAATTAATTCGAACAAAATAAAATACAAACAATAAACTCAACAAGTTGGCCCAAAACATAATTGCGGTGAAAGTCATCCTATCTAGGAGATAGAGAGGACCAACAACAACTTATTACATCTTCCAATGTGATCTCAAACATTAAAAATGCTAGCACACAACATTCCAAGTCGACAACAAGGAAATGTTTAGAAGAAACATGTAGCACATTACCAGTTGGCCCAAAAACATACTTTCAACTGAATTTACTAAATGTGGTTCTTAGAAAGGTAGGGAAGGACCCAAACACAAATTAACACAACCTCAATTGCTAGTGCAAAACCCCAAGAACATAACAAAATCAAGAGAACAAGACCTATCGACTAGACATCCACAAATTAGCCAAAAACCAACTCGAAACAATATACGACACCAAATAGATCAATCATTGATGTAAGGAGCACAAAGATACATTCCATGAACATCCAACAACACTTCCATATACTTATTTCACATGTCATGCCACAAACAACCACTGCAAACCAAGTAGAAACAAAGCACATCATCCCAGAAGCCCAGAAGACTAGTCATGAGATAGAACATTAACAAACCAACATGTGATAAACACCATCATATGAAAGATGAATTGAGACACTACACAAACACTAACAACACATCCACCAAGCCAATGAGTAGAAAAAAAATATAGAGAAATGTGAAGAATTTTCTGGACTAGTCCTAACAAGCAACAAAACTACCAACCCACTATAATTACTAGAAACCTCCTCGAAAACACTGGTGACTAGAAAATATAAGAGTGAAACATCCATAGAAAAAAATCATTTAATCCCAACTGCAATACCATATCTTCAAAGGCAGAGGATGTAAAGCATTCTCCCAAGCATTCTCAAAAGCAACTTCTTGTAATATAACCTTTCACCAACATTTAGAGACCAGAACTTCCTTGTAGTAGCACATACTTCCTCAAGAACAATAGGAGATAACATACAACATACTAGAGACCATTATCAATGACTCTCCAACTTTAGCATTGCTTCTAATCCTCGTCTTAAATATCATCATGATATCATCTCTATTGACAATAAACATACTCAATACTACTTTAATTGATAGCAAACAAGTCATGACATCCAACCATAAACATCAACATCATCATTGTTAGCACAACATCGTAGTGTACCATCAACATACAAATGTAAGCATCAATGACAACCCAAACTGAGTGTTGACATAAGCATCAAACTAAGTGTTGACACAAGCAACAAACCAAGTGTTGACATCAATGATAAAGAATTCCAAACATGTGTGCAACACTTTACATATCCATGGGGTACATATGCCTACTTGGCCTTGCCATTTAGGCTATGTAATTCACCTACAACATTCCAAATAGTTGTTCTAAGAATATTTTCAAAATTTTCCCATGATTATGGAAATATACATGAGTGACTTTTCCACGTATGGAAATTCCTATGAAGATACACTAGCCAAATTCCTATGATGATAACTAAAGGAGTAGTTTCAGGACACTTTGTGTCAAGAAGGGGGATTCAAGTGGATCATAATAAAATAGAAGTGATCTTCATGCTACCTACCCCCAAAGCAAAAATATGTGAGAAGTTTTTTTGGCTATACAAGATACTATAAGAGATTTATTAAGGATTTCTGTAAAATAGAAGCTCCCCATTTTATCCTCTTATCTAAGGACATTGAGTTTGAATGGACCACTACCTACCAAGAAGATTTTGAAGCTCTTAAAATATCTCTCACAAGGACACATGTTTTGAGAGGACCTAACTGGGCAGTTCCTTTCCACATACATATAGATGCTTCTAAATTTGGCATAGGTGTTGTTTTAGGAAAAAAGGAAGGTAATTTGGAGTATGTTATTTATTACATTAGTAAAAATGTTCAAGCTGCTAAGCTCAAATACATTGTCATAGAGAAGGAAATGTTAGTAGCAGTCTATGCAATTAACAAATTTTAGACACTATATCACTAGTTATCATATCTTTGTTCATATTGATCATACAATAATCTAATATTTGATGAACAAACTAGTCGTTGGTGGATGCCTTATTAGGTGGTTATTATTGCTACAAGAGTTTAATATAACTATTATGGATAAACTGGGTAAAGACAATGTGGTAGTTGATTTTCTATCCAAGCTACATATCCAAACAAAAGATGAAATTGCGGATAATTCTTTTCCAGATGAAAACATGTTTTCCTTGACAATGCACACACCTTGGTATGCAAAAATAGATAACTACTTGGTTGCAGGTAGGACACCCCCACATCTCTCACCAAGGAAAAGGTTTCATTTAATTGAATATAATTTTCTATTTTCTTGAGTGGTTGGATATCTATTCTATACAGGGCCTGATAATATAATGAGAAGGTGCATGCAAGAAGATGAAATTTGTGATATTTTGAAGGCTTTTCATGATGATCCTTGTGAAGGGAACTTTGTATCCAATAGAACAACCCTCAATATTCTAAACATTGGCTACTATTGGTCAACGCTGCATAAAGATGCAGTCAAGTATACAAGAAGGTGTGATCACTACCATAGAATGGGTAGACCTACAAGGAGCATCAATATTCCCTTGCAACCACAATTGATCATTGCACCATTTGATAAATGGGGATTGGATTTCATTGGACTAATAGCTCCCACCTCTAATAATAAGGAGTATATACTAGTCTATACTAACTATCTAGCAAAATAGGTGGAGGTTAAGACACTGCACTTTGTTAGAGATAACAAGGGTGTAACATTACTCTATGAGGAAATGTTCACAAGGTATGGAGTGCCTAGGGAGATAGTCATAGATCAAGGACCACAATTCATTTCATATTTGATTTCCCATCTAGTCAAAGAATATGAGATCAAACATAAGAAGGAAACTCCCTTCCACCCACAATCAAATGGGAAATTTGAGGTTACAAATAGGGAAATTGAAGCCATCCTAACAAGGACAATCCAATTGCATCGGAAGGACTAGGGAACAAGGTTACCAGAAGTTTTTTGGGCACATAGGACAACCTAGAAAACCACCATATGATTTACTCCATATGAATTAGAATATGGGAAAAAGCTTGTCGTTCCCATTGAATTTGAACATAAAACACTCATAACAACGGTGCAAACTGGGATGGATCTCTCTAAAGCTTAGAAAGATAGAATGCACAAACTACATGTTCTAGATGAAATAAGGATGGAATTATTCCATCATACAAAAATTGTGCAAAAATAGAGAATCAAATGACATGACTAGTTTATCAAAACTAAAGAATTCGATGAAGGTGACTAGGCATTGCTCTATGATTCAAGGTATAAGGACCACAAGGGTGAATTACAAACATGGTCCTTAGGTCCTTATGAAATAAAACAAGTCTTTTGGAATGGAGCAATACAGTTAACTAAAATTGATATAGTCAGATTCTTTTTGATGGTCAATGGACTCCATCTCAAGATTTATAAAAAAACCATTGCATAAAGAGGATTTTATAGGACCTATAGTAACAGTTTACACAACCCTAAAAAATACCAGATTTAACATTGCTTGTAAATCATGAAGACACAACTGAATCAACCATTGCTACATTTTTAGATGAGCCAATCAACTCCCTATTGATATTCAACAAGTATGATTCTCATCGAAAAATAAACTAACCCACATGCACATGCACACACACACACTATATCACCAATAAATTGTACCACTAGAAAAATCCATTATCGGATAAATGCAACAAGTTACACACTTCTTTTCATAGGACCTATAGAAATAGCCCCAAGGCACTTACACAAGATACCTATTCTACTACTGCTTGTAGTGACTACCTCCACTTACTACCACTCCACATACAACAACTATTACTCTTAGCTAACATCATTATAATCACATCTACATGCAACAACTCTAAATTAGACACCAGTTACATGCAACACGTCACTTCATTAAAATTCATTTCAATGCATGTCACAACTTTATTCTTTTGTCGCTAGCTTTTTCTGAGAACGTGTCATCATTCAAATAGTTTCTCTATACGACAAGCTACCCGCTATCACCTCCATCTACTCCCATCATTATATCTCTCAAAAAAATTATACTTGGCGGTATTCAAATCACATCACACGTGCCACCTTTCCCATCACCACATCCATTCTAGGTATTTTTCGCATTATAAACTATGATTACCATTAACTCTATTAATTTTATCTGAATTCACATTCATGTAGAATTTAAGTTATATTATATCCATATTTGTAATGCTTTAAAAAATTTTCCCTCTGTACTTCCTCCATATCTTGCCATTTGAGGACAAATTTCCACTTTAAGTTGAGGGGAGGACTAGTTTGATTGTCAAGTTTTTCAAGTTGCATATACTAGCTGATTATTTTTTTTGTAAAGTCACAAATCCAAAGATTATAACATTTAGAGAGACAAGAATTAAGGCTTAAACACCAAGTATAATGAAGAAGATTTTTTTTGAAGAATGTTACATAACTTCAGAATAGGGGAATACATCATTAGAAGGGAACCATCAACCCATAATTTAGTATTAGAACATCAAATCTGTTTGTTTTTTTTTCAAAAATTTGGATGGTTGAATTACTTCCTTGTCTTATAAAATTCAATGAGGTAATGGAAAAGAAGTTTGCTAGCACATTGCAAAACGATGAGGCCATAGTAAGAGGTTTAAGAGTGGATGCCTTGCAGAGGTCTCTAGATTGCACACAGTTGGAGAGAAGTTTCCAATACTCACAGATGTAATTACAACTTGAAATGAATTCATTCAATAAGGAGAGGAATTGGATTCCTCATCTTAAAGTACTAAATGAATTTCCTTGCCATGGTTATGAGCATCGATTATTGTATACATAATTAAATATTTGACTTGTGATGGTAGATAATCTCTCTTGTACATAGTACAATTTAAACTATTAAGTCGCCTTCACCATCAAAGGCTGGTGAATGTCCCAAATTTCTTGTATAACTTGGTGAAACAGATGTCTACCAAGTAAAAAAGAAAGAGAAACCAATTTGCCCTTTCTCATTACTGTTTGGTCACTTTATTGATAAAGAGAAACCTTAGAACCCAATTCCCTAATATTTCTTAGGAACATTTTCTAGCATGCAAAAATATAAATGACAAACCTTTGAGGCCAAGGTTAGACGATTAAAATAGGGCTCAGGAGGTGAATGAGCTATTAGTAGAAAGGGAAGAGGAACATATAACCTCTTCCCCACAAGTTACATCACCTACTTGTAGTAGTAACACACAACTAGACGTAGAGACACATGAAACCCAATTTGTGGCCTTTAGGTGACAACTTGCAACACCTGCAGAGTCAGAAACCCCTGTTGCCACAAAAAACCCTTTATTCTCAAGAAGCATAAATGAAAAAGTACACCTTCATCTTTTGCATCTAAAAAGAAACAAAGAGGCATGTGCAGTGTAAAAGGCGGTCACACCATCTTAAGGAAAAGGGCATTGTAGGAGGGAAGGCCCATTATTGACAAGAAAAGGTCATGGTGATAGAGTGAAACGAAATAAAAAAAATCTACCCGATGATCAATAAAAATTAAAAAACTTGCAATTTATGTATCTAAGCACCAGTCCAAATTCTAAATTTGAAGAAGATTTATTTACACCAAAGAAGAAAACCAAACCTCCTAACAATCCAACAACCCAAGAGGAATTTGTTTCCCTAGTTGAGACTGATGAAGAATTATTTTTGGAGGATGAGAATAAATTAATCTTGATAGGTAGAGATGAAATTATTGAGCTGAAAACAACTCTATAGAAAATTAAGGAACTAGAAGAACAAATAAAGGGTTACCAACAAAAAGAGATTGGGTTGGACAAAAAGGTTAAAAAAATAGAAAATTTGTTGCATATTTATCAACAACTAGGAGCAGGTTTGGACAAGTTGGCCCAATTGACCATCATAGAAATAAATAGGAAAACTCCAAAACTTGATGAGCAAAATGATGCCCCAACAACACCAAAAATCTCTTTGTTGGTTAGCCTTGAGATAAAATTGTGGAACAAAATGGAAAATCTTTCTCAGTCACAAAGAGAATGGAATCAGGAAAGATAAAAAAGCGATAGTGATGCATAATAGAGAAATTGAAAAGAACTTAGAAATTAAAAGATTAATGGTAAAAAATGAAGAATTGAGTGATAAGATTGTTCATCTTATGAAATGAAAACCACTTGCTAGGTTCTATACCCTATTTCTGTAGGATTTTTTTTTGAGTTTCTAATTTGGACAATTAATTAGTGATCTTCTAGTTTCATTATCATCACCAAAATTGTTCTTAAAATCTCATCAAGAGGCCACATTATATATGCATGATCAACTGTGTGAATTTTATTTGCATAATCTAGCCATTCCATACATTACTAGTTGAAACCCACTAACTTATGTGGGAGATGCTCATATAAAGGCACTAGCCTCATTCATTAGGGATGAACATCAAAGAGATCAATTGTGGCAACATTATCATGAGAGGGAGAATTCATTTCCCCTTCACATTATAGTAGAAATAGAAGATCTCACTGAGATAGTTGAGGAATGGATTGAAGGGTGGAAAAGAAAATCTTGAAGTGCAAAGAAAAGATTACAAAATATTTCAAGATCTGGCAGTTGGAATAGGAAGAGAGGCACTCACATTCTCCTAGAACATATGAAATGAACTGACACAAGAACTGAAAATAGAAAGAGCTCCATTTTGTTTTTAACTACTTGGCAATAGTCATAAGGGCACATAAGTAAATCAAAGCTTCCCTACAACACCAAATCACTTGGTTCCCTCTGACATTTCATCCCCCCTTCTTCGATATCCAATTTTTCATTGGACATGAAGGAGGGAAGAACAAGAGGTATTAGAGAAAGCCAGATGGGAAAGAATATTTGCACATAAAGGGTTCTACCTAAAGCAAGGGGAAGGAGTCACTGTCACTATGGACTATAGAGAAACTACATTACAGTATAACCAAAGGCCTTGAGTTGCTTGAGGACAAGCCAAAAGCTAAGTTGGGGGGAATGATGAGTCCTGGAATTGTCCTATTTTCCTTGTTTGAGTTTCATACTTTTCATAATATTTCTAATAGTTTCAAAGACATTACCCAGACCTTTCCACTTATTTTAAGTATTTAAAGCATTATTGATGATATATTATATTGATAAATAATTGTATAAATCTATGAATTTCTATGAGATTTAATAAAGTTTTATGTTGATTATGGTTATTAATGATGAAAAGATGCCTTTGAAATGAACTAAACCCTTAAAGGATATGTCAATCTGCAACAAAATGACTATTAACCCACACCAAAAGGATGCATGTTTTTCCACAGTCAAAGAGGGTGATCTCTACAACACATGCAATTCTCCATAGCTGATGGAGGAAATGATCAAAGATTGTGAACACATGATTTATTTATAGATCATTCTATATTTTTACTTTATGCTATCATTAGGTCGTGGAGGAAATAAGATATTTGTAATAACAATGGTCATGGCTTGTAATAAGTTTTCCCCTGTTAGGCATGTCTTTAGTTATAATCGTCTTCTTTAAAAATGTAGAGTCTTGATATGACTATGACACTCTTATCTCCACTATCTTTTCATTACTGTTTACAATAAGACCTAGTCCTCTTCCTATGTTTTTTAGAGAGTCAACAATTTCTTATAATTTCTTTTCAAAAAAGAATAATCGAACTCTCAAATATCTTGTATATATATTTGATCTTGTGAGAGGTTGAGGAACTAGATATTGTGTGTTAAGTAGATTTGAATATAAAAAATTCTTCATGTTGATTTGATACTCTGTTCTCAGTTTATATGTTCAAATTGTAATAAAGAAGGATACAATCTTTTCCATGAATCTCTGAGTTAAGATTTAAGAAGGATATTATGAAATTGCAACAACTCAAGCAAGGGCCACTTGAGGTACCACAATACTCCTTGTAGTTTAGATTATTAATTACAGTAGAATGAATTGCTAAAATTGTATTTCCTAGTTTATAGTTGAATTAAATTTTTGAATAATGATTATTTGTTATTATAGTAAGTTTAGCATAGTTGAGTCGTTATGTTATTTTCTTCAAAAGAATAGTTACCCACAACAGTTATTGTAGTTACCCACAACAATTATTATTCATCTAAGTCTATTTCCAGATAGAGTTATTTCAATCAAGTTGCTTTCGATTAAATTTTGTTTTGTTACTCTTCTATACACAATTGATTAGGATGATTTAGGATTATTAGCTACACATATAGTGCCAACATCATCTACAAATTATGATTCCCTAGTTGGTAAATTAAATGAAGCACCTCTAGGACAATGAATCACTTAATAAGGAATACATTGGTCTGTTAAGTTATATGTATGCATTATCTACATCAATTGATTGAGCATAGATGAAGCTATATAGTCGACCTCGTGTGTTGTAAAATGACCTTGGGTTAGCCTTTATCCAAAAATATTAATTGGGATGCATATATAAACAAGTTTTCTACTCATTTGAACATTAGAAAGAAGCTATTATGATCAATCATGCACTATTATGCTCTTATTGTGAAAATGTATTGAGATATCCTCTACATGCCTGCTACAACAATCTATTGTGTTTTGTGAACTAACCTCTTGCAAGTTCTCAAGCAATCCAATAATCCATCAAACAACCTTTGGTGGCAACTTATGGTGTGGACATCACTTTGACAAAAAATTCATACCAAGGTAACATTACCATTTATCATTTATTATTATAGTCAAATATTGTTCATTTGGCCTATGTCTGACCTAGGGTAAACCCTCTTTACCATCATCATTTGTTGTCTATGGAGGTGGAAATGCAAAAATGGGGTTTGACTTAAGCAAGCCCCTATACATAACAAACTTTCCCCTCTTTTCATGTGTGTAGGTCAAATACAAAAGTTTCATTAGCAGTAGGTCACACGAAATATAAAGCATCTTGTAACACATCATCCAAGTTTTGAAGATCCTAAAGTATCCTTTCTGTTCTAGGACGCCCACACCCTTGACCCTCAAATTCAGGTTGAACTTTCATGTCCAAGTTCCTCTCTAACACCATTTTCCAGATCTGTAATTGTTTTGTCAATTTTCAATTTCGTTTGTGCAATAAATTACATTTTCAGATCTAGGGTTAATGTCAAATAGGCTTATTAAAACACATCAAATTTCTCCTTTTTGCAACTCAAAAGAACACAAACCTTAGGAGATTGGCTTTCCCTTGTGACAACTAGCCAATCTTAAAACCCTAGTCAATTTTTTGTTCGATTGTGGAGGCAAGGAAATAATTGATCCTAGTTAATCTACTAATTGGATCTAGGATCTCTTTTCCTACACTACACAAACTATGTTGAAAGCTAAGATTTTAAATCACAAAATGCATCCTTATTGTCATTATTACCTAATTTTTAGTTCAAGCTGAAATCAGGTTTAGTGTTTATTCTTTTTGTGTTGTTTGTTTAAACATTTAAAAGATAAACCATAGTCTAAGTAAGTCATCAATATGCATGAAAGAGATTGTCAAATGAAACAAATTACATTTTCATTCCAATGTTGCAATTACAACAAATGAGAAAAGAAAACCATATGTGCTACAAATGTAATCTTTATTGATAATCATGAAGTGTACATGTCCCTCACAAGCCAAGGGACTAACTTTACTTATTCAATGAAAATAAAGAACAATTTATACATGAATAAGTAAACAAATAAAATGTGCATATAAGGGTGGAGACTAGTCATTGCCTGAGAATGACTGGTTTTGAAGGTGTCATCTCGTTCTAGCTGCTGCCCCCGAGCTGCTTGTGTCTTTCCTAGCTCCTTAGTGCTCCTAGCTCCTGCATATGGCAATCACAATGACATTAGAGCAATGCTCTAAGCAATGAAAGATCTCAAACCTTACATGAACACCTACCTATGCATGTATAAACTGATCCTAAGTGCATTAAATAAGCATGCAAACCTTGGATGTCCTAGAAAACAATGAAGTCATCAAACACATCCAAAATATGCATCTATTTTTCTAACTTGTTTGCTTCATGTGCAGATTTAGGACAAGTCTTGTTACTATTTTGATTTAGTTAAATACAAATGTGGGGTAAATGTGGCTCCCACGAGGGTAGAGCTCAACATGCTTTGAGAGAAATAGGAAATTGAGCAACTTGATCAAAGATATACCTATTATTAATGCATTAAATCAATATGGAATCACACCAGTTGATCAACTTTCATTATCAGATTCAAAAGATGCATCAAGTTCAATTATGCATCTCGTAAATAATGAGGGAGTAATATAGAGTATTGTCAGGTCCCTCTCACCTTAACCCTATTGGACAACCACACATCGCATAGGACAGTGAGATTTCAGGTCACCGACATAGGTGACATGTGTCTGCCTACTAGGATCAAAGTGAGGAGACAATATTAAATGTGGCACATGATTAAAAAGGTAAACAACTATTATGGAGATCAAGTAGTAAATGTGTGGGGTGGAAAGCATTGTGAAATTCATGAGGGTTGGGATAGTCTTGAAGGAATTCATGGGTAGATAACATTGAAAAAAAGTGCAGTGAGTAAGGTCATTGTCATTAACAATGACATTTGATAATGGTGATACAATGCACAATTGAAAATGGTAGAGGTGCCCTTCTAATGTTGCAAGGTGTAAAATCAAGAGTTTTGTCTCAGACTTACCACCAAACTACACATTGTGTATTTTAGCATCTAAGTCTTGAATGTTCTAGGTTCTTAATTATAAGGTCCAAGGCACATTGTATGAAAGGTGAAGTGTTTGAGGGAAGAGTTCTTAAATGTACACAAGTTACTAAGAAGTATGTAATATTCAGAGAAGAAGGTATGATAGTCTAGAGTAGTCTTGGTATGACTGTCTACACTGATGAATATGAAAAAAGGAGACACTATGTAGAGTTTAAAAGGACAAGCACAATTACTAAAGTTTGATAGTATTATCTTAGAGAGACAATGATAAGGGATAGTCATATGCATTCACAATCATGTGTGGAAATGAGAGTATGGTCACAAACATTAGGAGGTAGTAGTCATAGACAAAAGGGAGAATAGTTATAATCCTGAAGATAGTCATAAGTACAAGTGCTATGATGCATAGAAAAACAAATTCAATGAACATGGACACAGTCCTTTATATTCAAAATGTAACAGTCACAACAAGGAATGTATCAGTTACAAAGTGTGTGTCCAGTCATGGATGTGAAAGTCCTACAAGATAACAATCCTTACTCAAAGAAGGAAAATCAAGATCATGGGTGCCATGCACAAAGAACAAGAAATATATGGCCAAAATCATAAATATTTGTCAAGCTAAAGAAACATTGACAACAAGAAAAAGAAATAATATATGTAACAAGCATTGTCCATGCCAAGCACATCAGAGATATAGTATCAAGTTAGGGAAAAACTGTCAGAAGTTTGAGTTTGCAGACATAGTGGTAGTGTTGTGTCAAAGAATTTGAAGCATACTAAGGGGTATTAGGAAGTCATCCTCAATTCTAAGGTTCACATTTCATGAAGACAAACAGAGGAGGGACAATTTTATTCCTTGGAAGATATGGGTTTTCAAAACTAAGTTTGCCTTCACAAATAGAGGAACCCATCTGGGTTATTACAAGTTCCAGAAAATAAAAGGAGAATTGCAATGAGTTGCTGTTTTCAAAAAGAGAAATCAAAATGGAAACCCATTTCATTCATTATTGGAGGCCATTGGCTAAAAGAATGTGTTTTTCTGCAAAATATAGAAAACCCACTTGGGTTTTTCACAAAAAATTGCAAATGCTGAAGTTTTTGAAAAAAACCATCATGGAGTTTTAAAGAAGAAAAAAAATATAAGAAGAGACCCATTTCATATCTTTCAGACTGTGGCCATGGTTTCTTCATTTCATTCTCAAATAAAATCTATTTATTTCAAATGCAAATACAAAAATATTCAAAAGGTGACATGGAATTTTGTCTATAGGAAAAAGCGACAAAGGTGTATCAAAGCCCTAGCCAATTCTTTCATGGCCACATCCAAGGAGTATTTTTTAAAAAAAAGTATATCAAAAACCCACCTGGGGTGGGGTATTTTAAATTTAAAATATAGGAAATGAAACTATCTTGCAACATTATACTTGTGTGGAGGCTCGAAATGAGCTTTATTTTGCTCAAAATTTGAAGAGAATGGAGTGATCAGCTTACCTAGAGCTTTGGTTCACATTTTTCTTCTATTCAAAGCTTTATCTCTAAATAGAAAGCTCCATTTAATGCTTCTCATGGTGGATAAAGTAGATGAATCAACCACATAAGAGAAAAAATGAAACAAAGTTCATTAGACTATGCTACAGGCCGCGACCAAAATCAATGGAAGAGCTCCAAAGAAGTGGAAAAATGTAGATTTGTGTCAAATGAATGCATTTACCTTTGTGTTGATAAAATTTCCATCAAGGAATTGGCCAAAAAATAGCGAGATAGCACCATTTCCAGTGTCAACTCCAAACCCTATGGCGATGACATGTCTTTGCCAAAATGCTCGATGGTAAATGATAATGTTTTTTCACATTTTCCATGTTTTGTTGATTAGGGTTTGAACCTATTTTGATGCTGATGAGAATTTTGTCCCATAATTTTAAAAAATGAAACTCATGTTAATGCAAAATGGGGGCCGATGGTAAGTTCATGACTTAGGAATTTTATGCCTTAAGTCTTCATATGCCTTATTTGAAATTTGTTAAAGTCCTTCAAAAAATGAAACATGAGGAGTGTACAGAATCCTATATAATCTGTGTTTGACCTTTGGTCATGAAATTGATGGTGCCTTGAGGACTTTCAATTGTTTCTTCCAAGAAGTGTGGAAGCCTTTATGCCACAATAGGGAAAATTTGGGCCTTTATCTTGTTTTCCTTTGAAAATCAGAATGTTGACCATATGTGGCCTTGAAATGCAGAATGAGGTAAGTAAAATGATCAAGTTCCTTGGAGGATTTTTGATATTGTTTAATGATTTTGAAAGCATTTTGACATTTCATTATATTTTTGCATTTTTGTGTCAAAGTATAAAAATATCATTTAAGTGATTTGCTAATCACTTTGATATTATTCACATGCAAATATAATGTAATCTATTATTGATGGTGGGCCCTCTTATATTTTGCTTTGAAATGTAAAATAACTTGATTAAGTGGTGTATTATAAATCACTTAATCAAGTTATTATCTTTAATTCCTTTTTGGAGTCTTGTGTTTTCAAAACACATATTGCATGAGTCAAAGCTGGGAGACAAAATGATGGCTTGCATACATGAAGAGAGTGTGGGGGTGAAGCATTTGTCTGTGTTGGAGAAACATGTGCTACTTTGGAGGGAGTTTTGTCACACTTTTGGCATGACTTGAGTATGAGCTTGACTTTTCACCATTTTAAAGGCCTTTTGGAGTGATTTTGGAAGGTTCTTTTTTGGCTTTTGTGCCTCATCTAACTAGAACCTTCTAGATGGAAAAGCATGAGAGTTGTGTGATCTTTTTGCTTAAGTATATTTATTTTGGGCATTTTGGAAGGAGTTCTTTCTTTCCAGCAGCAGGATAGCTTTGTGTTTTGGAGCTATTTTTCATGGAGCAATATTGTAACTCAATTGGACTGGTGATACAATAAGCACTTTTAATTAATAAAATAGAGCATTTAACCTTCTCATTTCATGTTTCATGGTATACTGTTAATGATTGATCAATTTGTCTTGTGAAAAAATATCTTTCATTACAAACTTGTCTCATGTTTGGGCATCTGTTTAGCAGAAAATGTATGTTAACAGATTATAAGTTGTGTTATTGAATAGTGTTGTTAGTTGTGAAACCTCTGTTTTCCTTTTAAAAGTCTTGTTTAGAGACCTCCTTATAAATTACTTATGTAAACTGCATTTGAAAATGAGTTGTGTAAACCAATTTTTATGATATTGATTTGATTGTGATAGGCTGTTATTAGGTTCTAGGTTTTTTCGTGTATCACCTTAGATATTTTTCAGTATTAGGTTCATTTTCATGCAATTCTTACCCTTTATCTCAGAAATTAGTAATTAGGTGGCATCAAAAGGGCAAGCCAACCCATAATTTGGAGGTATGCTTTCAAATATGATATCCACAACCTGAAAGCAGTCCCATGTTACATCCAAACCTACTAAGTTCATTCACAACTTGGCATTAGGGTGCAGATTTGGATCACTAATAGTCATAAAAAAATATATCATCAATATACAATATGATAATAAGGAATTGGTCACCATCAATCTTATAGTAGATGCAATGATTTAATTTAGCTCTCAAAAATCCCAAACCCATTGAAAAGAGTTAAACTTGTAGATCGCATCCTAGGAGATTACAAAAAATATTTTCAACTTACAAACCATAGATTATTTACCTTATTCCATATAAATCTAGTTGTGCACATAGATCTATTCCTTTAAATCAAGATGAAGGAATGTTTTCTTCACATCCATTTTCTCAATCTCAAGATCAAGGGTTGCTACAATAGATGATAAGAACTAAATTGATGTAATCTTAGCAATGGAGAAAAAATATCACAATGATCAATTCCCTCAATCTTGAAATATCCCTTCACAACTAGTATAGTCTTACACTTCTCAACACTACCATCATAAGTGATCTTACTTTTGAGCACCCACTTACAACTAACAAGTTGCAATCTTCAAGTGAAGGTACTAAGTCCCATGTGTGATTTTTCTCTAGTAAATCCATCTCCTCATCTATAACTGCTTTCTAGGATTGAGAATCATGTATGCTTATCACCAAATTCATATTTATAGGCTTATCTATGTTAATAATCAAAGAAAAAAATACATATATTATCAAGATTATTTTTGTCTAGTTTTTGTTTATGCTGAGTGGACCTCCTTAAGAGATGAGGTTCTTTGAAGCTTTTCTTTCTAAAGGTGCAACCATACTTGGACTCCCACTTGGAACTAACCCTTGGGGCATGATATGGTCATGTTATTGCTCTTACTTTTTACTAGTTTGTTGTAATATCTCATGAATCTATTATTGAATGTGTTGAATTGTTGACAAATGCACTAGCCTTATCTTCTTTTTTTCTAAGGGGCAATGTCTTATCCATCCTGACAAAAAACCATACATCAATTAGATCCAATAGTTGGAAGCTAGGACAAACCTAGAATTGATTTTGTCATGTGGAGCCATGAAGAGCTAGATTGTAGTTGTGTTGATTATGACCAAAACCCACATTTTATGTTTAGGGAAGATTTAAGTGATACATTTGGAAAATATGCACAATCATACAATTGACAAACACTATTTGTTCATCGACATCTAGATGGATTGTTGTGATCTTATTAATTTTATATCTATCATAAAGCACAATGAAGAACAAAAATGGTTAAAAATACTACTATCCCAATTTAACATAATAGTATATGATAAATCAAAATGGACCCATATGTTTTTAAATAATATTGATGTGGATGTATAAATGTATGTGAATATAAAGTGAGTTCTTTTTAATATAATTTATTCCATAATTTTGGCATTGTTCAATATAATTGCATTGTTATATTTGATGTATGTTAATTGATTCCAATGTGATACTAATTAGGATATTACATTTCCTGTGTTTAAATTATTTGATATTAAACAATATGCCAACAATATGCCCCTTGTCATATGAAATTGAAATCAACTTAAACCGATACAACTAAAAATGGTCACATCATAATAGTCGTAATTAATTAAATATTTTCAATATTTAATTAAATCTCTAATTCAATCTACATATAAATAAATTTAAATAATTTATTTATATTGTTCATTCTTTCATTTGATTAAATAAATAAGTTTATTTAATCACTTTTCTTATCCATTTCTTAATTAATTAAATAAACATTATGATTTATTTATATTAATTATCATATAATATTGGCTTGAATATTTTATTCAAATAAAGATTAAGCATTCTTCTATTCTAAAATTCTTCTAAATTTCATTCACATTTAAATATTCTAAATATTTAATTAATTCTTCCAAATTTCATTCACTATTAAATATCTCTAAATATTTAATTAATTCTTCTAAAGTCTATTCACAATTAAATATTCCAAATATTTAATTAAAACTTCTAATGTCTATTCACATCAAATATATCAAAAATATTTTAAATCCTCAAACACACATAAAATTAAATAAATTTATTTATTTAATTTGGATTATCTACAACAACCGTGAAATAACTTCAAAACAGAAAATTAACAAATTTCTCTGTTTCTGAGCAAAGTTGTTCCGTGGGTTGAAGACAAACCTCCATTCTTCTCTCCAACCTCCCAACATCTTCCATCTTCCTCTCAACCTCTCCATCTCTCACCATTCAAAATTACCAGACAATCTCATAGCCATTGATCTTTGCCAGCCAGGCTCTTGCCTGTAAAAATCTATAAAAAGGACTGTTGGGTCTTTGAAAAAAGAGAAGCTTGCATACAAGAAAACTATAGTCAATCAGCCTTCCAACATCCATAGCCTCTAGAATCATAGCATAGCATAGCTTAGCATATTAGCAATCCATATCATGGCCTATCATCCTCATATCATAGCTTCAAAAGCATTCATAATCCAATCCACAACCCCTGTGCATATCCACAAACCAACATTTCACTCCACCAGCATATAGGATAGAGAAGTATTCTCTCTCTTTGCATACTCGTTCTGCAGGTTGCCATTCTGAGAAGCTTTGCTTATACAATCTGAGAGCAGTAGCTTCAAGCAAATCACTGGAGATAGAGGACAATGGAACGATTCTGAAGAAGCTCTGTTTGATTTCTTTGATTTCATTCTATTTAGCTTTCTTTAGTTTAATGTTGCATTGGTGTGTTTTTGTCATATCATTTTGATACTAACATTTCCCACAATGCTATATGGTTAAATTCCATAAACACAATAACACTTTTGACCACATTTGGATTCCAGAATGTAGCAACTCCCCCAAAAGCACCATCATAATCAAAACCATGAAAACTAGAATCTTTAAACAATCAATTTTTGAACTTTCTCACCTAGTCAGAGCCTATCTTGGTTTCCTGAATAATGACAATATCCAAATGATGATCTCTCACCAAATTGGAAAGAAGATCCTACTTGTGAGGGTTATTCTTATGTTCTAGTATAAAATCTTCATGAGGAATTTTGAGGTGTGCTCTTCAAGCATATCTCAAATAGTGTCTTTTGGGACCCTTCCACAATATCAAGCTTGCTTTCTTTACCCCTATTTTGTTGTAAAGTGGGCCTACATCTACCCCTTAGTTTTGACCCACAGTCCAACCTTTAGCAATTCCTTATTAAAACTCTAAAAGGGGAAATAGGCTTTCTCTTGTTTCTTGATTTGACTACATATGGTAAAAGGAGGATCTCCAACCTCACCTATACTAGAAGACTTATCCACTCCAATGACAGAAGAGGTGATCACTTTCTCTATGAGGACAAGGAAGACATAACATAATCCTCTACCCCTGTAATAGCCACAAGGGAGGAGATAGTCAAATCCTCCATACTAGAGTGAGGTAACCCCTCAAAATCCACTTGACCCCCATAGATTGAATTACCTTTAGAAGAAGGCTCCATAGGAGACTTCTCAATAAAAAATTAACCACCAAATATTTTTTTATAACACACCAAATGAACAACCTACTCCACAAGAGCATCCTCATTACTTGAACATAGAAAATTTACCTTCTACAAGATAGGGGACCCATTTGACATAGGCACCACCTTCTGAGAAACCAATTTTGAAACTGGTTCATTGACCTCTAAAATAGTAGAAATTACCTTCTATCCAGAAGATGGGGCTGCCAATTGAATCATCTACTCTTCAAGAATAGTCCTAGAACTAGCACATTGCATATTCACCTTTTGCAAGAGAAGGGGCCCATTTATAGGCACCTTTTTCTGAGCAACAAGTTTTGTGACTGAAGCACTAACCTCTGAAACAACATTGACCAGTTTCCCAAAAGACAGAGCCAGTAAAATTCTCTCCTTTTCCTTTGACTCCTTGCAACGAGGCTAGGAAGGGTTAAGGGGAGGTTTAGATAGATGTTTCTTAGCGCAATACCTCAATTTTTTACAATGAAAGAAATAAAAAGGGATAGAATCATATTCAATCTCCTAATTTCATGTTCCCAACTTTGAGTTAATCTTCACCACTGCAAGAAAATCAATAGATTGATCAATAATAGCACAAAAATGGGCATACACCAATATTTTCTTGGAAGAGGTCATTTGATCAATAGACACCATTTCCCAAAGGTACAAGCAATACCCTTAAACACTTGTTTATCCTAGAACTCCAAAGGAAGCCCAAGTAATCGAACCTAGACTGGAGCTAGAAAAAATGAACAAGAGCTAGGGGAAAAACCAGGATCACATTTCTTCATAACCAATGTATATTTTCCAACAAACAATGGGCCCCTAGAAAGGATTCAAAGCAAGTCTTCCTCATAGGAAATTGAAAAGGAGAAAAATTTCTTTTCCATCGCAGCAACTTCCACCTTCACCTTGAGCCTCTAATGATTAAAAGCAAGCTTACAAACCAACTGGATGTGAGGGTGGTGACCTAAGAACTTCCCCACAAGATACATATCCATAGAATATAGAATTTTCTCAATGATACAATCATGAATAGAGATAGAGTACTCACCAAAAACTAGATTAACAACGAAATTAACTCGAGGGGAAGAACTCTTACCTTTTAGTTTGGACCCAAAGAGGTTAACCCACCAAGTTCCATCAGACATTCCTTCAACACATTTCTAAAAATTATCACTAGGCACAATAGTAGGAATCTTGGCCCAGTACCTAATGAAAAACTTCCACCAACATCATCCTTTGGGGCCCCCACTTGCTCACACAGAGAATCAACGACTACAAAGACCAGAGAAATCAAAATAATAGGCAATAAAGTACCATCAACAATACCATTAGCTAGTCCCTCAACTGATGCCTCTAGACCATCAACACACCTACTGCCATTACAACAAACCTTCGAAGTAGGATTTCCCACCTTGTGAAAATTTGAAAATGCCACACCACCTGAAGAGAGCTCCATAGACAATGTTCTTCTTAGTTAATTTTTTTCTTCAACACATTTGCTTCTATGAATAACATTAGATAGATTTTACATAATTATAAATATATTAGGTGTTGTGATAACTCTTTTGTATGGTTGCATATGAGTTCAAGATAGTTCAATGATGAATAACTAAGTAGATAAAACTATGAATGATGTGCATTGATGCTTCAAATAAGTAGATCCTCTTTATCTTGTCACTTTCCCTTTGTTGTTTTTCCTTTCTAATTATGAATTTGTTACCTTGGAATAGGAACAATCTCTTGTATGTGTTACAATCACTTACACTTTAAAAAAATATAAAATTTATTTATTTTCAATTCTAATTTTCATTGCTTTCAATATCATAGTGTGCAAGGAGCAAAGAAGATAATTTTCTACAATTTAACCCACTTTGAATTAGTTTCCAATGTGTTATATCAATTATATAGGGGTTAAAAATAACTAATTTACTTAGTCCAATGATATTCTTAGGGGTTGAGTAGGAAATTTTTGTTTAGCTATCATTTAGTTTATTATTATTTATCATAGGTGATTTGAATACCTGTTAAGTTACACTATTGGAAATACCTTCCTGATTTTAAGTTATCTCAAAAATTTATAGAAGATAAAACCCACTCTTCTTGAGTTAGCTCAGAGTCCCCTATAGTTTTTTTGGTGAAAGAATTTTTTCCCACATGTTGACAAACCAAGCCTTGTGAGCATATTTTTTTTCTAAGAAATAAAGTGGAGATTTTGAGACCTAAAGACCTAATATACAACATCTAATTTCTATGGGGAGTGATGGATCCAACTCAAGAATAGCTTGTAAATATGGCCAAGTGTGCTCAAGAATCCACCCCATGATCAAGGAGTGGCTGGTAAATATAACACTTAATGCTATGAAATATTATATATAGAAGTAGCTGAATAAGTACTAGAATATTGATCCCCCCAAAAATGACTATCTTTTCACCCACAAACTAAGTATTGGAAGCCATTAATAAAGAAGGATAAGGACCTTATCTGCCAACAACTATGAAGAAATAAAGATAATGCTAACCTTTCATAGAGGTGGAATTTAAGGCATAGGGACTAAATTCAATAAGACCATCTTTTTATCCCAAATCTCTCCTCACTCATATGGGTAACCCAATATAGTATCTCACCATCATCATCTCATTCAATTAGTGTTAACATATCTCCTTGGTTGGGGACACCGATAATATTCTAGACATCATATAATGTGATAGTCCACTTCTAGTCATGATAGTGAATCATAAGATGATCTATTCTACATCTTATTAAGTAAACCTATCATAATATATTTAAGTTGAAGGGCACATTATTAGAATAAAATCCACTTTTTCTAACCTAAATTATTAGAGGATGACCTATTTTTCCATAAAAATACCCCCCATAGTATGAGGGGGCCATGATTACCCTCTAGATAAATTCCACCTAAGTAAGGGTCCTATAGAATAAACCCCCACTTTCAAAAAATATAAATAATAATATTATTAAAAACTCTTAGAAAATATAGTTTTTCATAAAATTCTTTAAAATTGATAGAAAATTATGAAAATAGGATCCTTGTTTGAAATCACTCTTTTCAATAGATGTGATATGAGAATCACTCAAGTGGTTCATGGATTGCTTAGGTGATTTAGATAATGTCTAGGTAACTCATTATATATAAAAATATGCAATTTAAGGATAACATTGAAATTTGGGCCATGATCCAACCAAACTCTAAATCTTAAACAAAATATAAAAAATCACACAAAATAAAAAAATAAAGCATGTACGTACTCCCTACCTAGATGCCTACGTTTTGAATGCTAAATACCTATAAATTTGATGAAAAAAAAAAGAAAAATAATTTTATCTTCAATTTTTGTTACTATTGGTACACGGGTAATTTAGCCATGACCATCATCATGACATTCACATCATTATTGATATCTATAGAATATATTTTTTCCTTGAAATTTTTTAATCTAGAGATTAAAAAATATCTCTAAGTACAAGTACAAACATGAATTTAACCTTGTTGGTGAACAAATTTTTCCTTTATATGATTAAACACAAAATGACTCTATAATTCCCCAATAAGGACTAATTGATCAACAACAATTGGAGATATAACCATTGCATTGGTAATCTTTCTCTAAATTTTAATTGAGGTCCAACTCCCTCTTCTGATATAATTTTGATTTTTTTGAAAATATATGAAAATGAGGGTATGCTTTTGATTAGAAAGCAGGAAAGGAAAACTAGCACCTACTCATAGCCATGATATAGATGCAAAGGAAAATTCTTTCAAAACTAAAGAAACTAATTTCAATGCTGAAATGGACTAGCAAAAAATTAATAGCATAGCTCATAGACTACACTATCAAAGCTTGCTGACTCAACTCAATACGATCTTAAAATTTGCTGCAAATAAATGAATCAAACACCAATAAAAAAACACCATGACAGGGAAGGAATATCCAAATGTTCATCTAAGCTCACAAATTTATTCATAAACATTAGCATCTAACTCACAATTTACTGCACATAGACAATAAACATTCACAACAATATATTAAAACTACAAAATTTGATCCTTCTATTATGATTAATTCTCATTCATGCATCACAATGTAAAGGGGATCAAAATTTCAAACCCCTACAATATCCAATGAAGGGATAATTTTTACATTGTAATGGTTAGGATTTCTTGAAAACCGGTTCTTGGACACCAACCGTCGTCTGGACAAATAAAAGGTTGGTCAAAAATTGACTAGTTTTTGTCAAATTATGGCAACACATTCATTAATTTCTATTTTTAAGGATGGTTATGATTACATCCCCATTTTTTGATTGATATGATAGGAGAATGAATATTTTCTTGCTTTAAGTAGGCCATGTGGCCTACTCATGTGTGAAATGTTTGCCACCTTCAATTTCCAGTGACTATTGGGAAGCCACCTACAGATGGTTCCATGTGATTTCTTTAAATGCAAAGGATTTAACCAATGTCTCTATCTCATTCACTAAGTTCCCATCACATCACCTTGTTGAGTTCATTGATTTTAAGGAAATTTGGATGTACCTTCAGTATTAATTTCTCTTAAGTGAACTCTTCTAGCTTTCTCTCTCCCTTCTATAAATCAAATTTATCACTGCTTACTTGCACAATCTTAATTTTTACTTCAATCATGTCAAGCACATTGAGTGATGAAGCTCTAGAGATTAGAGGTGATTTTTTGGTCATTGATGGGGTCAAGTGCAATGTCATTCATAGGTTGGTCATATAAAAACTTAGGGAAATGTTCCTAATCTACAATGATGTGGAAGAGGAAGTGATTCAAAAGATTATCGACAAGCACTTTATGTCATATGTGCATGTCCACAATTCTAGTTTCCTTGAGTGTTTCCTATACAACATTGTGTGCACCTCTAAAAGTTTTGAATGGGGGTTGTGAGCTACCGAGTGTCTGGTTCGTCTACAATACCTATTGTGCATCGAAGATACCCTAAGAGGTATTTTTATTCATCTAATTATGGGCTTGGTTGATGATGCAATCTACATTGCATCTACACTACACAACGTGTGAGCTGGTCAAGCACTTGCACTACTGCATGTTGGACTGAAGTACAATAATATGGAAACCTTTTCCCACTTTGTGGAGTTAAATGAGAACCTCTTCTCCCCTGCATAGATAGATTGTATGCAGGAAGTTATTGAGGTAATAAAAGTCCTCATCTTTACTCTTTGTGCCTAAGACCCCTTGTCCTATTGAATCCCTCTTTTTGTAATGATGTAATACAAACATTTATAATAAATATATAAATATATCTATCTTTTTGGATTTCAAAATGCTCTATATTATGGGAATATCTTGGAAATATTATTTTTTCTTTCATGTTCACTATTTATAGCCTTTCATTTTATGCTCATGGTGAATGATCTTTATCTTCATGGATGAAAATTTTTATTTATGTAAGCAACTTTCCTTTCTATAAATATATCACTAATAATAAAGCAATGTTTGGCCTCAAATGCACTGGTTATATGTTTCTAGGCAGGTTTTTGAAATACCTTAGAGTAAAACTTAGTTATGAAAACCCACTCATATGCTGCCTTATTGAACAATTTTGAAACATCTTAATCTATTCATTAACCCCTTCTTACTATGATAAATAGCAGTTAGGAAAATAACCAAAACTTAACTTGAAAACCAAGGTGGGAATAAAGAAATTTTGAGAACCTTGTCAAGAACCAACAAAGGTTTTAAAACTTTGTGAAAGACCACCAAGTTTCTTAATTGTTTCATTCTTCTCCCATTTGATTCCCTTCTTTAGCCACAAAGCTATTTTGACAAGTGCTTGAAAATTAAACAACTTGTCACAAAGATTGAGACATAGACTTCAAATATTAAGCTTGTCGAGTGTCGAGTGAGAAGGAAATTTTCTAAAACTGCATCAATATGATATAGCTTTGAAAACTTGGCTAAAAAATGACAAAAGTAACTCTTTGATTTAGCTAAGTACTTTGTGAAGATTTTTCATTTTTTTGAAAGGGGGTGATTGAAAATGATGGCAACAAACCTAAACTAATTTTGGTATATAGACTAAGCTTTTAGATTATAATATATTAAAAATCCATCTAGGTGAGGTGACATAGGTATAATTAACACCTAACTAGTATATTATATTTTATTTTCCTTATTTTATATATTTTGATCCAACTCTTATACTTGATGCACTTTATTTTGTTTCATTTTTCAATTTTTTTGTGGGCACCTAGAGTGAATGAAAAAGGTAGAATTTTTCAAAACCCACATTGATGGTAAACAATATTTTCATTTTCATCCTAATTCATCTTTCAAAAATTAATTTATAATTTACACATGATATTTTATCTCATTTTAAAATTCTAGATGTAGGAGAATGAGTAAGATGAGAATAGGTAATTTTTAAGTGTGGAATTCCTCTTTTGAGAAACGACAACTAATTATTCATGTATAGTAGACTTCTGAAGGGGAAAATATCTAATTGTGTAAAATTATATAGGTGTACATTGAAAATCCAATTATAATCTAATGGTAAAACACATGATCCATGTGTCATTAAAAACTTATCTTATTTCATCTAGTCTAGATGGAAATGCATAGTTAGCCTCTATGATCCTTCTTATTGATGACCAAATTGACATGGTTCAACATAGGTAGAATAACTTATTCTATCTCTTCTAAAAGTATAAAATATCTAAGATTTATTATCTTTGAAGCCTTGTAGATGGGTCACAATGATGTTGGATAGCTTAGTGTTCAATAATGATATATTTTCTCAATGGGGCTATTTATTATTCACTAGCTTTAAAGAAATTTTTACCTTTGAATGATTCTTCTTTTTTTGAGATTTTATTTCTTTTCTCTATTTTTCTAGTTTTCTATGTTTGAATTTCCATTCTAATCTAAAATATAGGAGATTTAAAAAAAATAAAAATCAAAAGAGATTAGGCTAACAAGAAGTAAATTAAATAAATGGTTTGATCTTAAAATTTAAACCTTTATGTAGAAAAATATGATAAAATCATTTTCAACTCACATTATTATTGTAGACATCCAAATTTGGACACTTAATTAATCCAAATTTACCACTTTTCATCTAAACATCCTCTTATCCAAGTTAATTAAATAATATTACTATTATTTAATTAATATCCTTAATTCTGTCAAATCTCTAAGGTATTTAATTAATAATTAAATACCTTACCCTCCTTAATCCCCTTTTCATCAAATGAATTAAATAAATATTACATTTATTTAATTCCTTACATGTTATTTTCATCTAATCCTAATCCATCTCCTAATCTCTTCATTAAGGATGTGTACATGCCTAATCCTTGATTAGGATGTGTCACATCCTCCAAATTTTGCAAGTTGGCTTCTAATCCTCATTAACCCCTAATTATACTCTAATTACTGATTAGTGAAACTTGATTAGTACCTTAGTCAACTCTCCCTATCCCCCAAGGAATTTTTAATTCCTTTTTATTCACCCTAGGTTCCACTCTTCCCCATGTGAATTTTTAATTCACATTTTATTCCTTCTAGAATCCCCTCTTTCCATGCATCTTCTAGAATCTTTGACTTGTCACATTAAGTCACATCTGACAAACTCCCACCTTTTTGGAGACCCTCTCTTATCCACTAGATTCTCCCAAGCATGTGAATTTTTAATTCACATTTTTTCCCCCAAGGAATCTTCTCATCCTCCAATGTACTTGGAAGGTACTTATCCTTCCTCCACATCATGTACCTCCCTTCCACATCACCTACACATCATCCTACCTTTATCCACTTCACATTCCACATGTCAAAATGTGAGGGCTTGAGATTCCTCAACTCACCTTATCCCTTCATCTTGGCCTTGTTGGATAAATCCCAACCATTGAATTCTCTAGAGAATTCAAGTTTCTCTATAAATACCCCATCCTCTAAGGCATTTGGGGGACACATAGTCATTTTGCAACTAAATGTTGCCATTTTGTGCACTCATCTAGCCATCAATTTCATCCATTTGCATCTATATTCAAGCATATAGTTAAGCCTTGCATTTAGCCATATCAAGAGCCACCAAGGAGCATACAAATCAAATCAAAATCAAGGGCCAACCAAGGAGTTTCAACTGCAAAAGGGAGGTATATCTATTTAGCATCATTTTACACTCTTCCTCTTTACATTTACAAATTTCTTAGGCTAATCTTGAGGTGTTTCCTTATGTTTTTCCATTGTATTTTAATTGCTTAGAATAGGTTAAACATTTTGATATCACAATTATGATAAAAAAAATCAATCAACAACAAATCAAGTGGAATGTTCAAAGGATTTTAGAGAAATAAAAGTGTATTCATCATACTACTAAATAACACTAAACCTAATGTAAACTTCAACAAATCAATAATTTTTTTTATTTAAATATTATTGAAATTCCAAAAATTCCAAACTATAATAAAAGATAATTGCACTCTACCATTCTAGAGGCAAGAAACATTTGAAGAGGATACAATATTTACTAACTTCAACAAGATCAAAGACACCAAAATTGAAACATATTTTCTAGATTTCTTTCTCCAACTACTAAAAAAGAAATGCTACCTAAATAGTGTCTCAAAAAAAAAACATCAAAAGAGCTAGCTCTATAAAATATGTGAGTCAATAATTAATACATATATTAATACATTTTTAGTACATTATTAGAAGTCAATAATTTCATTAAAATATTCTATATTTAGATTAATAAAAAATAAATATTTAACTCTAATATTTAATAGTTGATTGATGCATCACATTGTATGAGTCCATGCATAATTCTAAAATATCACTTCACCATGCCTTAAATATAGGAAACACTTTATAAGATGAGTGAGATTCATACTACTTCAATTTTATATTGAATTTTAAAATAAGAAATTAAATCAAAATGATTAATTTTTTCAAAATGCTAAAAATAAAATGTTTGTTGGTGCTAAAATTATTCAAATTCGCATCTCCTTATGATATTTCTACTTTTTTTGTATTTGAAAGGTGGAAAATTGGCATTGCTTATGGTTTAGGACATAGGACAACAATCTTCTTCACTCTCATTCAAGGAAACCCTAGAGATCTCAATCCAAGGAAACCATCACACCCTCTGAATCCACTGAGCCCCCATTTCCTACCATCACATCTTTTAAATCCGTTGAGCCTACTAAACACCCACTTCCTTCTCCAAGATTCATTGAACCCATCGACGACACCCTAATCCAATCAACTTCTTCCACTCCTAGTGTCACTAAAATCCATTCCCATGAATGTTTTGAATCCTCCATCCCTCCATCCTCCCCACTTGAAGAGCCCCACCAAGACTCCATTATCATGCCTTCCACACACAATGAGTCATGCCAAGAGCCTAATCCAAAGAATTCCAACATGTCCCCTTCTCTAGATCAACATCCTACCATCCCATCCAGTCCACCTCAAGAACATAGCCCCCCATCCCTTCCATCCCATGATCTGCATGATCCCATTCCCCCATCTAATCCTAGTCCACCAATCCATAATCCTTCATCCACTCCTACCATGCCATGTTAGCCTAGAGTATTCAAATTTTTCACTCCAAAAGTTCTCCAAGGACTTATAACAAAGAAGACATCTACTTCCCACCTTGAATTCATGGAATCATGCCATCCCAACCCATCATCCATAGACATTAGTGATTGGACCCTTCTCCACCCAACACCTATCATTGATGATACCACCCCTAGCACCACTCAAACCATCGAAACCATCACATCCTCTGAATCGAGTGGGCCCCCATCTCCTACCATCACACCCTCTGAATCCATTGAGCCCCCATCTCCTACCATCAGATCCTTTAAATTTGTTGAGCCCACTAAACACACACTTCCTTCTCCAAGATTCGTCGAACCCATTGACGACACCCTAATCAAATAAACTTCTTCCACTCCTAGTGTCACTAAAATTCATTCCCATGAATGTTTTGAATCCTCCATTCCTCCAACTTCCCCACTTGAAGAGCCCCACCAAGACTCCATTATCATGCCTCCCACACAGGATGAGTCATGGCAAGAGCCTAATCCAAAGCATGCCAACATGTCCCCTTCTCTAGATCAACATCCTACCATCCCATCTAGTCCACCTCAAGATCATAGTCCCCCATCCCTTCCATCCCATGATCCCCATGATCCCCTTGTCATTTAGGCTTTCACGGCTCCATCTCCATCACATGATCCCACTACCACAAATCCAGATCCTATCATATCCCTTGATCCCTCTCCTGATACCACCCATCCAAATGTTGTTATCCCATCATCTCCCTCTCATGATCCCCCATCATTGCCTAAAACTACTATCCCTACACTGCTTGCATATCCCCTTGGTACTCCCACATTCTTCCATGGTGGCCTCCTTGCAGAAGAAAAACACAGTGTATTTACCACCCATCATCCTCCACCGAATAATGGACTCACATCATGTTTTCAGAATAACACAAATCCTATCATGGATTACATGCTCAATAAAATGAACTATCAATGAATAGGTCTAGGCCTTCATGAGCAAGGTATCTTAGAGCCCATCCAAGTCAAAGAAAAAATCTGCATGCAAGGTCTTGGACCTATTTCTCAAGACTCACAATCTAAAGATGTTGGTACAACCTCTAGACGTCCTCAACGAGCCTCTTCCAAAATAAATATAGGCTTTTTCCATTGCTCCACCAAATAATATGCTACCATCCCCCCTCCTCTATCGTATCACCTCAAAACCACCATCCATATCCCTCCTTCATCTGCTCCATCCATTTTGGATCCTTACATCCCTCAATTTACCATGCCGATGTTTCCTCCAGGTCCTACGTCTATTCCGGGCTCCTATATCCTAAAATCACCTCCACCATCTCATCCTATCCATCCTTTCATCCATTCATCATCTACCATCTCATCCATCATAAACATCCCTCTCACATACCCCATAGTCAGGATCAACAAAGGCACATACCTAAACATCCTCCATCTACACATAATCCCCATACTCCTACCTCCATCACTCCACATCATCCATCTCCTCACACCCATCCCATTGCTACTAAAAGCACTTTGGTTGTCAAAGAAAAAATGCATAAATCCAAACATCCACATGAATCTAAGGCTCCTCATGTCCCCTCCAAAAGACATGGTGAAGAGAACAAAAATCTAAATCTAAATCAAATCCATATGCCACAAAGGCCCACCAAAGTAAAGATCAAAACCATGTGGATCCCAAAGCAAAAATATGCAATGCAATCAAATGAAAAATCTATCAGAACATCCACATTTGCTAATCTAAAAGCTAGTCATACACCCCTTTCATATCCTAAGTCTATTTTGGGTCCTTATGTTCCAAAGTTCACCACCCCATCTCCTCCATTATCCACACATTCTCCATCCATTAATCCTCTTATCTTTTTGCATCCACCACCACATGTGCCTATGTTGGTCCTAAACACATCTCCCCATCACATATCCACCCCATCATTCCATCCATACCCTTTGCAGCATCCCATCCATTATCCCATGTATCTCCCCTCTTAAATCCCTCTAATTCATCCTCTTGCATAATCCATTTATCCTAATAAGGTTATACTAACATCTAATAGTTGCTTCAAACATGGGCTCTTAATTCCTTGTATGGAACTTGATGCTTGATTCCTTCATCCATATCCTTATCGCATGTCTTCTAAATCCCCTTATCAACATCCCTATCCTTATCCATTTTCATCCCTTTGCTATCTACAAATCTAAAAAAGTCAAAAAATCCAAAAAAATTAGAAAAATCAAAAAAATAAAATAGTAAAGAGAAATAATATGTCCAATGGTGAAAACTTGGCAAATAAGCACCTTGGATAAGCACCATGATGGAAATGTGGCAAACAAGCATCATGCATAAATCTCCATCCGTCCTTTTCCACACTTGGGGGAAGCTTCCTGATATGCATTTCCTCCATCTGCTATGCTTCTGACTATGCACCTATCTTCTTGCTATATGTCATTTGTCCCCTCCATCCCACCTATCTTCCGCATCCTACCATCATATCCCATTTATCTCCCATCCCTCCATCCTTCTTTTGATCTTGATCAAAACAGGGGCACCTATCTATACATGCTTTGGACACCTCTTGGTATGCATCCCCTTCATCCATGTTCTATCATATTCCTTAGTCATCCATCCTATCCTCATCTAGTTATCTCCTTTATCTTCCCATCCACTCATCTTCCATCCCTCATGCCTCCTCATATATGACATATCTAGAGTGGGGGCATTTGCTTCCTTTGTGACATAGTCCTTGGAGACATCATCTATCATAACATCCCTTTATCACCCTATCCATCTATCACAGCATCCCTTCCATCTCCCCATCCTTATCTTCCTATATATCTATCCTAGCATCCCTTTGATCTCCCAATCATTATATTACTATCCATCTAAAAAATCCCTCCCATCCCCCATCCCTATATCTCTATCCATTCTTCCATCTTTATCCTCATCCCATCTCATCCCATCTCACAATCTCTTGTCATTGGTATCTAGTTATAGGCATCCCTCCATGCAACCCAATGCCATTTATCTAATCGTCATCCCTCCTAATTCTCTTGCACATCTTTCTAATCCCCTATCACTTTTCCTCACTCATCTATCTATCAAATCATCCTCCCAAGTCATTTTAATGATTTGGATAACTATACCATCCTTAAGCTTTATGTGATTGTCATCATCCTATCCAATCCAGCAAGTCTATCCTATCTCATCATATTGGTGTCATCTTTTTATCCACTCATCCTATCCTCATCCTCCACTCATCCTATCATCATCATTTATCTTTCTCTTTTGTCAAACTACGTTGCCCTTGCACTTTCATGTAGGGAAGGTCGATCACTTGATCCACCCCTAGGGCTCCTCTATCATTTAGCATTGCTTTTTCTGCTTTATCTATATACTCCTCTATCGTCTATCACTAGTATTTTCTTTTTTCTCTCTAGTCCTTGTCATCCACCATCAGTCTTCATCATCCTCTTTCTAATTTTATCCATGGTCAGTCGCCTGTCTTTTATCGAATTACGAGGGCTCTACGCTTTCACGTAGGAAAGGTTAATCTTTGATCAGCCCCCGAGCCCCTAGGTCTTTAGGGTGTGTCATTCCCATGTCTTGTCTTCCTTGCATCATGTCATCAAGCTATGCCCTTATCTAGCTAGTTCTTAACAAATGAGATCCGCTCGTATCATGAGATCCAATCAGTTTTGAATACCCTACGTCATATCAGTCTTTTAGTTTAGTAACCATCATCAATCTCAATAGGATGCATCCTTCCTAATAGACCACATCAATCCCATCCATCCCCTTGATCTTATGGAGAAGGACATTTGAAATTAATTGTGATATTTTGATACTTTTGGCTTTTGTTTATCATTCGAGCTCCCTATCATCACTGGTCAAAGCTGCCATGATCCATCATATTATGGCATGTTTTGATTGGTCCACATAGGGGCATATCTTGATCTATATTTTCTTCTTGGTTGTCCCATGTAGTACCCACCGAGATCCTTGTTGTCTTGTGTTACACTGGGGCATCCTTTTGTGCTTTTGGTTATCCCAATACCTAGCCCAAACAAGGTCATCGCGACTTTGGGGTGTTGGGATAGCCTTCTTGTTTGACGTGTTTGTCTCATGCATTAGACACTAATACGACTTGGTTCCACATACCCTAACACTTGGTGTCTTATGCTATAGCAAAAATCAATGCTCCAAAGATGGAAAATTTCACTAGGATTGAATTTTGTTTTCCATTCTATCATCTTGCATGCATCCCATCCTCTCATCTATCAAAATCCCCCCAACCATTCCTCTTTCATCCTCATCTCACATCTCTATCCAATCCCCATCCATTCCATTTAGCACAAATCATCTAATCATATCCTTGGTCTTGTTCCTAGTCTTGTTACAAGCCTTGATCCACTCATCCTCATCCTTATCATCATCATCATCTAGATGTATTCTTCCATATCCCTTCAATGTTGTTTTGGGATGTAACCTTAATTTTTCAACAACACTTTCATCATCCTAATCAGGAGGTATTCTTCCCTATCCTTTAGTGGTTTTTTGGGATGTATCCTTCCCTCATCAATACCACTCATTGGGATGTATCCTTCCTTATCCTCATGTTGTTTTAGGATCTCTCATTCCCTCAGTGACAACACTCCATCCATCATCAACCCCTTTTGGCTTGTACCTTGATTGGGGAAACATCATATTTGTCCTCAAATCTACTTGTGCTTCATCCATTTCCAATCACTTATCCTCCTACATTTTCCATCACTTTGCATCATCTTCTTCATCTCCCCTTGCATCATCTCATCCATTTCGAGAGCACACCCATGTTCTCTTGAACCCGCATGTCCTCTTGAGGAGGCATCGTCAAACCCTACTCTTCATCTTCACCCCCATCATCTTTCTTCCTAGTCATCCCTTTCATGATTGGGGCATCCTTCCCAATCTAACCATCTTCTTCTGGGTTCTATGTTTTAATATTCTTTGAAATGGTGCTACTTCGTAACACCATCTCAAAGAGGGTAAAAATGTAGACATCCAAATTTGGACACTTAATTTATCCAAATTTACCACTTTTCATCTAAACATCCTCTTATCCAAGTTAATTAAGTAATATTACTATTATTTAATTAATATCCTTAATTCTGTCAAATCCCTAAGGCATTTAATTAATAATTAAATACCTTACCCTCCATAATCCCCTTTCATCAAATAAATTAAATAAATGTACATTTTATTTAGTTCCTCACATGTCATTTTCATCTAATTCTAATCCATCTCCTAATCTCTTCATTAAGGATGTGCACATGCCTAATCCTTGATTAGGATGTGTCACATCCTCCAACTTTTGCAAGTTGGCTCCAAATCCTCATTAACCCCTAATTATCCTCTAATTACTAATTAGTCAAACCTAATTAGTACCTTAGTCAACTCTCCCCATCCCCTAAGGAATTTTTAATTCCTTTTTATACACCCTAGGTTCCCCTCTTCCTCATGTGAATTTTTAATTCACATTGTATTCCTTCTAGAATCTCCTTTTCCCATGCATCTTCTAGAATCTTTGACTTGTCACATCTAGTCACATGTGACAAACTCCCACCTTTTTGGAGACCCTCTCTTATCCACTAGATTCTCCCAAGTATGTGAATTTTTAATTCACATTTATTCCTCTAAGGAATCTACTCATCTCCCAATGTACTTGGAAGCTACTTGTCCTTCCTCCACTTCATGTACCTCCCTTCCACATCACCTACACATCATCCTACATTTATCCACTTCACATTCCACATGTCAAAATGTGAGGGCTTGTGAGTCCTCAACTCACCTTATCCCTTCATCTTGGCCTTGTTGGATAAATCCCAACCATTGAATTCTCTAGAGAGTTCAAGTTTCTCTATAAACACCCCATCCTCTAAGGCATTTGGGGGACACTTAGTCATTTTACAACTAAATTCTGCCATTTTGTGCAATCATCTAGCCATCAATTTCATCTATTTGCATCTATATTCAAGTATATAGTTAAGCCTTTCATTTAGCCATATCAAGACACTTAATTTATCCAAATTTACCACTTTTCATCTAAACATCCTCTTATCCAAGTTAATTAAGTAATATTACTATTATTTAATTAATATCCTTAATTCTGTCAAATCCCTAAGGTATTTAATTAATAATTAAATACCTTACCCTCCTTAATCCCCTTTTCATCAAATAAATTAAATAAATATTAAATTTATTTAGTTCCTCACATGTCATTTTCATCTAATCCTAATCCATCTCCTAATCTCTTCATTAAGGATGTGCACATGCCTAATCCTTGATTAGGATGTGTCACATCCTCCAACTTTTGCAAGTTGGCTCCAAATCCTCATTAACCCCTAATTATCCTCTAATTACTAATTAGTCAAACCTAATTAGTACTTTAGTCAACTCTCCCCATCCCCTAAGGAATTTTTAATTCCTTTTTATACACCCTAGGTTCCCCTCTTCCTCATGTGAATTTTTAAGTCACATTGTATTCCTTCTAGAATCTCCTTTTCCCATGCATCTTCTAGAATCTTTGACTTGTCACATCAAGTCACATGTGACAAACTCCCACCTTTTTGGAGACCCTCTCTTATCCACTAGATTCTCCCAAGCATGTGAATTTTTAATTCACATTTATTCCTCTAAGGAATCTACTCATCTCCCAATGTACTTGGAAGCTACTTGTCCTTCCTCCACTTCATGTACCTCCCTTCCACATCACCTACACATCATCCTACATTTATCCACTTCACATTCCACATGTCAAAATGTGAGGGCTTGTGAGTCCTCAACTCACCTTATCCCTTCATCTTGGCCTTGTTGGATAAATCCCAACCATTGAATTCTCTAGAGAGTTCAAGTTTCTCTATAAACACCCCATCCTCTAAGGCATTTGGGGGACACTTAGTCATTTTACAACTAAATTCTGCCATTTTGTGCAATCATCTAGCCATCAATTTCATCTATTTGCATATATATTCAAGTATATAGTTAAGCCTTTCATTTAGCCATATCAAGAGTTATCAAGGAGCATACAAATCAAATCAAAATCAAGGGCCAACCAAGAAGTTTCAATTGAAAAGGGGATGTATATCTATTTAGCATCATTTTACACTCTTCCTCTTTACATTTACAAATTTCTTAGGCTAATCTTGAGGTGTTTCCTTATGTTTTTCCATTTCATTTTAATTGCTTAGAATAGGTTAAAAATTTTGATATCACAATTATGATAAAAAAAATCAATCAACAACAAATCAAGTGGATTCTTCAAAGGATTTTAGAGAAATAAAAGTGTATTCATCATACTACTGAATAACACTAAACCTAATGTAAACTTCAACAAATCAATAATTTTTTTTTATTTAAATATTATTGCAATTCCAAAAATTCCAAACTATAATAATAGATAATTGCACTCTACCATTCTAGAGGCAAGAAACATTTGAAGAGTGTACAATATTTACTAACTTCAACAAGATCAAAGACACCAAAATTGAAATATATTTTCTAGATTTCTTTCTCCAACTACTAAAAAAGAAATGCTACTTAACTAGTGTCTCAAAAAAAAAAACATCAAAAGAGCTAGCTCTATAAAATATGCGAGTCAATAATTAATACATATATTAATACATTTTTAGTACATTATTAGGAGTCAATAATTTCATTAAAATATTCTATATTTAGATTAATAAAAAATAAATATTTAACTCTAATATTTAATAGTTGATTGATGCATCACATTGTATGATTCCATAATTCTAAAATAGCACTGGACCATGCCTTAAATATAGGAAACACTTTATAAGATGAGTGAGATTCATTCTACTTGAATTCTATATTGAATTTTAATATAAGAAATTAAATCAAAATGATTAATTTTTTCAAAATGCTAAAAATAAAATGTTTGTTGGTGCTAAAATTATTTAAATTCACATCTCCTTATGATATTTCTACTTTTTTTGTATTTGAAAGCTGGAAAATTGGTATTGCTTATGGTTTAGGACATAGGACAACAATCTTCTTCACTCTCATTCAAGGAAACCCTAGAGATCTCAATCCAAGGAAACCATCACACCCTTTGAATCCACTGAGCCCCCATTTCCTACCATCACATCCTTTAAATCCATTGAGCCCACTAAACACCCACTTCCTTCTCCAAGAGTCATCGAACCCATCGATGACACCCTAATCCAATCAACTTCTTCCACTCCTAGTGTCACTAAAATCCTATCCCATGAATGTTTTGAATCCTCCATACCTCCATCTTCCCCACTTGAAGAGCCCTACCAAGACTCCATTATCATGCCTCCCGTGCATGATGAGTCATGCCAAGAGCCTAATCCAAAGCATGCCAACATGTCCCCTTCTCTAGATCAACATCCTACCATCCCATCCAGTCCACCTCAAGATCATAGTCCCCCATCCCTTCCATCCCATGATCCCCATGATCCCATTCCACCATCTAATTGTAGTCCACCAATCCATAATCCTTCATCCACTCCTACCATGCCATCTTAGCCTAGAGTATTCAAGTTTTTCACTGAAAAATTTCTCCAATGACTTATAACAAAGAAGACATCTCCCACTCCCCACCTTGAAGTTTTGGAATCATGCCATCCCAACCCATCATCCACAGACATTAGTGATGAGACCCTTCTCCACCCAACACCTATCATTGATGATAACACCCCTAGCCCCACTCAAACCATCGAAACCATCACAGCCTCTGAATCTACTAGGCTCCCATCTCCTACCATCACACCCTCTGAATCCATTGAGTCCCCATCTCCTACCATCACATCCTTTAAATCCATTGAGCCCACTAAACACCCACTTCTTTCTCCAAGAGTCATCATACCCATCGATGACACCCTAATCCAATCAACTTCTTCCACTCCTAGTGTCACTAAAATCCATTTCCATTAATGTTTTGAATCCTCCATCCCTCCATCTTGCCCACATGAAGAGACCCACCAAGACTCCATTATCATGCCTCCTACACATGATGAGTCATGCCAAGAGCCTAATCCAAAGCATGCCAACATGTCCCCTTCTCTAGATCAACATCCTACCATCCCATTCAGTTCACCTCAAGATCATAGTCCCCCATCCCTTCCATCCCATGATCTTCATGATCCCCTTGTCATTCAAGCTTTGACCACTCCATCTCCATCAGATGATCCCACTACCACAAATCTAGATCCTATCATATCCCCTGATACCACCCATCCAAATGTTATCCTATCAGATCCTCTGATACATGATCGCTCTCCTGATACCACCCATCCAAATGTTATTATCCCATAATCTCCCTCTCATGATCCCCCATGATTTCCTAAAACTGCTATCCCCACACCACTTGCATATCCCATTTGTACTCACATTCTTCCATGGTGGCCTCCTTACAGAAGAAAAACACAATGTATTTACCACCCATCATCCTGCACCTAATAATGGACTTGCAACATGTTTTTAGAATAACACAAATCCTATCATGGATCGCATGCTCAAGAAAATGAACTATCAAGGAAAGGGTCTAGGCCTTCATGAGCAAGGTTTCTTAGAGCCCATCCAAGTCAAAGAAAAAATATGCATGCAAGGTCTTGGACCTATTTCTCAAGACTCACAATCTAAAGATGTTGGTACAACCTCTAGACGTCCTCAACGAGCCTCTTCCAAAATAAATATAGGCTCTTTCCATTGCTCCACCAAATCATATTCTACCATCCCCCCTCCTCTATCGTATCGCCTCAAAACCACTGTCCATATCGCTCCTTCATCTGCTCCATCCATTTTGGGTCCTAACATCCCTCCATCTACCATGCCCATGTTTCCTCTAGGTCCTATGTCTATTTCGGGATCCTATATCCTAAAATCACCTCCTCCATCTTGTCCTATCCATCCTTTCATCCATTCATCACCTATCCATCTCATCCATCATAAACATCTTGCTCACATACCCCATAGTAAGGATCAACAAAGGCACATACCTAAACATCCTCTATCTACACATAATCCCCATACTCCTACCTCCATCACTCCACATCATCCATCTCCTCACACCCATCCCATTGCTACTAAAAGCACTTTAGTTGTTAAAGAAAAAATGCATAAATCCAAACATCCACATGAATCTAAGGCTCCTCATGTCCCCTCCAAAAGACATGGTGAAGAGAAGAAAAATCTAAATCTAAATCAAATCCATAGGCCACAAAGGCCCACCAAAGCAAAGATTAAAATGATGTAGATCCCAAAGAAAAAATATGCAATGCAATCAAATGAAACATCCACATTTGCTAATCCAAAAGCTAGTCATACACCCCTTTCATATCCTAAGTCTATTTTGGGTCCTTATGTTCCAAAGTTCACCACCACATCTCCTCCATTATCCACACATTCTCCATCCATTAATCCTCTTATCTTTTCACATCCTCCACAACATGTGCCAATGTTGGTCCTGAACACATCTCCCCATCACATATCCACCCCATCATTCCATCCATACCCTTTGCAGCATCCCATTAATTATCCAATGTATCTCCCCTCTCAAATCCCTCTAATTCATCCTCTTGCATAATCCATTTATCCTAATAAGGTTGTACTAACATCCAACAGTCGCTTCAAACATGGGCTCTTAATACGTTGTATGGAACTTGATGCTTGAGTCCTTCATCCATATCCTTATCGCATGTCTTCTATATCCCCTTATCAACATCCCTATCCTTATCCATTTTCATCCCCTTGCTATCTACAAATCTAAAAAAGTCAAATAATCCAAAAAAATTAGAAAAATAAAAAAAATAAAATAGTAAAGAGAAATAATATGTCCAATGGTGAAAACTTGGCAAACAAGCACCTTGGATAAGTACCATGATGAAAACCTAGCAAACAGGTATCATGCGTAAATCTCCATCTGTCATTTTCCACACTTGGGGGCAGCTTCTTGATATGCATTTCCTCCATCTGCTATGCTTCTGACTATGCACCTATCTTCCTACTATATGTCATTCATCCCATCCATCCCACCTATCTTCTACATCCTACCATCATATCCCATTTATCTCCCATCCCTCGATCCTTCTTTTGATCTCGATCAAAATAGGGGCACCTATCTATACATGCTTTGGACACCTCCCTGTATACATTCCCTTCATCCATGCTCTATCATATTCCTTAGTCATCCATCCTATCCTCATCTATTTATCTCCTTTATCTTCCCATTCACTCGTCTTCCATCCATCATGCCTCCTCATATATAACATATCTAGAGTGGGGGCATTTGCTTCCTTTGTGACATAGTTCTTGGAGAAATCATCTATCATAACATCCCTTCATCTCCCTATCCATCTATCACAACATCCCTTCCATCTCCCCATCCTTATCTTCCTATCTATCTATCCTAGCATCCCTTTCATCTCCCAATCCTTATATTCCTATCCATCCAAAAAATCCCTCCCATCCCCCATCCCTATATCTCCATCCATTCTTCCATCTTTATCCTCATCCCATCTCATCCCATCTCACAATCTCTTGTCATTGGTATCTAGTTATAGGCCTCCCTCCATGCAACCCAATGCCATTTATCTAATTGTCATCCCTCCTGCTTCTCTTGCACATATTTCCAATCCCCTATCACTTTTCCTCACTCATCTATCTATGATATCATCCTCCCAAGTCATTTTGATGATTTGGATAACTATCCCATCCTTGAGCTTTATGTGATCATCATCATCCTATCCAATCCAACCATTCTATCCTATCTCATCATATCAATGTCATCTTTTTATCCACTCATCCTTTTCTCATCCTCCACTCATCCTATCATCATTATTTATCTTGGTCTTTTGTCGAACTGCGTTGCCCCTGCGCTTTCACATAGGCAGGGTTGATCACTTGATCTGCCCCTGGGGCTCCTCTATCGTCTAGCATCGGTCTTTCTACTTTATCTATCTGCTCCTCTATCGTCTATCTCCAATCTTTACTTTTGTCTCTCCATTCCTTGTCATCCACCATCTATCTTCATCATCTTCTTTCTGATTTTATCCATGGTTAGTCACCTGTCTTTTATCGAATTACGAGGGCTCTGCACTTTCACGTAGGCAAGGTTAATCTTTGATCAGCCCTCGAGCCCCTAGGTCTTTAGGGTGTGTCAGTTCCATGTCTTGTCTTCCTTGCATCATGTCATCAAGCTATGCCATTATCTAGCTAGTTCTTAACAAATGAGATCCACTCGTATCATGAGATCCAATCAGTTTTGAATACCCTGCATCATATCAATCTTTTAGTTTAGTAACCATCATTAGTCTCAACAGGATGCATCCTTCCTAACAGACCACATTAATCCCATCCATCCCCTTGATCTTATGGCAGAGGACATTTGAAATTAATTATGATCTTTTGATACTTTGGCTTTTGTTTATCATTTGAGCTCCCTATCATCATGGTCAAGGCTGCCATGATCCATCATATTATGGTGTGTTTTGATTGGTCCACATAGGGGTATATCTTGATCTATTGTTTGATTTTGTCTTCTTGTTTGTCCCACATAGTACCCACCGAGATCCTTGTTGTCTTGTGTTATGCTGGGGCATCCTTTTGTGCTTGTGGTTAACCCAATACTTGGCCCAACCAAGGTCATCGTGACTTTGGGGTGTTGGGATAGCATTCTTGTTTGATGTATTTGTCTCATGCATTAGACACTAATACGCCTTTGTTCCACATACCTTGGCACTTGGTGTCTTATGCTATAGCAAAAATCAATGCTCCAAAGATGGAAAATTTCACTAGGATTGCATTTCATTTTTTATTCTATCATCTTGCATGCATCCCATCCTCTCATCTATCAAAATCCCCCCATCCATTCCTCTTTCATCCCCATCTAACATCTCTATCCAATCCCCATCCATTCCATTTAGCACAAATCATCTAATCATATCCTTGGTCTTGTTACAAACCTTGATCCACTCATCCTCATCCTCATCCTCATCCTCATCATCATTCAGATGTATTCTTCCATATCCCTTCAGTTCTGGTGAGTTTAATTCTTTTTGTGAAGAGCATGGAATAAAGAGACAATCATCTGTATCGCTAACCTCTCAACAAAACGGAGTTGTGGAAAGGAAGAACAAAATAGTTCTAGATGTGGCTAGAACCATGATGTTAGAAGGAAATGTGCCTCATAGCTATTGGAGAGAAGTTGTGAGTATTGTTGTGTACACACTTAACTAGGTACAAATCAAAGGCGATACTAGTAAGATTCCTTTTGAACTATGGGCTGGTCAAAAGCCTACTATTAGATATTTCAAAATCTTTGGAAGAAAGTGTTATATCAAAAGAGATGAAGATATAGGTGTAGACACATAAAATATACTGATTGACATTGTGCATTCGATCCTGACTTACTAACATCATTTCTTCTAGAATCATCCCTTGGTCTAACTATTTAATCAAATCCCCCTATCTGATTAAATTCATCAATATTCATCTCTTAATTAAATAAATCATTCTGTCTAATTAAGTCACTCTCTCTTGTTAATTAAATCAATCCATCTGATCTAATTATCACTATTTAATTAAATAATCAATTTATTTGATTAAATCTCCAAAGTCTATCGATTAAATTAAATAAATTAAAACCTTATTTGATTTAATCTAACACCATCCCTTTTAATTAAATAAATCAAAGTTCTTATTTAATTAATCTCTTGTCATATTCCTCTCTTATTTGATTTAAATAAATCCATAAATCTAAGTCAAATAAGTCGCATCATCTAATCTCCTATTAAATTAATTAACCTTTGATTAATTTAATCTAATCTCATGTCACATCCTCTAGATAATGCAAGTTGCACATGAAAATAGATTTAATTCATTTATTAAATCTCTATTTTCCTCACAAGGCAAGTTTTGGAATATTCTCTCAATTTGAATTCAAAAATTCCAAGTCAACATGTATATCCAACAAGGTATTTAAAACCTCTTACATGTCCTTTTCCTTGAGCCAAGTGGCATTTATTGCATTTTCCCTTCCCTCTTACATGTCATTTCAACAAATTTGAATTTCAAATATTGGCATTTATTGGCACAAACCCCAAATCTTGCACAACCATCATCCATTCGTAGCTTGACACAATAGGAAAGTTTTATGCTAGGAGTGATGAAGGAATCTTTCTGGGTTACACTACTAAAAGTAAGGCCTACTGGTGTTACAACAAAATATTGAAGAAAATGGTTGAAAGTGCAAATTTTAAGGTTGATGAAGACATAGCTACACTATCCAGAACGTATGGATATGATTCTGATCATCAGAATGATAGTACAAGCAAAGGCAAGCAAGGTTAGACTGCAAGTCAAGTTCAAATCATCATGGTGAATCAAGAAAATCAAGAAGAAGGAGAAATTGATGGAAGAACAAAAGATAGATCAGAAGATCTTGAAGTTGAAGAACATTCTAAGAAGACTCTGAGGTATGTTAGATTGAATCATTTAGAGAATCAAATCATAGGTGATAAGAACAAAGGTGTCCAGAATAGAAGAAAAATTGCAGAAGAATATTGTTTGATTTCAAAGATTGAGCCTAACAATGTGAATGAAGCATGCAAATATGAGCATTAGGTTGAAGCAATGAAAGAGGAACTGTAAAAAATTGAGAAGAATGATACATGGATTCTTGTTCCTAGAACTAAGGATAAGAATGTAATTGGAACTAAATGGGTCTTTAGAAACAAATTGAATGAACAAGGTGAAGTGGTTAGAAACAAAGCAAGACTAGTATGTAAGGGATATTATCAAATGGAAGGTATTGATTTTAAAGAAACCTTTTCCCCTGTTGCTAGAATTGAAGCTGTGAGATTGTTTCTTGCTTATGCTGCTTATAAAGACTACAAGGTTTTATCAAATGGATGTGATGTCTGCTTTTCTAAATGGTGAATTGGAAGAAGAGGTATATGTTGAGTAACCTAATGGATTATAGTTGACTAATCAAGAAGATATGCTGTGTCGATTGAAGAAAGCATTATATGGTCTTAAGCAAGCCCCTAGAACATGGTATGCCAGATTGGATAAGTACTTGGTGAAACTTGGAATTAACAAAGGTACTACTGATAGTAATCTGTATTTGAAGAATGATGATAAAGATTTGATTGTGGAAGTTTTTTTGATGATATCATATTTGGAGGAGATGATAGCTTGTGCATGAAGTTTGCTAATGGGATGTAGAATGAATTTGAAATGTCAATGATTGGAGAGATGAAATTCTTCTTGGGATTGCAAATTACTTAGTTAGATAACTTAGGGGATTTTATATCCCAGTCCAAGTATGCGAAGGAATTGCTGAAGAAATTTGGTATGGAAGATTCAAAGCCTATTGGTACACCCATGGTGACCGGATGCAAGTTGAAAACTGATAATGATTCTTCAAAGGAAAATCAGACAAGATATAGATAAATGATTGGTGGATTTCTTTATTTGACTCAAACAAGGCTTGGTATCATGAATGTTGTATGTATTGTTGCTAGATTTTGAGATGATCCTAAAGAATCTCACGTATCCTAATGATGATGATCTTAATTTTAGTGCCTTTACTGATGCTAATTGGTCAGGAGATGTGAATGATAGTAAAAGTACTAGTGGTGGAGCATTTTTCTTGGGAAAGAAGTTGATTTCATGGTTGAGTAAGAAGCAAAATGTTATTTATTTATCTACTACAAAGGCATAATATATTGTTGTTGCTAATAATTGTACTTAAGTACTATGGATGAAACATATGGTGAAGGATATTAGAGTTGTGTATGATGAGCCTATTGTTATATTCTATGATAATTCAAGTGCTATTAACATTTATAAGAAACTGGTGCTACATTCAAAAACCAAGCATATATTTATAAAATTTCACTTTTTGAGAGATAAGGTAAGTGAAAATGAAGTTAGATTGGAGTATGTACCTACTAAGGAGTAGATTGCAGATATATTTACAAAGTCATTGCCTAAGGATACTTTTGAGTATCTCAGAGGGAAGTTATGGGTGATTACCCCTCCTAATCAAAACTAAGGATGCATTGCATTGCATCAACCCATGCATTTCATGATCATATTTTGATTTGGATTGATGTTGTGGTGGCTACTACTCAGGGGGAGTAGTCAAATGTTCAGATGTTCATAAGTTTAGATATGTGGTTTAGAGCTTGTATTAAAGATATCTTTGTCATTGATGTCAAATGGGGAGAAGAGTAATGTGAAAAATAAACTGTTGATAATCTGGGGAGAAGAGCCTTGTGGGGAGAAGAGTTGAGGAAAGAAAAGTCAGAATCTAAGGGAGAGTAAGTGTAGTTATGTTGATGGTATTTTTCAAATCATGTGTTTCCATCAATGCCAAAGGGGGATATTGTTGGATGTTGTGGTTGTGTTGTTGATATGTGGTTGTCATTGATGTCAACACTATTAGCATTGTTGCATTATAAGTTGTATATGTCAAGGATATTGAGAAAATTGTAATAAGTACTATAGGTTGTCAATAGTGAAGTAAAGTTCTTTCTATCGATGTGTTCAGTAAATTGTTGTTCTAAGATTGTGGACTAAAGGGTTTCTTGTTCAGTATGTCTAGTTTATCCACATCAATTTTTAGAGATCTACATGAAGATTTGATCAAGTTATGGTGATTTTCATTCTAACATTTTTTTGTCGCTTCAGTTAGTGTTCCTGATTGAAGATTCTATGATTTCAGTACGTTCAATTATTGCAAATGTTTCTCTGGTGTTTCATGATGCTTGTGGATGTTTCTATTTCATTCTCTATCTTTGTAGCATGTCTACATTGATCGTTATGCTCATGATTTGAGATTTTCTCTTGCGTGTTCATGTTTTTCATGATCTTACCCGACAAGGTGTTGAAGCGTGGTGTGGATCTTTGAGGAGAAATTAATCAAAGTTTTTTCTTGTTGGAGATGTTGTTTTGGGTCTTCACTAGGTTATGGCCAACCTTGGTTGATTCACATTAATAATCTTTATTTTTTTTGGGCCAATTATTTTTAATTATTTTATTATCTTTTTCGTGGCTGATTTATAGCGATGTAGTTTCTTGTTGCAAATATATAAGAGTGATTGTTTGAAGTGTGGAAGAGGTACAAATGAAAATTTTATGAGTCCTATGTGCGAATAAAGTTTATATCATTCGAAGACATAGCAGAGAGTGAAGAAGTGTTCATGTGCTTAACAAGAACTATAACCAGGCATTAGCAGATGCTATTTTCTCAATTCAAATCTAGATGGTTTTAATCCAAATATTTATGTAAGACAATATGTCTTCCTTGGGAAGTAGGCCTTGTTGTATTTGAGTAATGAGATCTAGGTAGTGTGCCTAAATGCATGTGCATTCCCCGTTCAAATTTCCTTATACTTTTAATAGGATATAATCTTGCGGATTGACCTCCACTGTGGTTTTTCTCCTAACAGGATTTCCATGTAAAAGATCTTAGTGTTATGTGTGCTTCTGATGTGTTGTTCATTTATGCTTTCATGATTAATGATCAGATCTGAAATTAAGGTTAATAATTTGAATAAGTTTGAGATTCGGTGACAACTGATTCACCCTCCACGCCCCTCTCAATTGTCTTCCCTTGAGTTGCCAATAGTTTCCACATTTGAAACCATGATTTGCAACATGTAGGTGACTTTTAGTGAAGATGAAAAACTTGTGATAACTTGATGAATTTCTTCAACCTTGCAACCTAATATTTAAAGGATCTTCAAGCCTCAAGACACCTAAATCTACAATTACACATGTAGAGATAGAAAAACTTGTTGATTGTTAGTAAATGGGGGTTTTCCTTTGTCAAACCCCTTTTAGGTAATTAAACCAAATGATGAGATAATGAAATAAGAACATGAAACATAAAACATGGAACATGAAACATGTAGGATGATACCTTGAATGATATCTTGTAAATCAGCAATCTAACATGAAGTGGCCATTAAGGATGTAGATTTAGATCTTGAAATAAGTGTAGAACAATGCTTTATCTTGGATCTTGAATGCAACATCACAACACTAGCTCAAAAACATGCTTGATGCTTGATAACATTGACATGATGATGGATATTGAATTGTTGCAACAATTGATGAATAAATTTGGCCTTGAATTCTTTATAAATGCTCTTGTAAGCTCTCTTAACACTCTTGTAAAGTCTTGGAATGCTTAACTCTTGATAAATTATATTGATATAATGAAACCTTATGTAAACAATGATTTGAGACCTTGTTTATATAGGAAATCCATCTAACATCCCATTTATTAGATCCCAGAGGATAAAACTCATGAAATTTGAACTTAAAACCCTAATTTCTCACTAAAAACCATAAAAAAGGGGCCAAATGGGACTCATATGCTACTTGTGGTGTATAGGTACCATCTGGGTGGGACTCATATGCCACTTGTGGTGTATAGGTCCCATCTGGGTGGGACTCATACACCCAAGGTGGCGTATGGGTCCCACTAAACCTTTTTAGCTTGAGAAATGTCAAGGAGTTGAGAAATTAAGTTTATTTGTTGATCTTGTTGGGATTTTGGTTGAAATATGCCTCAAGATGCATAATATAGGGTCTTAGGGGCTGATTAATGATGATATGAAGGTCATAAATGCAAGAGGGCCCAAAAACTAATGTGAAGGTGCAATTTAATACACTTTACAACATTAAATTAAAGCAAAATTAGGTCAATTTAGCTTAAAAGGGTCCCTAAATCCAATGTGAATTTGGAAAACACATTACAACTCTAGATCAAGGCAATATTAGCTGCATTTTAATGTTAATCATTCCAAAATTAAGTCATAAATTAGGTTTATTTAGTTCACAAGGGCCCAAACAAGTGTGAAAATGTAACAGATGACATTTTTCAACACTATAGTAATCATTTTAGGCTTTCAATTTTTTTTCCAAAATAGTGTCATCAACACCATTCAACCAATCTAACCTGAACTTGAAATATTCATAAATTTTCTAAGAAAAAATCATTTAGTTACTCATATCCATCAAGTTTTTATCAAAAGCTTTAAAATATAACCTAAGTTGCATGATTTGATGCATTGAATTTTCATCTAATTTGTTCATCACTTCTTCAATTCTACCTTTCACAACTTCTTAGATCTCCTCTGTTCATTTAACTTTATTATTTTCTATATAAACTAGTTGAGGATTGACTATTAAACTTATAAAGTGTTCAAAATCATCCCTGTATTATTTAGTTCTTCCTAGTCTTCAAGGATTCTATGTATGTACCAAGCTATCAACTCCCTCCTAAATTCTAGTAATTTATAGTTTTCTCAAGAAAATTTTAGTTACTAGGTTGCAAAATTCCTTTGGACACTAATTCCTAAGGAGAATTTTTATTTATATCCATTATCATAGGATGATTCTTCTCATATAAATCATCCTCATTCATCATTAATTATAGGTATTTACCCATTATTTTCTCCAAATAATAAACATTCCTATAAACTTTACACCCATAATCAATAATTTTACATTTTTTAACCAAAAATATATCTATTTGACTATCTAGAGATTTATATTTCTATTTCATCTCCTATATGAAGTGAACTTGCACTATTTGAAATCAATAAAAATGGGCATATCTAGTAAAGTACCTTCCTAGGAGGCAACAAGAATGAATCAAAATTTTGATAAAATATGTGAGGTACTATAATTATTTCTTAATCTCCCCTATAGTTTCTTGATACTTTTCTATCCTAAGCTTGAGAGAATCAATATCTATGTATAAGGAGCACCTATATTTCTCTCTAGATCTTTTCCCATATTAATCTAAGTAACTTGATAGTTTTGAGGTGTCATTTTCTAAGCATCCTTGTCAACCATAGGAGTTTCTATTTTGACAAACCTTTCTATATTCTAGTTCATCTTGATGGCTAAGAGGATCTTAGGTTTCTTCTATATTTTTTCCCTATCAATATTTTCTATTATAGCCTCCAAGTCTAGAGGTTTTATCTCAACATTGGGTTGATGCAGGAAGTTGGGTCCACAAAAACCTCAAAAAGTGGAAGTGTTTTTGTTGTTTTTTCAAAATTTGTCACACTTGGACTGAAAATTTGAGGCACTTACACAATGAATCTTAAAAAATGTCAATAATATGAAATTTAGCATTTTGAATCTATTTTCCAAATATGCAATTTATTCAAATACCTAGATGATAGAAATTAAATTTTGATAGGGATGTATACAAACAACTTTTTAAAAGTCTTTTTTTTACCATACCATGCACATTTACAGCCACCACTTTTTGAAACAAATAAAAGTATTTTACTAATTCCTTTTGGGGAAAGACAACTAGGGGAGAGGGGCCCAAAGTAGGGTGGTCAAACTTTGGAGGCTTATGTGGCAGTCCACATGCACCCAAAAAAAATTTCCCACCACGTCAACCTACCATTTGTGCATCTGCCAGTGTAATGTTTTAAAAAAAATCATGCAACCCATCACCTGTCATGCACTGATTCATCTAACCTGTTCAAAACGGGCCCTTTTTTCCCTCCCCCTGAAAGTGGATCCCAGCCACCTCCTTAATCAGTGAACAAATCTATGTGCATTAGATCAGACAAACAAATGGCTTTGACAACCTTGCCACCTTAAATGAATAATTTAGAGCATTAATCACTTGTCACATCCTTCATTACCTCCACTGATGAACTTTCCTTACACATTCCTTCACATTTACTTGGAATTTCAAGCATGTAAATTGGAGACCAAGGTGCATTCAATGCTCCAAATTCTCACATATCTCACTCACTCTCATTCCTTTTGTTTGCATTTATTCTAGAGTGATCGTTTGGTTACGTACCCATACTAGTTCGGTTCTCTACCATTCGTTGTTCTGCTCTCCACACTTCTTTGTTTGGCTCTACATTCTCGAGAGCTCCCTTTCTCTTTCAAGCGAGGTTTCTAATTTCACTTAGCCTATACCAGTGTCTTACAATATGATGGTATTCTGCCATGCACTGATTTTTTACACAAAATTTCATTGCAAAAATTTGTCTTTGTAAAAGATTAATACTAGGAAATGTGGGGAGGGTTTCACTAGATTTCATTTCCTATATCCTTGTCCATGCACTCCTAATATTTTTTTCTTCATTGCACAATGTTTACTTTGCATTGTGCTTTTCATATTTGCTTCCTTATAGGAAATATGAAATGGGTTCCACTGTTTCGACTTCCTTCTATGATAAGGGTTTAAATGGTTTTTCATTACTATTAGATTATTTCGACTAAATATGGAAAGGGTTTGACTCATTTTTTGTCATGTACTTGTATTCATGAGTTTTTCATTGCATAAACTTTAACTTTGCAATTTTCCTTTTACATTTTTTTGTTATTCCAAAATATGGAAATGGTTACACTAGTATTAATATCAAAGATATTTTTTGTTAGTGTAATTAATATTTAATTACACTTGCATAACTTTACTTAGGTAATATTTAATTCTTAAGTTTATTGTTCTCATCCTTATCTTGTTGAGCTATCTTGTTGCTCAAGATAAGATTAGGGTTATGCATCTTTGCTTTTATAAAGCAAATCATATCTTGTAATTAAGTATTCCTGAATAATATTATTTTGCATATCTTCTTGCAAAGCTCTTGCTTTTTCTAATTTTCTCTTTTGTGGAAGGCTTTTCTAGATTGCATTTCAGATCTTGGTTTCTAACATGGTATCAGAGCCTTGATTTGCAACCCCTTCTCATATTTTTTGAGAAAATCATTGTAGAGTTCGTTCAGGATTCCTCGAGGGTATCATGCCTTGAGTTTATTCATGCAACATCTTGGATCAAATTGGGCTTCACCATTAGATTTAGAGCACTGGAAAAAGTCAGGATTCGATTTTGTTTTGCAGATTTTGGCCATCATTTTCCAGATCCCTGAGGCTTTCAAGTTCGGTGATTTTTTGGAAGCTCTAGAGGTAGCTTATTTTTTGGGGCAATTTGGGCACAAACAAAGGTCACCATCAAGTTCACAGTGGCCAAAAACCCTAAGATCACTCTTTGTTTCATCGATTTTGGTGAAGTTGGTCTGGAAGGAAAAAAATTGCCTGGGGGTCGTACAGCCTCCCCAGCACACTCCCCGATGCATGAAAATTGATTTTTTTTTTAAATGTGTTTTTTCTGAAATTTTTGTCGATGCCTGTAGTTCAGTAGAATCACACCACCCGATGACCGCCAACCCACCACTGCCGCCCTCCTCTACCGCTCAGCCTCCAGCCCTCGCGGGCCCATTTGCAGTGCCTCCCGGTCACATTGAGGACTAGGGGCATTCCACTCAGCCCTTGTGGGCTCTACTTAGCTTTGCTAGTAGTCCTTTGGAGGACCGAGTGCTATCCACTTAGCCCTGCTCGGCCTTCCAGCCAAAGTGCTAGTCATATGCATGACCAGGGGCTTTGCCCTAGCCCCCAGTCTACCAGCCCCTAGTCATGCACAGGACTAGAGGCTTATTTTTTTAAGCCCCCCAGGCTGCCTGAAGGCCTTATTGGCCATTCTGGAGAAACTTTCACTAAATTGTGTGTATTTTTTGCTTATGATGTCCATTTTTCACAAACGAGATACCATTGCAAAGATGATTCTGACGCCAATCTAGTGGTGTAGGTTTTTGTTACCATATTTTTCTCAAGATTTATATTGTAGGTCTTTGAACTCAAATAATTTTTTTTCACTTCAGAGGGCATATCTTTTGACTTAGTGATCCTTTTTTCATCATTCTTGCGGCATTGGAAAGCTGATTTAGTCCTCTACATAAATCTAAGGTCTATTTTTATTTTATATTTATGCATATTTTCATTCTCTCCTTTTACAATCATTGGGTTATTGTAATAAATGAACTAAGATAAAGTTCCATCAGGGGGGTTTCTTGCATAATAATCTATTAGAGTGTGCATACACTTTGATCTCCATCTTCATCTTGTTTTGATGGCAACTTGCATGGGTTATTTTTTTTCTTAGTTTCTTTTGGCCACATCTTGTCTTAGCTTGACACATATCAAATTCGCATCGGTTCACACTTTAGATTGATAGTTTATGGTTCTTGATCCACATTGGTTCAGATCTTTCTTAGTTTGAGGGCCATGTTTTTATTGTTAATGTTGTAGAGTATTTATGGCACTCATTCCCATGGAAGAGTTTTAGTCTCAGTTTGGCATCAGCATCGAGATAATGGTTTCCAGATTCTGTCATCATCTCATCTACTGTTGCTTCATAGATTCCAGAGTTGTTCCAATTTGTGATTTTTCTAGTGTTTCGTGACATCAGGTCTGTTGTCACATTATTATGATTCCATTTTTGGTTTCTTGTAGATAGAAGTATCTTTCCTTGCTTGTCAAATTACAGTTCCAGTGTTACTCCACAATGTTCTTCCAGTGCTTCTTTGCAGCAGTCATCTCATTATAGGGGGTTTTTTCCCACTATATTTTCCTTCTCTACCTCATTATTGCATTTGTACATGGGTACCTAATCAGGCCTTGTTGTCGAGACCCATTCATGCTTTCTTGCATTCATCTTAGTTTTTAGGTGCATGCTTTTTTATTCTCCCTAAGTTGCACATATGGGGGTGTTAGTGTAATTAATATTTAATTACACTTGCATAATTTTACTTAGGTAATATTTAATTCCTAGGTTTATTATTCTCATCCTTATCTTGTTGAGCTATCTTGTTGCTCAAGATAAGATTAGGGTTATGCATCTTTTCTTTTATAAAGAAAATCATATCTTGTAATTAAGTATTCTTGCAAAGCTCTTGCTTTTTCTAATTTTCTCTTATGTGGAAGGCTTTTCTGGTTTGCATTTCAAATCTTGGTTTCAACATTCTTGCACGCAATTCATTGCACAATAAATCACACTATAAATTCAGTTTTATATTTTACTATTACTATGAAGTATTCATAGGGTTTAAATGTTTATCATTTCAAGGGTTTTTCCCATGCACTTTCATTCATGTGTTCCTCATTGCATAGACTTTAACTTTGCAATTTTCTTATAATATTCTCACGTTATTTTGAAATATGAAAATGGTATCACTAGTTTTCATTTTTGAAGATATTCTGCCATGCAATTGTATTATTATGTTCTTCCATGCACAATAGTTTTTTCTATGAAATTCTTTTTTTATTTGATCATTACTACCAAACATGGAAAGGGTTTCACTGGTTCACAATTAGAGGGTTTTCTGCCATGCACTTGTATTCGTGTGTTATTCCCAAAAATGAAAATGGTTTCACTTATTTTCATTTTAAACATATTCTTCCATGCAATTATATTATTCTTTTCTTATATATGTAATTGTTTTGATTATATGGGAAAAATAGGTTTTGAGGGGACCCAAAACCCCTTACAACTAAAAATAAAAAAATTCTAGTTAAAGATGAAACATTAAACCATTAGCAACAACCATCAACAAAAAAATAGCAAAACAATAGGAAACAAAAAGAGACCCAACAACAAGGAAAACAACAAAGAATAACATAAAACTGGACACTATTCATGCTCCTTAAGGCGTTGGACACTTCAAGTTCTTGGTTCCTATGAAGGCCAATCATGTCCAATAGTTATTTTTTCTCATCCTTAAAGGACTTCCTGAGGTTATCCTTTCCTCTAGTAGTAGGTCCTTTGACATCATCCCTTCCAACTTTTTTCCCTTTTCCTTTAGTCACTTGGTCCTTTTCCATTAGCTTAGTAAAGTAGATTTGGTATTCTTTTTAGCTCACTAATCTTACAGAACAAGACCTCCAAGGAATCAACACTATTCTTAATGGAAATGTGGCAGGGTTGCAATAGTTTTTTGATGTCCGCATTGGTATCCAAAACCTTGGCCTCTAACTTAGCTAGACACTGCTCACATAAGGACTTGAAGTCAAAAAAGGAACACTCAAGATCCACAATTCTATCAATAAAAATATCTAAAGTAGAGCCCTTCAGAATATTCTATACATTTTCTTTCAATCCCCTGATCTTGATATTTACCATATTGAATTTGTGTAGAGTCCACTTCGCCAACTTGAAAGTGCCAATGGCCCTTGCATGCGCCATGTCAAGGAGTTTGAACATTGAGGTGGTATCATCATTTAGGTATGAGAAATCCTCTAATAGTGGGTTTACCTTAAAAGGTTCTCAATTTCCATACCTCATATTAATTCCCTCCTCCTCCTACATATATTTCTCACCAGAGGGTTCCACACTTGTGTTTTGAACTAGGGAATTGTCAATTTCCATTGTCTTCTCCTCTAAACCCTTCTCCTTGCAATGCTTTGTGGTATCCTTTATAACATATTTCGGTTTATGATTCTTCAACTTGGAAATGTGCTTGGAAGCCCTTCTAGGATTTTCCTTGTCCTTCACTACCACTACATTCTCCTATAAACCCTCCTCCTTACCACCTGCCTCAACATCATCCTGCCCAAAAATTGCAACATTGTCCTTAGACCTGGAATCCTTAGATACAACCTTTGTATCATTACCAGTAGACTGGGAATCTAGCTCCTGAAGAATAATCCTCTTGGAAACCCATTTTCCTTTAGGGTTTCCCTTCTTCCTCTTCTTAGAAGGGGTGGTCACATGGGAAGAAGACCCTTCCTTTCCCTCCTCTTTCCACTCGTCCTCCCTAGTAGCGCTGGTATCCAAACCATTCAAGCAAGTACCATAAATTAAAGCATTTTCCTTGCCCTTAATTGATTTTATAGGAATGAGGGCTTTCACATGCCCCATTATAAGCAAGATGAGGCCCTCGTGCAAAACCGACACCCTCATATTTTTCAAATGTGCATACACAAAGACCTCTAATGAGGACAAGAGAAAGAAAGGAAAAAAAATAGACAACCCATGTCTAAAATGATTTAATAGAGTGAAATGGTGGCCTAATATTGTAGTAAACCTACCTTCAAGGGTCACATATTGCATGATAATCTCCACAATATCCACCCAAATTTTCTTGAGACGTCTGCTTGTAGCCGCAAGATGACATCTTGATAATATTTTTTTGTTCATCATCCTTAAAGAATTGAGCCATAGCCTCCTCATTGCTCTTCTTATCTTTGAAGAATTTGTGACCAACCACATGCAACCTAGTAATGGTAGCTATAAACTCCTCATTGATCTCCAAAACCATTCCCTTAACCTAAATTTTATGACTATGCCAATATGTAACAAATTTTGTTGAAGCCTTGGGATCATGGCCATGTAGCCTTTCTAGGAAAGGTGTGAAGTTAGCATGCTCGAGGATCCTCCAAATTTTGCTATTCTTCCTCAAACTAGTATAGGAATGGGGATCAATTCTACTTAGGTCACCCCCCATATTCACAAAAATCATAGTAGAAACCCTCAAATAGAAATGTTCAACTGACAACAAACAAGAAAAGTGATCCCCACAAAATGGGTGACTATAATGCAGGTACTAATGGTAATATAAATCCAACAAATAAGCTCAACCATATCCATCATTTCACATTAAAATATTAGCAGCCTAAGGAAGGATGGAGTACTCCTCCCATGCCTTATACTCATTAATTCTAACAGCCTCATTAGCAAAAAAATCTGCCAATGAGTTTCCCTCTCAATAGATGTGAGAAAAATCAGTTTCCTCACAAGATCTTAACATCATAATAGTATCCTTAATCAACTGATCGACAATCCAACTAGGATTTTGGATTCCACATAGGCAGTTGATGATGTTTAAAGAGTCTCCCTCCACCCAAAGTTTAGAGTATCCATTTTCCAAGGAAAATTTAATACTTATGAATGCAGCCTCAACTTTTGCATAGTGATTGGTCTCATTTCCCAATGGGAGAGCCACCACTCCCAAGAACCTCCCAACATCATTTCTCAACACCCCCCATAACTTGTAGGCCCAAGGTTACCCTTGGCTACCCCATCAAAATTAATCTTAACCCACCTTGAAGGTGGGGGCTTCCACTTATTACTCAATCTAGAATTTATACTAGATTGAACAACCTCAGATGGTATGAGGGAATTCTTCCAATTAGTTATCACCAATAATTCATACCCAAGCAAACAAGAGGGTGGAGCACAATGTGGAGCTTTAAAGCCAATAAGAGAAAAAAATTCTAGAATTTTTTGACAAATCTTGATGAAGACACTATTTATCTTGAGTTTAGAATCATGAAATTTTTTGTTATTACATTCTTTCCAAATACCCCAAACAATATGCAGGTTCATGAGATCCTACAACCTTCGAAGAATGGGGGAAGATGAGGGGCACTTCTAGTATTTTGCGAAGCTATAAAGAGAGCTTGGGAAATCCTAATCCATACTCCAAAGGGAAATAAATTTACTCTAGATGAGAGAATAAAAACTACAACCAAGGAGAAGGTGAAAGGAACTCTCTACATCGGATTCACAAAACACACATCTATTAGGAATTGTAAAGATTGTTCTGAGTTAACACTTTACTTTGCAGAAGAAGCCAAAAAAAACATTCACCTTAGGGATCAACAACTTATTCCATAATTTCCCCCAAAATGGAAAAGAGTTATACTTCTCTAATGAGTTGACAAAGACTAAGGCCACATAAAACTTACCATTTGCACAAGGGGCCTAAATCACATGATCCAGTCTCAAAAAAAGAGGAACCCTGACATTACATAGGAACTCCTAAAGGACAATCAAAGAAGGCTCCCAATCCTAAAAGGCCTTCCATGCCCCATTCTAGATATAATCTACCACAAAGTTACCAAAAAATAATTTGCACATCAGATCAATAGGAGGGGCCCATGGACAATTGATCAGAGGCTCATAATCACACCAAGAATCTTCAAAAAATAGGATTCTTGAACTATCACCTAGAAACCACCTAACACCATTAGCAATTAGGTCCCTGTAGTGGATAATATTTCTCCAAAAATAAGATCCCATAGGGATATCATCAGAAACCAACATGTTCCAAGGTCTCCCCATACTAGAAAAATATTTATTTCTGACCAAAGAGGCCCAACCTGCCTCCCCACTAAGTAGTGTCCAAATGTTCTTTGAAAGTAAAGCCTTGTTAAAAGCTCTTAAATTTATAATGCCTAGACCACCTCACTTCTTTGGCCTACAAACTAGGTCCCATGCCACAAGATGAATTATGCCTTTAGCTTCACCCCCTGACCACAAAATCTTCTCATGATTTACTCCATTTTTTCCTCAAATTTTGTAGGAATTCTAAATAAACTCATGGCATACAGGGGGATATTCTAAAGAGTAGATGAAATGAGTTGCACTATCCCCGCTTGGAGAAGAAGCACACCCTTCCAACTAGCTAGATTCCTACTAAATTTATCTAGGAGTCCAAGCCCAAAGGATTCTGGAGTCTTAGAAATACATAAGGGAAGCCCCAAATAGATTGAAGGAAAATCACCTCAATTGCAGGAAAGAATCATAGTAAAATTTAGTTGGAGAAACTTGGGGGTATTAAAGAAGAAAATATGACTCTTGGGAAAATTAATATGCTACCCAAAATCCCTCTCATAAGCCTCAATCAACATCTTAACAACCTTGAATTCATGAATAGAAGATTCACCCATCAAGACAATATCATCAGCAAATTGTTGATGAGTAACAAGCTCACATCTAGAAGGGGAGAGAGCCCTCAAGGAGCCTGTAGATAATTCCTTTTGAATGTTTCAACCAAGAACCTCCACCATAAAAATGAAAATCATTAGAGAGATAGGGTCTCCCTACCTCAAACCATGTGAGCTCCAAAAAGAAGGAAAACCATTCACAATAATAGCAAAAGGAGTCAAAATAAGTTGTTTGAAAATTTGTAGAAACTTCTGGAAAAAACCAAAATGATCCAAAACAACCAACAAGAACTTCCAACTAACCTTATCATAAGCCTTGAGAAGGTATAGCTTTAGAAGAATACCCAACTTCTTGTTAGAATTAAGAGAGTGGGCAAGTTCATGGATCGTAATGATAGAATCCAGGATTTGTCAGCCCCTAACAAAACCACTTTGGTTCTTAGAAATTAGCTCAGGAAGAATCCTCTAGAGCCTAGTGGTCAACACCTTAGAGAAGATCTTGTAAATAGAATTACATAGGTTGATTGGTCAAAAATCTCCAAAGCCATTGGAATCAATAGTCTTGGGAATAAAAACAATGAAAGTCACATTCAACTCTCTAAGAAATCTTGTAGAGCCAAAAAATTCCTTGGTAGCATTGATCATATCCTCTGCCACAATATCCCAACAATATTGAAAAAATAGAAAAGGGAAGCCATCAAGCCTAGGGGCCTTATTCCCCTCAAAGGAGAACATCACCTCCTTAATCTCCAGTGAAGAAGGAATAGAAATTAGATCACTATTACGTTGCTTCGAGGCAAGCTAAGGGATGACATCTAAAGAAGCCTCCACACAATGTTGGTCCCAATCTAAGTCATTTATGAGTAGATGCTCAAAAAAATTTACAACAATGCTCCTAATAGCAACCTCATTAGTCAACAATGAACCATCAACCATGATGGAGGAGATCCTATTCAATGATTTGAGCCTAAGGGAAGTAGGATGAAAGAACTTAGAATTTTAGTCCCTGGACTTGAGCCAAATAGCATAAGATCTTTGCCTCCAAAAATATTCCTCAACAACAATATCATGAAGCTGAGCCAAAAGATATTCCTCCTACAACTGAAGCTACTTCGATAGGCCCATAGATTGGATTTCCTCTTGAACAAAATCCATCCATTGAATAAGAGACTTCTTAGAGTCAAATATGTAACCAAAAGACTCTCTTTTCCATTTCTTGAGATTTCTTTCACAAAATCCATTTCTTAGCCACTTCAAACATTGCACTCCCATCAATATACACTTGCCACCAACTCTTGATACAATCCAAGAACCTAGAATCCCTCAATCACATAGCTTCAAAGTGGAAAGGAAAACATTTTCTACCCCCAACCTTGTTAGCCACAAATGAGATGGAGAAAAGATTCAAACCACACCTTATAATCAATGAGAGGGAACAAGAAAAGTCCACAAACCATGAGGTTGAAACAAGAGCCTGATCCAATCTAGCTTGGATATTTTGAGCACCAACTCTCCTATTAGACCACATGAACCTAGAACCCATCAAATCCACATCGACAAGAGCATTATCATCAATAAACATTCTCAGCTCTAGGCGATTGTCAGGATGGACCTGAGAGCCACCTAATTTCTCATTATAAAATAGGGGAGTATTGAAATCTCCCATGACTAGCCAAGGGAGAGAAATAAATCAGCCTAAAGATATCCAAGCTCATCCCAAAGCCTCTTCTTAGTCCTCTTCAAGTTGGGAGAATAGATGTTTGAAATAACCCAAGATGAGTTGTCCCAAAGATGAACAAATCTAGTGTCCACATGATTGAAACTGTCTACAATCATAAACCCTTTAATCAACCTAGAGTTCCAAAAGGTAGCTAGGCCACTTAAGGCACCATCAGAGCTCACCCCATGAAATCCACAATACTTGAAAAAGAAGTTCTTTAAAGCCTCCAACTTATCAATTTGCATTTTAGTTTCTTGAATATGTAAAATATTTAGCTTATGGTCCTAGATTAGGTTCTTTAGGAGGTCATGTTAATGCACATTATTTAACCCCCTCATATTACAAGAAATGATCTTCATTTGCATCAAGAGGGGGTGATCTTAGATCACATATCAAAGAGGGTCTTCTAAACACCCTTGACAATATCATGTTTCCAATCCTACTCCCTGATTTTCTACGAAGAGGGCCTCCCCTAACCCCACTGTTCAAAACCACAATCCACTTTTTTCCTTCTCGTGGTAACCCCTTTGTGGGGCTGAGGGGGAGGGGAAGAATTCTTCTTTTTTCTACCCCTCACCAAGATATAGCCATCATCTTCCGTGTTCACTATATCCATAACCACTAATACTCCCTCGCCACCCACTAGACTAGACACACAATTTGAGGGTGACGATGGAGTGCCATTTAACTCTATAAAAAATGTTTAGGGAAGTACAAAGTATTTTAAATATGATCCACATCAATATCCTTGGAATGAAAAGTAACCTCCTCCTTAGGCTTCTTGGTCTCCTCCCCATTGAATACCCAAGATACTGAGAGGGGGGCTGAATTAGTATCTTCTTAAACTTATTGAACAAACACCATCCAATTACTTCAATACATATAACAGTAAAAATGAGCAAGAGAATTAGCAGAACATAAAAGCACACAATAGCTGAACACAATAATTTTTTATTTGGAAAACCCAAAATGGGAAAAACGACAGTGAGGATTAGCTCACAATATAGTATAACCAGTTATAAGATATCACAAAGGGTGGCTCACTGCCAGGACTCATTGTCCAAATTAGGAGGCTCACTACTTACAAAGATACAACATAAAAATGGCTTACAACCAGAATATGAACTAATAAAGTTACACCTAACAAGTGTTGATTCAGTTCCTTTGATGCTCAATAAACTAACTTTACACATTTCATCATCTTTGCATACTTATCCATATCTCACTTCACTCCAACAATCTCAAAATTTTCCAATATATAAATATATGACTCATCTGCAAGCATCAATTAGGTTAGCTTAATTAGATGCAACCCTTATTCAACAAAAAGATTAACTGTCAGCTTCAAGCTTGCACAAAAATTTTCCAAAAACAATTCAAACATGTAGCATGCTACAACATGTTGGCATGGATCTAAGATAAGTCACCAATACATCCATGATACAAAATTGATTCATCACAACATTGACTATCCATTAGGTCAGCTAGAGATAGACCTAATAACAAAATACAACAATAGAATAATTCCAACTCGCCATATGAGCACCTGTGTAGATGAGATTATGAACATACAAGCTTCTAGCAACCAAAAACCATTTCTCAAAACTGCAAGCTATGATATTCATCAACAGAGGATTGCAAACCAAAATACTAGAGGATAATAACTGCACACTGGTTCACAATATTGGATCAATCTTGAACTTAAAGTTGCAATTGCAACTCATATAACATGGTGACATCAATGGAAACACAAAAGTTGCATAATGAGATGTTCTTCTTCATTCTTCCAACAATATCCCCCTTTGTAATTGATGGAAACATGTGCCAAAATAATTTATAAACCTCCTATGTGCAACTCACTCTCCCCTTTTCATTTCTTGTTTCTCTCCCCCTTTGAAATCAAGGAAAAAGGGTGGTCCAAAAAATACGAAAGCTAAAAAATCATTATCTGGAGGATAATGAGCCTTGAAGCTCCTTGAGAATACCTTGCCATGTTGACTTACCATTCTCCCAACTCTTCTTAGAAAATGTTAGCATTTGGTTCAAATATTCTAGTTCCATCAGAATTTCTTCTACATCATCTAGAGTACATAGAGTCAAATTGATCTTTTCTATATTTTCTACATTTTCCAATGCATTGGCCATTGGAGTGTACTCCATTCTCACAATGTCACCTAATTGACTAAATCTTTTGATGATATCTTCCTTCTGCTTCTGTAGAATAAAGAATTTCTCTCTGTGAGAAGTGATAGCATTCTAGGATGACCTTTATTTGTCTTTAGATTCACAGTATGTACTAGAAAGAGCTGTAAACTAGGACTCAATGGAGTCCATGAGATATTGATATTCTGTGTGGCATCTAGCCACTTTATGCAGTAAGAAAATATCATATTTTCTTCACACTCACAAGCTTGCACAACTTCCAGACTCTTTTACACATTGGTGTGTGCCAGAGCACACTTATCATGAAGTTCCAAAAGCCTTTTCTCTTCCAATTTCTCCTCAATCTCTTTCCTTGTATTCTCACCTAGTCCAAAGGCATACTCCTTTAAGGACTCCAATAAAAATTTTAGATTCTCTATTGGAGTGAGATAAGTATCAATTCATATACCAGGGGTGGCCTCCTACAAATTTTTAAGGGCATCATCAATATGTTTTGTTCCCTTTTGATGTTTTTCCAGAATTTCTTTTCTTTTGGATGCATGCAATGCATCCCCTAACACCAATTTGTGAATGGAAGAAATATTTTCCAGATCCACATTTCCTTGAATCATGGTGAGTTGTAGAAGTTCTAGAGGGATCACCAGTTGGAACGTTATCTTCTTGGATAACAAGCCTTTTAACACATCATCGTCAAAGGAGGATTCTCTAGAGGACCTATGTGAATCCACAACCTGCCTTTGATCTTCTTCATTCTTCTTGGAAGATTCCCCATTTCTTTCTTCTTCTTCTACCTTTTCTTCTTCTACTAATAATTTTTCTTCTTTTTTTCCTTCTTCTCCATTCCTTTCAACTTCATCTTTATCTTTTTCTTCTTTTGCATGCTCCAGAGGGACAACATCATGCTTCTCTGCTTCAACTTCTTCCTCATTTTGTTTCCCCATCTCTAGAGGATCACTTGTAACACCTGTTTCTGGAAGGGTATATGTATCATTTTTTCTAGAGGAATGTCTTCCTTTACCTCTGTAGAATCCTATTCACCTAATTTAGATGTAGCAGTAGATGGGAGTGCACCAAACATACCATATTTCTTAGCCATACCCCTGATGACTTCTGCAATTTCTTTCTTTATTTTCTTCATTTTCTTCTTGTATTTTTTCATCAAAGTGTTTACCATTTTCTTCATCTAAAACATCTTTGAGAATACCTTCTTTAAGGTTTCTAAATCATTTGGGGTCAGAGAGGACCCAATTTTTTCAAATGCCTCATTTCTTATCTTTCTTCCAACTAAACAGCCTATGATCTTCTTTTCATCAAGGTTTCCCATAATTTCCCAAACACATTTTTCTTAACATAGTCCCAACTAACTTCCAAAGTAATAACATATTGAATAATAGCCAAAATAAATGTTTTCATATCCTCTCTAGTTACTTGAGTATAAATTTTTGTTGTATGCTACAACATATCTTCAAAATGTATCAAGCTATTAACCAATTCCTCTAATTTAAGACGGGAACCAGGTCTTACCAATGAGGCATTTTGTTCTTCCTGGTTTAGAGATGCCTCTTTTGACACCTTTTCCTTCTTTGAGTCTGGCTTGGTGTGCACATGAACACCAAAACAATATTCTTCATCTTCTTCGAAGATGACACAATGAATTTTTTTTGTGCCAAAACTTGCTTCCTATGAAGCACCTTCACTAGAGGGCATATTCCATTTCTTCTTTCTTACCAATTTAGTTGCATGGTCTTCCTCCTATTCTTCTTCCTCTTTGATGATGTTGAGGTTCTTTTCCCTTGTTTCCTTTTCCTTTTTACCTCTCTTGAATGGTGCCACCAGAGGAGTCTCTTTCCCTTTTCTAGATCTTGTATTGGGTCTAGAAGGAGTCGAGCCTTTGCCTTTACTAGGAGTACTGGGCTCTACCTTTACTAATGTAGGAGCTACAATTGGTTTTGAAGGAGTAGTCCTATCATATCTTAGTCTTGATGATTCTCTAGCCATCTACTCTCCCATGGCTCTTCCTTGTGCAATATACTCATTAGTGAAGTCATCCTCTCAAATATTTTTATCTACATTATTTCTTATCATAGGAATCCTATGCTTCATGTGAAATTTCATAGATTTTTCATGTGTTCCCACTCTTGGTTCACTAGTATCCTTTGAAATTTTCAACAAAACTTGAACATAGCCTTATACTTCATCCTCTATAACCTCATAACCCAAAGGTTGAATCTAGATAGTCTAGGATTCAACAACTTCAATTATGCACTCATTAGAGGAGACATGAAATATGATTTCATTCTTGTATTTTTCAACAACTTTCACATTGGATGTTGTGTTGTGTTATTGATATGTGGTTTTCATTGATGTCAACACTACTAGAATTGTTGCATTAGAAGTTGTATATGTCGAGGATATTGATAAAATTATAATAAGAAGTGCTACGAGTTGTCAGTGGTGAAGTGAAGTTCTTTCTATCGGTGTTATCAGTACATTGTTGTTCAGAGGTTGTGGACTAAAGGGTTTCTTTCTAAGTATATCTAGTTTATCCACATCAAGTTTCAAAGACCCGTGTGAAGATTTGATCGAGTTATGAATATTTTCTCTTGCGTGTTCATGTTTTTCATGTTCTTGGTAGACAAGGTGTTGAAGCATGTTGTGGATCTTTGAGGAGTAATTAATTGAAGTGGTTCATGTTTGAGGATGTTATTTTTAGTCTTCACTATGTTGTGGCCGATCTTGGTTGATTCACATGAATAATCTTTATTGATTTGGGCCAAGTGATTATATTCATGTTATTATTTCTTTGGAGCCAACTTATAGCGATGTAATTTCCTTTTGTGGATATATAAGAGAGATTTTTTTATCATTTGAAGGGATGTATATGTGTGTTTGTGTGAATTGTAAGAGTCTTGTGTGTGAATAAAGTTTAGATCATTCAAAGGTAGAGCAAAGAGAGAAGAAGAGTGAAGAAGTGTTATGCTTAACCAGAACTGTAACTAGGGATTAGCAGATGCTACTTTTTTCAATTCAAAGTCTGATTTATTTAATCATAACCTTTTTGTAAAAAAGTGTGTCTTCCTCTGGGTAGTAAGCCTATTTTGTATTTGAGTAGTGAGCTCTAGGAAGTGTGCCTGAATGCATGTGCATTCCCCATTCATAATTCCTTATACTTATAATAAGGTATAATCTTGTGGACTGACCTCCACCGTGTTTTTTCCCCTAATAGGGTTTCCATGTAAAAATCTTGGTGTTATGTGTGATTTTGATGTGTTGTTCATTTATGCTTTCATAATTAATGATTAGATATGAGAATAAAGTCAATAAGTTGAATAAGTTTGAAATTCAGTGACAACTAATTCACCTGCCCCCCTCTTAGTTGTCTGCCCTTGAGTTGCCAAGAAGTTTAACAGCTTGAGGTGATCCAAGATGGAAACTTATAAGAAGGATTGTCCTAGATTTGATGAAAAAAATTATTCTTTATGGAAGAATCGAATGTAGTGCCATCTGAGATGCATTGGTGAACCCTACTAGAGCATTACAAACAATATATATGTTATTCCATAGAATGGTCCTACTACTTATGCTGAGATTAGGTATGTCGAGTATAATATTAGGGCTAAGGAAGCGTTGTTGAGTGCTTTGACTGATACTGAGATGAAAAATGTGATGGATTTGAAGACTAATTATGAGATTTGGAAAAAGTTGGAAACCTTGTATGAAGGTGATGCTAATTGAAGATTTCTAAGCTACAAAGTCTGAAAGGGAAATATGAAAAGTTGAAAATGGGTAATGATGAAAATGTTACTACTTTCATGCAAATAGTGAATGAACTTGTGTGTGGTATCAGATGTTCTGGTGGACAAATAGATGAATCAGAAATTGTTGCTAAAGTGCTTAGATCCTTTCCTGATTCTTACAAAGTCAAGGCTAGTGCTATTGAAGAGCTTCAAACTGTAACAAATGTTACTAGAGATATGTTGATTGGTAAGCTTACTACATTTGAGTTGAGTGAATTTTGTGATGCACTTCCTAAGGTTGAATCTACATTCAAGGCCACTACTTCTAGAAGAGATAGACAAAGATATGATCAGGGTGAAGGTTCATCTAGAAATACATTCAAGTATGAGGATGAAATGAGATATCTTGATGAAGAAGAAAGAGAGCTTGAAGAACTTGAAGCATTGATTGTGAAAAGAGAAGCTAGGGGACAAGGTAAGTATAAAGGAAAGTTTCCTATTAAATATTTCTCTTGCAATAAGATAGGTCATTTTACATCAAGGTGTTTTGAGAGAGTTTCCAAGCCAATGTTTAACAAGCCTAAATTCCAAAATAAGTGTTACTATGCTGCTAATGAAGGTGTGAAAGATGATGAACCTAACAAAGGAAATCCAAGTGAAGATGAATTTGTGTTTATTACTATAAAGGAAAATAATCCTTTGTTACTAAATCTGCTAGTTGTACAAATGTGGAGAAATCCCTAGCTACTCGAGTTGAAGAGAAAAATGAATGGGTAATTGATAGTGGTTGTTCTCATCATATGACAGGAGATAAAAGTATGTTTGTGAATTTGGAAAAGTATGATAGTGGTGTTGTGAGATTTGGTGACAATACAACTAGTGTGATCAGTGGAAGAGGATGCATTTCTATTGATGGTAAGCATAATACTGATGATGTATTGTATGTTGAAGGTTTGAAGCATAATCTTTTGAGTGTTGGACAGATGGTTAATACAGGATACAATCTTTAGTTCATGGATGGTAAGTGAAAAATATTGGGAAACTCTAGAAATATAATTGCATTAGGTACAAAATCAAAAGGTAACATTTTCCACCTGAGTGTTGCTAGTTAAAGTTGTTTGATTGCACAAATTGATGAAAGTTGGCTATGGCATAGAAGAATGTGTCATGTCAACTTTGATAATATTGTCAAGATAGGTTCCACTAAGGCTGTGAGAGATCTTCCTAAGATAATGAAACCTACTAATGCCATATGCAAAGAATGTCAGTTAGGAAAGCAAATAAGAATTTCATTTCAAAGTAAATAGCAAAATTCAAATGGATTGTTGGATTTTGTGCATACTGATTTGTGTGGTCCTGCTAGAACTAGAATTTTACAAGGATACAGGTACTTCATATTTCTCATTGATGACCATTCAAGGATGATGTGTGCTACTTTCTTAAGGGAGAAATCTGAAGCTCTAGAAAAGTTCAAGATATTTAAGGCTATGGTTGAGACAGAGATAGGTCTGAGGATTAAATGTCTAAGATCAGATAGAGGTGGTGAATTCACTTTCGGTGAGTTTAATTCTTTTTGTGAAGAGCATGGAATAAAGAGACAATTATCTTCACCACAGACCCCTCAACAAAATGGAGTTGTGGAAAGGAAGAACAAAACAGTTCTAGATGTTTCTAGAACCATCATGTTGGAAGGAAATGTACCTCATATCTACTAGAGAGAAGCAATGAGTACTGTTGTGTACAAACTTAGCTTGGTACAAATCAAAGGTGATACTGATAAGACTCCTTTTGAGCTATGGATTGGTCAAAAACCTACTGTTAGATATTTCAAGATCTTTGGAAGCAAGTGTTATATCAAAAGAGATGAAGATATAGGAAAGTTTGATGCTAGAAGTGATGAAGGAATATTTATGGGCTATGCTACTAAATGTAAGGCCTACTAGTGTTACAATAAGAGATTGAAGCAAATCGTTGAAAGTGCAAATGTTAAGGTTGATGAAGACATAGCTGCACTATCCAAAACCTGTGGATATTATTTTGATGATCAAAATGACAGTACAAACAAAGGTTAGAAATCAAGTCAAGTCCAAATCATTCCAGTGAATCAAGAAGATCAAAAGGAAGGAGAAACTGGTGGAAGAACATGAGAGAGATCATAAGATCTTGAAGAACATTCCAAGAAGACTTTGAGGTATGTAAGGTTGAATCATTTAGAAGATCAAAATATTGGTGATAAGAACAAAGGTGTCCAAACTAGGAAAAAGATTGCAAAAGAATATTGTTTGATTTCAAAGATTGAGCCTAACAATGTGAATGAAGCATGCAAAGATGAACATTGGGTTGTGTTGGAGCTGTAAAAATCTGGTGATTTTACATATTGTCCACTTTCATAATTTTCCAGATTGGTCCTACCATGTGCATATTTCACCCTTTTTTTGCTATCTTGTCCCATTGAATCCATTGGGTCATGCTTTTTTTACATTCTGGTTCATATCGGCATGAGAGCACCATTGTCTCCCCGACCCATTGAGCATTTTCTACTTGCATAAGTCTATATTACCTATCGACAAGACTTATTATTTGTCATAGCAACTGGATTTTACTTACAGGTGGACTCTTTCAGCATAGGTATTGCTTTGTCTTGGCGACCTGAATATGCAATGAATTTTTGGTGAAGCAAAATGATATCTATAAGACATCTCACCAAGGGATGGAAGCTATAGTGATATACATATAGGCTTGTCAGTGAGAGGGAGCTTATGTCACAGTGACATGCTTGATCACTGGATCTTTTTTGGTATGAAATAGTGTTGTCTTGGCAAACAAAAATCATCACAAGGGCTTTCGGTATGACTTGGTATACTCTGTGAGAGGTCTTGCTGATATCAGAATCTCACAGCAATAGTAAATGAGGCAAAGGGTTCATCGGTGTGAGGTTTTCTCGTGTCTCAGTGACAGGAAAGCATGTGAGGAAAAGTATGTTTCAAAAAAACATAATCATATCTATGTGACATCTCACTGATGGCAGAAGGATATTGTGAAATGCAAAAGAGAAAAAGGATGCCTCTAGTCTTTGGCATAACAAATAGGTGGTCATAGTGAAGCACGAGGAATAGGGGAACACTAGCAGGTGGCGATTGGCGTTATTTTTCCTTCGACATACTTGCGGACTGTCTTGGAAATTGGTTGGTGAATAAAATAGAATTTCAAAAAGCTGTTGGCTGACATGCATATGCAATTTATACCGTTGCTTGCCAGCTCGATTGGAGCCCGAATTTGGTGTTGGGCTGACATGAATTTTAAATGATATGATTTCTAATGTTGGTGTATTTATATGCACCCAGATTGTAATTGAACAACATCATATTTTAGATCACAAATAGATAAATTAGGCATGGCTACAGTAGGATAATTTTCTCTTATTAGAGACAATGTGCATGTTTTCCAATGGTGGTTTCAATGAAATTCAGTTGTGTGGCAGTTTTGTTTTGGTATCAATTGTGTGTCGAGTCTATTGAAAAGCATTGCTAAAGCTATCTCCATGTTGATTCTTTCTGGTTGTTTAAATTGATGTAACAAGTTTACTTTTGGTTTATCTATGCACATTTGTTGCATTTGTGTGGTTAATCAATTGGTTCTCTCAAGTAGAGATTAAATCCTTTTCATTGATCACAACAATCAGGAAGATTCATCTAGATTCTTAAAGTAGAGCTCAGTAGTCATAATCTTGCATTGTTCATACAAGTTATGAACAAATCATATGCCTACAATTTGATTTTCTGCCATAATAAGTTGCCCATTTCTATTTCATTTGACTCCGCATACCCAACAAGGCACTGGTCTCTGCAATTCCATTATTTGAATTCACTCAAATTCTTTACATTTGCTTATTGATCATTTTAAGAGTTAGATTAGAAAACTATTTTTACTATTGCTATCAATTTTGCTTTCGTTTTGTTCACCGTTATCTGCCATTGTGAACAAATTGTTTTAAGAAGATAATCACAAGTTAAGTCTGCACAATTCAAAGAGGTACACCCACCTAGGTTTATCAACACCTAAAGAGTAGAAGGTTTAATTGTTTAAAACCATGTTCTGTTACCCTAAAATGTTGTGAAAGCTTGGCAACCTTTCATGGTTCAAACCTGCATTTTTGAGAGATAACAGGTTGAAGCAATGAAAGAGGAACTTCAGCAAATTGAGAAGAATGATACATAGATTCTTGTTTCTAGACCTAAAGATAGATGTAATTGGAACTAAATGGGTCTTTAGAAACAAACTAAATGAACAAGGTGAAGTGGTTAGAAAAAAGGAAGAATGGTAAGGGATATTCACAAATGGGAGGTATTCATTTTGAAGAAACCTTTGCCCCTGTTGCTAGAATTGAAGCTGTAAGATTGTTTCTTGCTTATGTTGCTTACAAAGATTACAAAGTTTATCAAATGGATGTCAAGTCAAATTTTGTAAATGGAAAATTGTAAGAAGAAGTGTATGTTGAACAACCTGATGGATTCGAGTTGACTGATCAGGGAGATATGGTTTTCTGATTGAAGAAAGCATTGTATGGAATCAAACAAGCCCCTAGAGTGATGCAGAGCAGGAGGCTAAACCTTAATCAACTTGGAAACCTGCCTTCAAGAGGCATCTAGAAAGATTAAAATGACCATATAAAGTAATTCAACCAGTCTTCCAAGTTCAACAATCATCATAAGCACAATTTCCCAATTTCATTCCTAAACCCCAATTTCAGTGCAAACCTAGTTTAGGAATTTTCACCAACATTTTCCAAAACACCTAACAAACTCAAGGATTATTAAGATACCCTTTTGCAAATTATAAAACATATAGGAAAACCAATATCAACTCTTTTGGACAAATTCAAAGATCCAATGCTCCTGCCATGGAAAAGGCTAGTGGACTAGCCCACTTTTACAAAGAAGGTACACTTTAAACTCCACCAAACCTTATGAAACCTTGGGTTAGCAATTAAAATTCCCAAAAACTACTAAATCAACCACTAGTTTCCAAAAATCACTCTTCCAACATAGAAAAGCCAAAAACCCTTGATTCCAGGCCTTCAAAAGGAGGGTTTATTGTAAATCATACCTCCAGACCTTTCCAGACCCTGCCACCTATTCAAACACCCACAATTATGCATGCATAAGCTTTAAACTTCATCACATAGGTTATTTCTTCCAGAAAACTCATAAACCATCATTTAGTTCCTCACTTTCACAAGGAAGATCACCCAAATTCAACCTAGGGCAACACCCAAAACCCACAAACACACTTCCTCCGACCTGCAAATAATTTGGAAACCTATTTTACAACAAATGGGGTCATTCCACTGAGTTACAATTGTTACAGTAGGTGGAATGCCCTAAAAACTCATTTTATTACTCTCAAACCACTAATTTACACCAAAACAGGGGAGTTTCAGTAAAACGTCAATAAGACCATCTAAACTCAATAAAAATTCACCAAACCACTTTCAAATGAAATTTGACACTCTCCTCTTTCCAACCATAATAGGGTTGAGCTCATATAGGTCATACAAAGGCCATACCACACGTTTTAACAACAAATTTACATACAGAAATTTCCAGAAAGCAGCCTTTTTTTCATTATAACTTCAAAAAAAATGATTCAACAACCATTCCTCAACCATGAGAGGCTTATTTAACATCTAACCACCCTTAAAAACATCCTCCAACTGGAATTTTAATTAGTTGGATATTGTAAACCAACTTTTTAGGGATTAGACCCCTAATTGCCTAGTTTTGCACTTTTAATAATTTGTTGACGATAAGTACATTTTTATGCAACCTTTTGCATTTTTTGAACTAAATAAAATTAAAGAACCCTAATTACATCATTAATGGGCTCAAAAGCCTTATTAAATCATTAAATTACCCAAATACCCCCTATTTCCTAATGTCTTCCTTGATCTTTAATTTTGAAAATGTGTGTATTGGGTGCTCCTGCACCATACACCTTGGCTTAAAATTCTTCCAAGTCCCTTGGAAAATTTTGTACCTGAAAAAAAAAGACATAATTAGATACTCCTCTTTGTCCTTTCAATGGTCTCATCTTCACCTTGGGCTTATAATTGTCCTCCTATTGAAATTCCATGCTTGCTTTGTGACTTTGACTCTTCATGTCTGCTCTATCAACTTGAATCTGCACTTCTAGGCTTTGATTGTCCTTCATCCATCTTCCTTTTTCTTGCTCTTCAACTTCACTCTCTACAACATAACCTGCATTTTGTCCTTCCACTTTCATTTTAACCCTTGGTCTGACCTCTGTCAGAAGAATGAACAAATCAGGGAGATAACCTTTTAGCCTCTTACCCTTCCACTTCACAACCTCTCTCAGGTTCTTTATGTTTAGAACCATCCCCATAGTAGCATACATCTGCCACACAACCTCTATCCAATCCATGCCCTCTGTCTTCTCCTCCATCACAAGTGGAGACTTCTTAGATTCCATTCATCTAGCCTTCACTAGGCTGCTCACTATCAACTTTTCCTTCCCGGGTTCTCTTGGAACTTCACTTATCCACTTTGCTTGGTCTTTTTCACCCTCCAAGGTAACTGTAACTTTCTCATCATCTACATACTCTTCTACAAACCCATTCACTATCTTTTCCACTTCTCTTTGACTCATTGTCTTTTCTTCTTCCTTATCTTGTTCTTCATCCATAAACTCCTCAGTAGCATATTCAAAGACATATTCTTCTTCCTCTATCTTCTTTTCTTCTTCAATTTCCTTTACCTTCAGTTTGTGCATCATCATCACTGCCTCATTTACCTCTATATCCTCTAATATACAGTCCACTGTATTCATAGTCTCTGTCTTCTTATCACTTACATCTATTGCTAAGGGACACTCCACTACCCCAATCATGATCTTGTTATAGTTTTCAAGGCTTTCATGGCTTTCTCCATCCTTCCCACCTGTCTTGTCTATATCTCTTCTTTCTCCTTTAACATTCTCAGCCTTCAAAACTTCCCTGTCATCAGATCTTCTACCCTGCTGCAACTCATCTCCTTTGTTATCAGGTTTTTGTGGCTTCCCATTACCCTATCCATTCAGTAGAAATTGCTTCTCACCTTTATAGACCTCACTAGGCCTTCCTTGCCTCTCCATTATCAACTCTTCTTCACTCTTACCTTTCTCCCTTTGAGGGATCTCTATCCTAAATCTGCTTTCTTCACAAGTCACTGTAGCAGACCTATTCTTCACTATCTTGACTTCATTTGTTTTGTCCTCAACTTCCTTAGCCTTTGCTTTCCAAAACTCAATCTCTTCATTTTCCGCTTGTTCCTTTTGCTCTAGCAACTCTCTTTTTCCACACATGCCTATCCTTGTTTGTGTCCCTTCTTCCTGCAAACAACTCAAAATATACCTTTGCCCATCCTTTTCAATTTCATACACATTAAGCCTCCCATCATGCATAGCAAATCTATCATATTTCCAAACCCTCCCTAGTATCATATGACAATCCCTTATAGGAATAATATCACATAATAGAAAATATTTATAAGGACCAATTTCAAAATCTACAAATGCTTGCTCTCTAACCACTACATGCTGACTATCATTTACCCAATATCCCTTGTAAGGTGATTCATGTTTTAATTTTGTCAAATGCAATTTTTCAACCATTTCTTCTGAAACAACATTACTCAAGGAACTTGATTCAATCATTACTTTATAGATCTTACCTCTGCATTTGCATCTGGTTTGGAAGGTAGCATGCCTCATTGATGCAGAGCTAGGAGGATTCACAAAACATCTCACAAACATTCAACAATAATCCAAAACAATATTTATATAACACATGTTATTAGGCATTGTATATCACATTGGAAACATAACTATGGCAACCCACAATTTATTGCCATGAACAGTCATTAATAACTTCTACAAAATAAATAATGAAGCCAATCTATCCAGTGCGATTGAAGAAAACATAGTTTTAGAATTTTCCTCAAATTTTTATGAAGATCCAACGGTTGAAACGAAATTTATTGTATTTTTTCCAAAATTGCAAACCCTAGGTAGGGTTTAGACCTGCCCTCACAAAAATGGTCATAACTTATTCAAATATTAATAAAATTTGATGAGAATTGAAGAAAATGAAAGTAGATTCACATGGTAACAAAATCCAATTGGTTTTAGATCCAAAATATATAATTTATATTCTGTACCATCACACTTCTTTAGACTGTAAATTCTGCACAATATTGTTAGAATAGGCAGTCTCACCAAAATAATCATATCTTCCACAAAACTTGATGACATTCAATGAGACAAAAAGAATTGGAAACTAGAAATAGAGATCTTTCCATAAATATATGATACTCTATCATTTGTGTCCATACCAAGCCATACAAATCACAACTTCAATCTGGTAACAATGTAAAAATCAGAAAATGCATACCAAACTTGAGGTTGCCATTCATTTAACTTCAAAAATAATGTCTCCACCCCCAATTCGAGTTTTGGATGGTTTATTTATATATTTTCAACCAAAACCAGCTACTTCCAACCACCTTTTGATTAGTTTGTTCACAAAACACCTTAATGACACTTCATCTACCTAATTTTGCACCTTTGACAATTTTTACAATATATGAGAAATGAACAACATCCTAGGACCTATAACACCACAAAGGTGGCCTATTGGGCCTTATTACAATATAAAAACATAAAAATGGAAAAAATAACTCAATATGTACCCATGGAGGCATGTGATCAAATAGGTGCTCCTGCACCACTCATTTGTCCTTCTTTCTCATCCAACCTTTTGAAGTCCATAGTGTCTTGAATCTTCCAATGCTTCTCCTACAATCTTCACGAGATCTACTTCCTTGCTCTGATACCACTCTAATGTAGAGAAGGAGGATCAACCTTAATCAACTTGGCAACCTACCTTCAAGAGGCATCTATAAAGATTAAAATGACAGTATAAAGTAATTCAACCAGTCTTCCAAGTTCAACAATCATCAGAAGCACAATTTCCCAATTTCATTCTTAAACCCCAGTTTCAGTGCAAACCTAGTTTAGGCATTTTCACCAACATTTTCCAAAACACCTAAAAAACTCAAGGATGATTAAGATACTCTTTTTCAAGTTATAAAACATACAGGAAAACCAATATCAACTCTTTTGGACAAATTCAAAGATCCAATGCTCCTGCCATGGAAAAGGCTAGTGGATTAGCCCACTTTTACAAAGAAGGTACACTTTAAACTCCACAAAACCTTATGAAACCTTGAGGTAGCAATTAAAATTCCCAAAAACTACTAAATCCACCACTAGTTTCCAAAAATCACTCTTCCAACATAGCAAAGCCAAAAAACCTTGATTACAGGCCTTCAAAAGGAGGGTTTATTGTAAATCATACCTCCCGACCTTTCCAAACCATGCCACCTATTCAAACACCCATATTTATGCTTGCACAAGCTTTAAAATTCATCACATAGGTTATTTCTTCCAGAAAACTCATAAACCATCATTTAGTTCCTCACTTTCACAAGGAAGATCACCCAAATTCAACCTAGGGCAACACCCAAAACCCACAAACACACTTCCTCTAACCTGAAAATAATTTGGAAACCTATTTTACAAAAAATGGGGTCATTCCATCGAGTTACAATTGTTATAGTAGGTGGAATGCCCTAAAAACTCATTTTATTACTCTCAAACCACCAATTTACACCAAAATAGGGGAGTTTCAGTAAATGTCAATAAAACCCTCTAAACTCAATGAAAATTCACCAAACCACTTTCAAATGAAAGCTGAAACTCTCCTATTTCCAACCATAATAGGGTTGATCCCGTACAAGTCGTACAAAGGCCGTACCACATGTTTTAGCAGCAAATTTACATACAGAAATTTTCAGAAAGCAACTTTTTTTCATTATAACTTCAAAAAAAATGATTCAAAAACCATGCCTTGACCATGAGAGGCTTATTTAACATCTAACCACCCTTACAAACATCCTCCAACTAGAATTTTAATTAGTTGGACATTGGAAACCAAATTTTTACTGATTAGACCCCTAATTGCCTAGTTTTGCACTTTTAATAATTTGTTGACAATAAGTATATTTTTATGCAACCTTTTGCATTTTTTGAACTAAATAACATCAAAGACCCCTAATTACATCATTAATGGGCTCAAAATCCTTATTAAATCATTAAATGACCCGAATACCCCCTATTTCCTAATGTCTTCCTTGATCTTTAATTTTGAAAATGTGTGTATTAGATGCTCCTGCACCATAGAGCATGGTATGCTAGATTCGATAAGTATTTGGTGAAGCTTGGAATTAAATAAGGTACTATTTATATCAATTTTTATTTCAAGAATGATGATAAAGATTTGATTGTGGAAGTTTTTGTTGATGATATCATATTTGGGGGAGATGATAGCTTGTGTATGAATTTTTCTAATGAGATACAAAATGAGTTTGAGATGTCAATGATTGGAGAGATGAAATTATTCTTGGGATTGAAAATTACTCAGTTAGATAAAGGGATCTTTATATCTTAGTCCAAGTATGTGAAAGAATTTCTGAAGAAATTTGGTATGGAAGATTTAAAGCCATTTGGTACACCTATGGTAAACGGATGCCATTTGACAACTGATGATGATTCTTCGAAGGAAAATCAGACTAGATACAAATCAATGATTGGTGGATTACTTTATTCAACTCAAACTAGGCTTGATATAATGAATGTTGTATGTATTGTTGGTAGATTTCAAGCTGATCCTAAAGAATCTCATGTGACCGCTGTGAAGAGGATTTTTCAGATACTTGAAGGGGACAATTGATTTTGGTTTATGGTATCCTAAAGATGGCGATCTTACTTTCAGTGCCTTTATTGATGTTGATTTGGTAGGAGATGTGAATGATAGGAAAAGTACTAGTGTTGGAGCATTTTTCTTGGGAAAGAAGATGATTTCATGGTTAAGAAAAAAGGAGAATGCTATTTCTTTATCTATTGCAAAGACAAAATACATTGTTGCTGCTAATAATTATACTCAAGTACTATGGATGAAACAAATGTTGAAGGATATAAAAGTTGTGTATGATGAGCCTATTGCTATATTTTGTGATAACTCGATTTCTATTAACATTTCTAAGAATTTGGTGTTGCATTCCAAGACCAAGCATATATCTATCAAGTTTCACTTTTTGAGAGAGAAAGTAAATGACAAGGAAGTTAGATTGGAGTATGTCCCTACTAAGGAGTAGATTGCAGAAATATTTACCAAGTCATTACCTAAGGATACATTTGAGTGTCTTAGAGGGAAGTTAGGGGTGATTAACCCTCCTAATCAGAACTAAGGATGCATTTATTTGCATTAATCTGTGCATTTCATGATCATATTTTGATTTGGATTGATGTTGTGGTGCCTGCTATTCAGGGGGAGTAATTAGATGTTCAAAAGTTTAGGTTTTCAGATATGTGGTTCAAAGCTTGTATAGAAGAAATATTTTCCATTGATGTCAAAGGGGGAGAAGAGCAATGTGAAAAATATTTGTGGGGAGAAGAGTTGAGGAAAGAAGAGCCAAAACTTAAGGGGGAGTAAGCGTAGTTGTGTTGATGGTATTTTTCACATCATGTGTTGCCATCAATGCCAAAGGGGGAGATTGTTGGATGTAGTGTTGTGTTGCTTATATGTGGTTTTCATTGATGTCAACACTATTAGCATTGTTGTATTAGAAGTTGTATATGTCGAGGATATTGAGAAAATTGTAATAAGAAGTGCTCCAGGTTGTCAATGGTGAAGTGAATTTCTTTCTATCGGTGTGATCAATATATTGATGTTCAAAGGTTGTGGACTAAAGGGTTTCTTTCTAAGTATATCTAGTTCATCCACATCAAGTTTTAGATATCCACGTGAAGATTTGGTCGAGTTATGAATATTTGTATGCTAACAGTTTTTTTGTTACTTTAGTTTGTGTTCCTAAATGAAGATCATTTGATTCTAGTAAGTTAAGCTACTATGGATGCTTCTTTGATGTTTCATGATTCTTATGGATGTTTCTAGTTCATGCTCTATCTGTGTTGCACGTCCTCATTGATTTTTATTTTCGTGATCTAATATTTTCTCTTATGTTGAAGTGTGTTGTGGATCTTTGAGGAGTAATTAATTAAAGTGGTTCATGTTTGAGGATGCTATTTTCAATCTTCACTATGTTGTGTCTGACCTTGGTTGATTCGCATGAATAATCTTTATTGATTTGGCCTGACTACTTATATTCATTTTATTATTTCTTTGGAGCCGACTTATATCGATGTAATTTCTTGTTGCAGTTAATAAGAGTGATTGTTTTATCATTTGAAGGGATGTATGTGCATGTGTGTGTGAAGTGTAAGATTCTTGTGTGTGAATAAATTTTAGATCATTCAAAGGCAGAGCAGAGAGAGAAGAGTGAAGAAGAGTGAAGAAGTGTTCATGTGCTTAACTGGAACTGTAACCATGCATTAGTAGATGTTACTTTTCTTAGTTCAAATTCTGATGGATTGAATCAGAACCTTTCTATAAGATAGTGTGTCTTCATTTGGGTAGTAAGCCTATTTTGTATTTGAGCAGTGAGCTCTAGGTAGTGCGCCTGAATGCATGTACATTCCCAATTCATAATTCCGTATACTTTTAACAGCTTATAATCTTGTGGACTGACCTCCACTGTGGATTTTCCCCTAACAGGGTTTCCACATAAAAATATTGGTGTTATGTGTGATTCTAATGTGTTGTTCATTTATTATTTCATAATTAATGATCAGATCTAAGAATAAGGTTAATAAGTTGAATAATTTTGAAATTCTGTGACAACTAATTCACCCCCCTCTCAGTTGTCTGCCCTTGAGTTGCCAACATTTCCTTGGAATCCTTTCATGTTCATTCATGGTTCTTTTAAATACAACAAAGAATGTTGTCAAAGCATTGTCTCGACTCTTCAGATCACCCAATCTATGCATATAGTCAAAAATTTGATGTACAACAGATCTTGATGTGCCCCATATCACGATATCATTTCTTCTAGGAAGAAATCTAAGGAAGTAGAACAACAGACAAACAATCAGGGAACCAAACTTAAATGCATATTTCTTCTCCCTTGTAATCTTTAGATTTTCAAACAGTTGTTGAAGAAGTTCACACAGATCATATTCTGCATCATTTACTACTATGTCATATCCAATGTATATAGCTGTAGCAGACACATAATTTTCCCTATTTGTGAATTACATCTTGTGATTAATCATTATAGCTACATACTTCACAACAGGATTGGTAATAGGCTTTGTTGTAAGATCTATTCTATCAAATGTTGCTCTGGTGAGTTCCATCACCACTTCATTCTTCACAGATTTCAACATTGGTATCAGACTAGTATCATAGAGTCCGATAACTACCTTAATCACTTCCTTGGCTATAAGGTGAGGTATTTTTGTTGACAAACACTTATCATGAATTCTGCTAAGAGAAAGTTTAACATACTTGTCATCAATAGTGGAGATGAAGTTAGGAAAGTAATTCCACCGATCCAACTTCTTCGCAACAATACTTGCATACTCAAATTTTATCAAGAAATCATCCCCGGTGAGCTCATTCTTCCATATATCTATCAATTTTCTATTATTATATTCCCCAGTCTTAACTTAGATATACATTCTAGTGTCTTCAGTGGGCATGACACTATGAGGAATCAATAAGAAGGTGCCCAGAGGGTCATCTTTGAAAACCTTCATGGAATAATTTTGTAGGAAGGTCTAGGTATTTCTGACACATTTACAACTACAGGAGTTTCCATTTCTCCACAAATCAAGCTCTAATAACTTCAAAAAGAAGATTCACACAAACCCACAAAAGCACTGAAGAGTAAAATACCTTTTTCTTTGACAAAAAACAAGAACTAGGGTTTACACAGCTCACTCTCCAAATCACCTCAAGAATTCTCCAAATCACCATCCACTTTCTTCAAGTGCACAATTGATCAAAATACCTTAAAAATCCACTTTACAAATCAATGTTCTACCCTAATTTGCATTAAATGTGACAAAATTCAAAAAGCTAATAAAAACCTTCTTCACTGCACTAAAAAACCCTAATTTGCTCTCCAAATGATCATGCTTGCAACTTTTCTTCTCCTTCCTTTTACATAAGCTCTATTTATTTATTCATTACAACATATCTTCATGCCAAAGTATGACACACCAGATATCTAGGGGGTTTGAACAATTTTTTGTTAATTCTCCCCCTAAGACCATGTTGGGTCTAATTGTTGGAGGAATTGTCTTCACCAGATGAGGACGCATACTCTCTTGAAGTTACTGGCTCTTCTTTCTTTTTCCATATCCTTTTCATTTCTTGCTTAACCTCATTCTTTTCAATTGTATTCACTAGTTCATTCTTCTTTACTGAATTAGATTGCTTCTCCCCTTTACTTCTACATACTCTTGAAATGTGTCTAGGTTTGTTGTAGTTGCAACAAACAACATTTTTCTAATTTTTTTGTCCTCCATTAACCCTTGATCTGTACTAATTTTCTGTGTCCAAACTTATTACATGCATAGCAATAGCCAACAAAATATTGATTCATTCTTCCTCCATTAGATGAATTCATCATCTAAGTTCTACATTCATTTTCTTTTTGTCCAACTTTCTTGTATGCAAAACATTGTCTAGATAAAGATGTAGCATATTGGTTTATTCTACTTCTATACTCTATTTCCTTGTGACCAAATTTATTGCATGAAAAGAAAACACCATTGAATGATGGGCACCTTTGAGCATTTGGCTATCTGATAGGTGATCTTCTAGCAAAACTTCTTGGATTTCTTGTCTATTTTCCTTTATTTTGAGTCTTTTGATTATCCACTGTGTTTGGGGTCTACATAGCCTTTGAGCTTTCACGTGCTTCCATTCCAAAACCACCTTTGTCTTTAGTTGGTTTTTGTCCTGCAATCAACTCATCAATCTTGGTGGAGCTTGTTTTGAACTTATCTTCATAGAGTTTTTATTTTTCCATATCTGATTTCAAGTTTACCACTTCTTATTCAAGCCTTCAGCATTCATCAGTATTTCTTTTCACCACTGTATTAAGACAATCTTCATTTCTACTTTCTTTTCTCCACTAGCAACTTCAATCTGATGATCTCTTCATTTTCTTGTTTTAATTGCTTACTTACCTCACTATGTCTTTCTTTGAATTTCTTCAATTTCTCTTTCAATTTCTAGATGAACTCATTTGCCTCATCAAAATTTTCTTTCAAATCTCTCTTTTCATTTTAAAGCCTTGTCAATATCTTCAAGAGCAGCCCAAATTTCTTCTTTATCATCCATTTGTTCAATCTTTAAGATCTTCCTAAAGCTGTTAGGCTTCTTCAAAGAAACCAAGCTCTAATACCAATTGTTGAATACCCAAGATACTAAGAGGGGGGGTGAATCACTATCTTCTTAAAATTATTGAACAAACACCATCCAACTACTTCAATACATATAACAATAAAAATGAGCAAGAGCATTAGCAAAACATAAAAGCACACAACATATGAACACCAAAATTTTTTATGTGGAAAACCCAAAATGGGAAAAACCATGGTGAGGATTAGCTCACAATATAGTATAACCGGTTATAAGATATTACAAAGGGTGGCTCACTGCTAGGACTCACTGTCCAAAATAGGAGGCTCAATTCCTACAAAGATATAGCATAAAAATAGCTTACAACCAGAATATGAACTGATAAAGTTACACCTAACAAGTGTTGATACAGTTCCTTTGATGCTCAGTAAACTAACTTTACACACTTCATCACTTCACATACTTATCCATATCTCACTTCACTCTAACAATCTCAAAATTATCCAATATATATATATATATGACTCATCCACAAGCATCAATTAGGTCGGCCTAATTAGATGCAACCCTTATTCAACAAAAAAGATTAATTGTCAGCTTCAAGCTTGTATAAATTTTTTCCAAAAACAATTCAAACATGTAGCATGCTACAACATGTTGGGATGGACCTAAGATAGATCACCAATACATCTGCAATAAAAAATTCATTTCATTATAACATCGACTATCCATTAGGTCATCTAGAGATAGACCTAATAACAAAATACAACAATAGAATAATGCCAACTTGGCATACGAGCACCTGTCCACATGAGATTCTAAAGATACAAGCTTCTAGCAACCAAAAACTATTTCCCAAAATTTCAAGCTATGATATTCGTCAGCAAAGGATTACAGACCAAAATACTAGAGGATAATGACTACATACGGGTTTAGAATGGGTATGTGCATGATCATGATGTGCCAAAAAGTGGCGATATGATGGGTGTGTGTAGGGTATGTGGCTGACGACTTTTTTTAATCCAAAATTGATGAAACTAAAAGGGTTTTTAAAGGATATTCTCAACTTTCCACCAATATAAATTATTCTTTACTTTGAATTTAATAAATAATTATTATTTATTTTCTATTTGAGTTACAAATAAAGTCCTGATTGATAAGTTGATTGAAAAACATCTATAGCTTTCAAATGGTATCACATTTTTTGAATCTAAAACATGTGTCACATTCTATGCTTCACATACTATAATATTTTTTTTAAAAAAATTTCATGAAGTTTTGACCAAGTTAAGGTGGTCAGACATATAAGTTTTTATATTTTTTAAAAGTTGTAATAAAAAATTCATAATTAATTATCTACTTGGAAAACAATTATAAAAAATATGCATCACATCAGGACATGAGTCCTCTACTTATATCTAAAATATTATAACAAATATTATCATTTTATTGTGGTTAGGGTGGTCAGACAAACACCTACTTCTTATTTTTTCCCTAAAATTTAAGTACTACTACATTGAAATTTAAAATTTTCACCAAATAGATTTCTTTGAAAAATAAACCTAGTTTAGAAACTACATTCAATTTTCTACAAATTCTATTCTAACATATTTTTGAAATAATATAGATAAATTATTCAAATTTTTATATCAAGTTGCCTAACTTTGTTTTTTCTGATTTTTTTGCCACTTAAGGGCCTGCTTTTTCCATGATGATCCTACACATACCCCAATACTAGATCAAGCTTGAACTTAAACTTGCAGTTGCAACTCATATAACATGGTGACATCAATGACAACATGAAAGCTACATAATGAGATGTTCTTCTTCATTCTTCCAACACTCACCCCCTAGTGGATGAGGAACAATTTGATCCTCATTATTGGCTTCAACCTCTGGAGCATTACCAACACTAGAATCACCCTACTCAAGAGGAGCAGAGGACCCCTTAGCCTCCTTGACCTTCCGAACCTTAGATTGAGTTGCAACCTTAGGAGGAACTACCTTGACAAGGTAGTCCTTAGCCCAATGGCCATATTTCTTACACTTGAAGCACACAAAAGGAAAAGACTCAAAGATAACCTATTGTTTCCAACATCCCACCTTTGAGCTTAGGTGAAAGAAGTTAGGAAACACATCTTTATCAATCATAACACATAGCTTGGTTGTAAATAGGCGCCTTCTAGAAAGAGTAGCCTCATCAATTGAAACTAAATTCCCAAAAGAGTTGGCAATGGCCTTAAACACCTCTTCATCCCAGTATTCCAATGACAAATTAGGCAGTTTAACGAAAAAAGAGCAGAGTCAAAAAGGTACTTCAGCAGGTCCATACCAGGCTCCCAAGGGCATAGCACTAAGGTAAGATGACCAAAGACCCACAACCCTTTTGATAAAACCAACCTCAAATATTCATCACAAGAAAATGAAAAAGAAAAATTTCCTTTGGCCATAGCTGCAACCTCCACCTGCCTCTTCAGAGCCCATTTCTTATGAACCCAAGAGCAACCCTCCTCAATATTGGGTCTAAGACCTAAGAACTTTCCCACCAGAGAGAAGTCCATTATAGTAATTTTTTGTATCCACAATAGAGTCTAGAATGGAAAAAGTGAAACCACCTTCCATGTTTGAAGAAGAAACAGATTCAGAGGTGACACCCTTACCTTTAAGCTTCGAAGAAAATAGGTCAGCCCATCTCTACCCGAGCAAAGAAGAATACCTCACAAGCTAGGACTTTTCCACTGGAACATGCTCAACCCGAGAATATTTTGGGTGAGTTGCAGAAGATTCACTAGAAGTGGCCCACATGGTAGCAAGAGCTGACACACAAGACTCATAGGGGCCTTTGGATCTTGAACCAATGCCTCCACCATTGGAAAGCAAACACATTCCTCCTTGAAAGCATCAACCACACACTACCCCAAAAGACCCCAGCTTTGACGACACTTGTGCCAAATGAACCATCCTCCCCAACAACATCAATAGAAAACACCAAATTTGTAGGCTGACCAAACTAGAATCCACCATGATCATTAGGGAGAAAATTTAAATTCAAATTGCTCAATCTCACCTCACTAACGTTCTTCTCCTCAACATTCTTTTCCTCAACGCTCTTCTCCTTACCATCCATTGGCTCTCTTGTATTGTTGTTTCAATTTTATATGTAATTTTATATGTGTATATATGTAAATTTTTATGTATATATGTGATTGTTACTACAAAATATGGAAAGGGTTAGACTGGTTCCTAGTTAGTGGGTTTTCTGTAATGCACAAAATTTAACTCTACAATTTGATTTTCATATTGGTTTTCTTTATATATATACATATATGTATACATATATATGTGTGTGTATGTATAGGTATACATATATGTATATATATGTATACATATATGTATATATATGTATACATATATGCATATATATGCACTTGTATTTGTGTGTTCATCATTGCACAAAATTTAACTATGCAATTATCCTTCAATATTTGTTGGTTATTCCTAACTATCAAAATGGTTTGACTGCTTTTCATTTCGAAGATATTCTGCCTTGCAATTGTATTATTCTATTTTTCCTTGCACAATAGTTCACTCTGTGCAATGCTTTTTATATTTGAGTGTTACTTCCAAATATGTAAAGGGCTTCAGTGGTTCACAATTAGAGGGTTTTCTACCATGCACTTGTATTCATGTGTTCGTCATTGCACATACTTTAACTCTACATTTTTCCTTTAATATTTGTTTTTTATTCCCAAATATGAAAATGGTTTGAATGCACTTCATTTCAAATAATTTATGCCTTACAAATATATTATTTTTTTATTCCTTGCACAATACATTCCCCAATCCTTAACAATTCAAATTTACAACTTATTTTATGTTGTCTTCTTGCCAAATCATTAGAGATTCCTACAAACAGAGATAAACATTGAAAGAAGCCTTATCTCTTCAAAACATACATGATATACCATGGATGATTTGATCCATGCACATCATGTATCTCTTGAACATATAGTACTTATATGTATGTATATCTCGATTCATCCTATTACAATAGAAGGGCTTATTCCTATTAACTTAAGAATCCTTTCAATGTATATCAATGTATATCACTTGCATATAAATAGAGAGTAAGTGTTGCACAATAATTCACTCTTCTATTTTCTTTTTCTACTTCATTCTTATTATGAAATATGCTTTCTACTTCATTATTTTTCTACTAAGTGTTTGATTGGTTTTCCTTTATAGGGTTTCCTACCATGCACTTCTATTTGCGTGTTCATCATTGCACAAACATTCACACTGAAAATTGTTTTTATATTTGTTTGTTATTCCAAAATATGAAAATGGTGAGTGGTTCTCATTTTGAAGATATTATGTCATGCAATTGTATTATTATGTTCTTATGTATGTACATATATACTCATTATATATGTAATTATATATATATACATATGTAATTGTATATGCAAATGTATATATATATGTAATTGTAATTGTATATGTATATGTATATATAATAAGGTTGTTTCAGGAAAGTGTTACATACAAGTATTGGAGAGAAGTGTGGAGAAAGAGGGGTATGGTGTAGTAGAGTGCATAGAATGTTGTTATAGAAAAAGAATGCACTATGCCTGAATAAGTTGAACCAAAAAAATAAAGAATTCAAATCTAGATTTATGTTTAGGGTAAAACCCTTGATTATATTGACAATTTTTGTTTGGGTTCCACTCATTCAATCTAGTGTATTACAAAAGAGGGAATGTGTTGCTGAGTAAGAAATAGATATATTACAAATGAGGGAATATGTCGTATCCTTTGTTACCTCCATTGGGAAACTTGCCTTACGCATCCCTCCACACTTACTTAGACTAACAAGTTCCTAATTCGAAGATCAAGGTTCATTCAATGCTCCAAATTCTCCCATATCCTGCTCATTTTCACTCCTTTTGTTTGTGTTTATTCTAGAGTATTCATTTGGTTATGCACCCATACATGTTTGGCTCTCCATGATTCATTGTTGGGCTTTGCATGCTTCATTATTCAGCTCTGCACTATCAAAAGCTCCCTTTCTCTTTCAGGTGAGGTTTTTTTTTTACCTCACTAGGCCTATACTAGAGACCATATATATTAAAACTAACAAATATATATATATATATATAGATAGATATGTATGTATGTATTCACAATATATATATATATATAGATACATCTATATATATATATATATTTACATATACATATATGTGTGTGTGTGTACATGGCATGCACAAAATGTGATTGTTACACTCTACCTACATAATATCAAGTGAGTTTAGATCAATTCATAATGCCTAATAGTTCTATACTATTTCTTTATGACTACAAATGTGTTCAATATCAGGAATACTGAGAGGGGGGTGAATTAGTATTCCATAAAACCATTCACATAAAATCCATCTAAACGTTATCACAACTCATAATGAATCAAGAAGAAATATTATGGAAACAAGACAATGCATCAACACACATGAACACTAGCATTTTTACATGGAAATCCCAAAATAGGAAAATCCACGGCGAGGATTAGCTCACTATTATATCCAGATATAGTATATTACATGGCTCCCTACTAGGACTTACTATCCTTGAAAGGCTCACATCTTGAATAAAAAATATGGCTAACTGCCAAGATACAAAAGTTATGGCTCATTGCCAAAAGTATGAACTGATGGGATACATCTTTTGTGTGTAGGGTTCAATTCCAACAAAGCTCTAAATAAGATGTACTGCTTCACACAACAGTCGCACAACAATTTTGTTCTAATCCTCAACTAATAAATCATTTAGGCTCGCATATTGAAACATTCCTCAATTCTCTTTGAACTTCACCATACCTCTATTCTTTCTCCTTTCCATGCCCACACTTTCACATGTTCACTCTACATCATACTTTTTTACTTTAAAGATTCTTACACATACACACACATATGCAAGTATATCTCATTCATCAATTAGGTAAGCCTAATTAGATGAAAGAAAACTAATAAAAAACACTCTCGTCAACACCATATAATATTTTAAACATTTTTTTCCATGTAGTGCATCATATCAAGTTAGTGAAGATCTTTAGAAAACATTCACATAGTATATTTAATCTTCTTAATGTATGACATATGTTAGATTAGCGAAGACTATGACCTAAACACAAAAACTCCAAACCAACATAGACTTCTCAAAGAAAAATCCTTTGAGATCTGATATTACATTAATTTCTCATCACATTACCATCATAGAGACTACCATTAGAATCCCAACATTAGAATGTTCTTCTTAAGAAAATGTGGAGCCCCCCACACTAATATGTAGAGAAGAGAAACAACTGTAATGTACAAATTTAAACTCTATCAATGATAACTTTCTACTCTCAACACAAAACTTCTCAAGATCCTAGAAATAATAGTCTGAATGAGTCATAATAACATGGTTAAGATGTCAAAGTCATATCTTTTCTTGCAATGAGTTCTAGACTCAAAAACCAACACACTGGTTCATCAATAAAGAACACTTCTGGTATATGAAGTAAGCTTCTCGTACAATTGTCACCATGTTGACATCAATGGAAACATAGGAAAAACCAACAAAATCCATATAAACTTTGTGCTCATGTTGCAAGACTCCATAATTCCAACAATCTCCCCCTTTTTCATTGATGGAAACATGTATATCAAAAACATTTTTTCAATATAAGGCAACTGAATACTCCCCCCTTTCAAAGATTTTATTTTTGAAAAAAAAAATTTCTTTATCTCTCTCTATCTCTTACCTCTCCCCTTTGAAATAATTGGAAAAGGACATATAGGGTTTTGGTATATGTATATGCATAAAAAATAAATCAAAAATGATATGCAACCAAAGAATGTATTAACTTGAAGAGGAGGAGCCTTTTAGTTTCTTCAAGGTATCTTTCCATGAAGCTTTTCCTTCTTCCCATGCTTATTTTGCATTTACAAGAGTCTTGTATAGTAGTTCAAGCTTAGCAAAAGACTCTATACCATCTTCCAAAGTATTGGGACTGAGATTAACTTCTGATAGACCACCAATACTATCAAGAGCACTAGATACAAGAACATGCATGAGTTTTACCATATCTCAGAGTGCCACAAACTACTTAATTACTTATGTTATTTGATCTTGTAGAGAAAATAATTTTTCCTAAAGCTACATAATGTAGGACCATCTCTAATTGTTTCTATCATCTTCCAGGCTATACATATCTACTTGAGTACTCATCTAAGTTTTACTCTTCCTTATCTCATCTCTTATATTTAGTGTAGTGTTAGACCAATTTAAGTAGAAAGAAATTAGTTCCTAAGCTTCTTTCTCACAAATCTGTACACCCTTCAATTCCTTCATCACTCTGCGATGTGCATCTACACATTTCTTCTTGATATCTTCTAAATTTTATTTTGCATATCTAATTCCAATTTGCACTTCTAGTCCAGAGATATATTCTTTCAAAAAGTTAATCATGTTTCTAAGATTGTCCACAATTGATATAGATGAATTGAAGTTAGCACCAAGGATTACCTTCTGTGATTATTTTAAATCTCCTTGAATGTTTGTACTTTCATGCTCATGTTGAGCTCTCTTTGATTCACTTTCTTCTGCAACTTCTTGTTTGATAACAACACTTTTTCTCTTCTTTCATGTTCTAGTTGCACTGGTGGAGGCTTCTTCTTCATTGGCATTCTTAGGGCTCTCTAGAATTATTTTTTCATAATGATCGATCTCAGCCTTAGTCACTTTATAATCCAATTCAGATATCCATAGTAGTTTGGATTCAATTACTTCCATATAAAAAAAATCTGTAGAAATGAGGAAATTAATATTTTCGGAGTACTTATCAGTCACATTTTCTAGAATCCTTGTTCTTTTGTTCATTCTCATTTGAAATGTTCCAAAGAATACAACAAGAGCAGTCTCTTGAGCATCTAAACCACCAAGGTTTATCATGAAATTCCTAATCTAATGAGCAATAGGTTATACATTTTTCCATTCTATCCTTCTAATTACCAGTAATTCTTTCATGGAATAAAAGACTAAGAAGACAATCAAAGTTTTGTATTGGAATGTATTTTTCTTGCTCTTCTTGATTTCCTTCAAGTTATTCAAAAGATACATTCAACATATCTCACACATGTCATAATCCATACCTCTCCTAACCATATCAATAGCATTGTAAACATCAACAGTAGAGACTGTGTGGTCATTGCTTGGTATGCAAACCTTGTGTCCAACAATCATCATATCATACCTAATGACCGGATCTTCAATTGATTGAAAAACAAGTTATTTTCCTTCGAGGGTTGTACTATTCATCTCAATTATTTCTTGTTCATTTATTTCATTCCATCTGGGAACTCGTCTAGAGGAAAATAAACTAGTTATATCTCTTATTGCTTCTCTAGTTATCAAGTGTGCTTCATCGATCCACATTGATTCATCATGAATCCTGCTCAAAATTATTCGAATGTATTTCTTCTCAAATTCAAATAGAGGGGATATCTACCATACATCCAACTTCTCAACTAATATTTTGTGTATATCATGATTTTCTTCCAATTCATTCTTCCATAGGATGCTTAATTGAACCGGTGACATTTCCTCAATTTTACTATAGACATATGTATATATATCTTTAGTGGTTAATACTCTCAGAGAAATACAAGAGAATGCACTAACAGATTATTTTGATAGATTTTTCAAAAATTTCCTCAATTTGACTTGAAATCTATCCAAAATATTTACAACCTTTGAATTATCCATTACAAAAAAGTGAAAGATTGTACAAGTAGAATACCTTTGTAATTGCCAATGAAGAATAGGATTATATGTCTAGCTTCTAGAGTACGCTTTGAATCCACTTTGATTTCTTCTTCCTTCACCAAATCTTGAAACTTTGAATTATCAAATTACTCTGATTTCTTTAAACTTCTTCTACATGCTTCTTTGTATTCACAAATTCCTTTTGTTGAATATGATTTCCTTGACACTTCTAAATTTATTTCTTTCATCCCAAATTCTTTTGCAATAAATGCTTCAAATTGCAAGTAGATCACCTTGAAATTCATGTACATTTCCATCCTCCCAAATTTTGTAAACTTCATTCTTCACACATGTGTCTAAGAAAATTTCTTCAATTTGTTACCACATTAAATATACTTTTGTCATGATGTGACATCAAGTATTGATGATGGGTTTATTAAATTTTCTAATAATTTCTCCCCCTTAGTCATTTCCAGACTCAAAATTTGATGTGTGTATCTGCACCAGAAGATGGAACAAATAAAACTGATGATTCTGATTTAGCTTGATTAAATTCTCTTTCCTTTCTCTAGATTATTTTCATCTCTTTTCTTACCTCTTCTAGATCAATGATTGGTTCATTTCTCTTTGCTGAATAGATATTTTTTTCCTTTTGTAGTCTCTAGCAGAATGTTCCAGATTGCTACAATCATAGTAAACAACATTCTTCCTTCCATACTTTCTTTTATTCAAACTATATTCGCACTAATTAGCCTTGTGTCCAAACTTCTTGCACTTAAAACATTTTTGAGAGAATGATAAAATATCATTCATTCTACTTTTGTAATTCTTTTCCCTATGACAAGATTTATTTTAGAAATAATAGAAACCATTAAAAGATAAGTACCTTTGAGCATTAAGTTGTCTAATGGGATTCATTCTGTTATTGCTTCTTAAGTCCTTGATTTTTCCATCTTTGCATCGAGTCTTCTTGTTAGGAGGTTTCTTTTCTTTGAAATCTATCCTTCTTCAAATCCTAAACCACTTTTATCCATTGTAGGCCTCTGAGAAATAATCAACTTATCAAGCATTGCAATGCTTTCCTTGAATTTATCCTCAAATATTTTTTCCTTTTCCAAATATTATTTCATAATTTCCACTTCTTGCTCAAGCTTGACACATTCATCCATCTTCCTTTGAATTTCAATTTTCTGATAGTCTTCAATTATTTTCTTTTCTTCCAATTGTTGTAGTATTCTGGTGATATCATCATGTTCTCTTATTAATTGATCACAAGCTTCTTCATATTTTCTCCTCAGATTCTTGATACAATAATTTGCTTCCTTCAACTTATTCTTTAGATCTTCATTTTCTTTTGAATGCTCAGTAGAGATCACTTCTAGAGGAAAAATATTTTTTATATTCAAATTATGGGACCTTCCTCAAGCTATTAGGATTCATTAGAGGAACCAAGCTCTGATACCAATTGTTGAATATCTGGAATGCTAAGAGGGGGTGAATTAGTATTCCATAAAACCATTCACATAAAATATATCTAAACATTATCACAACTCTAACTAAATCAATAAGAGAGAACATGGAAACAAGACAATGCATCGACACATATGAACACCAGGAATTTTAAGTGGAAAATCCAAAATGGGGAAAACCACGGTGAGGATTAGCTCATAGTATATTATATCTAGATATAGTATACTACATGGCTCACTACCAGGACTCACTGTCCTTGAAAGTCTCATATCCTGTCTCATAGCCTAAATACAAAAGATGGCTAACCACCAAGATACAAAAGTTATGGCTCACTACCAAAAGTATGAACTAATGGAATACACCTTCTATTTGTAGGGTTTAGTTCCAATGAAGCTCTAAATAAGAAGTACTACTTCACACAACAGTCACACAACAATTATATTTTGATCCTCAACTGATAAATCATTTAAGCTTGCATATTCAAACATTCCTCAATTCTCTTCACACTTCACCATACCTCTCTTCTTTCTCCTTCCCATGCCCACACTTTCACATGTTCACTTCATATCATAATTTTTTCCTTCAAAGAGTCTTACACACATATATATGCAAGTATATCTCATTCATCAATTAGGTTAGCCTAATTAGATGAAAGAAAACTAATAAAAAACACTCTTGTCAATACCATATAATATTTTACAACATTTTTGGACATGAAGTGCATCATATCAAGTCGATGAAGATATATAGAAAACATTCACAAAGTATATTTAATCTTCTTAAAGCATGGCATATGTTAGGTCGGCCAAGACTAGGACCTAAACACAAAAACTCCAAACCAACACACTTCTCAAATCAAACACCTTCCATATCTAATATTACATCAGTTTATCATCACATTACCACCATAGTGACTACCATTAGAACCACAACATTAGAATGTTCTTCTTAAGAAAATGTGAAGTCTCCCACATTGATATGCAAAGTAGAGAAACAATTGTAATGTACAGAGTTAAACTCTATCAATGATAACTTTTTTCTCTCAACACAAAAATTCTCAGGATCCTAGAAATAGTAGTCTAAATGAGTCATAATAGCGTGGTTAAGATGTTAGAGTCATATTTTTTCTTGCAGTGAGTTCTGGGCTCTAAAACTAACACACTGGTTCATCAGTAAAGAACACTTCCGGTAGAGAATGGATTCTAGAATATCAAGTAAGCTTCCCGTACAGTTTTCACCATGTTGAAATCAATGAAAACATAGGAACAACCAACACAATCCATAAACACTTCATGCTCATGTTGCAAGACTCCATAATTCTAAAAAAATTACAATCTCTTGTATGATATCCATATGTTTTCCATGAATCTTTAAATATCTAGGGTTTCATATTGATGTTGTTTACATTGGGTTTTTCATTTATATTCTTTATGCCTTATAATGAAAATATGTTGTATGTGATGTCAATGTTTGTCACAATAACCTATAACTCAATATCTAGGGTTTCAACTTACACTATTTATGAATTTCAAGTATTTCAGTTCAATTTCAAGGCTTTCATTTTATTCTATATGTCTAGGAATATATATCAGTTGTATGCACTGTAATTTTTTGTCACCCACCACCCTATAACTCAATATCTAGGGTTTCAACTTGTACTATTTATGGATTCCAATGTATTTTTTTTACATACAATGTGATTCTTACACCTGATGGAACCCCTCAAAATATTCTTGCTTCCATTTTTGCAATTGTGTAAAATTTGGCTTGGACCCTCATTTCTGGCTTAGGGTTGTGTTCCTTATAAATGTGTTAGGGTTCTATGATTTAAAACCCTCCAAAATTGGCTTATAAACCCAAGAAAAACCCTTGGTCATTATATTGTTGCATTGAGCTGATATTCTTGATCTCTAGTTGTATAAGTTACCTCTTATGCCATTTATGTCATTGTATTTAACAACCCCCTAAGTTTAGGTGTGTCAGTCACCTTGATATTTTTTCTGGTATTAAATTTTCCTATGGTCGAAGCTTAATTTTAAAAAATTATTTAAATCTTTAGCCTTCATCCTTTATGGGTAAATTTCTCATTCGCCTAGAGATGACCCCCTTTTAAGTTAACTTTTATGGAATGTGAAAAATTAGGATTTCATGCTGGTCATTTGATCATAAGGAGTTGATCCTAGTTGTTCCCTATGCACCCGCGCTGATTTATTCCTTCTTATTTTATTCACATGAGCTGACAAGCTTCAACCACATGTCTGGAATATTGGTGGTCCCAATCTCTTTGGTGGAGATAGTTGGCGCCATTCAAGGAGGATCAACAGTTGCAAGTTTGAGATGTGGCCACATCTTGACCACTCCCTACATGCCCATGTTGGTTTATTTCATGTTATTTTAAATACACGGGCTAGTAAGCGAGACGACACCTATCACCTATTGAGAAAATTTCCAAGCTCTGATGATGGTGATTACTTTGTAAGGAAGCAAATTGATGGTCGATGGTGGGTGACATGGGTCAATCTTGACAATTCCCTGCCATCCTATAAGGGGCCCACTTGTGTCCCGTATTCTTTAGCAGACACTCGGTAAAGTGCCACGTGGACTATTGCAAAGGACTTAGAAGGTTTTTGGTAAAGATAGAGGCTATTGGAGATATTGGCCAAGACCGTTCTAAAATAAAAACAATGTTAAATTAGAACTGATTCTTGGGCACGCATGTGAAGTTTGGAAATATTTTTGTGGCCATGAAATTTGTTAGGAGCTAGTACACATGGGAAGGTGAAATTGAAGGAAGGGTACATGTAGATATTCTTAAGAGAAATCATGATCGCTCTCTGTTGTATTACTGTGATCAATTGTAAGAAAATTAATTCCCATGGGCAAGTGGGTAAATGTGACATGATAGGTTTGGTTAAAAAACTAAGCATGTGGTTAATGTACAAGTTAAGCAGATGCTTATCTCACTCAAGTTTCTTGATTAGGAACAAGTATCAAATGCATGTGTTTAATTTTGTCATAATTAATAACCCTGACCATCTAACCATTGATTCACATCAAAGTATGATTGATAGTTGAGATTCAAAATTAGGGTAATTGATTATCAATGCTCTCACACAGCTTTCCTAGAAAATAAATGTAGACATGCACCACTTGCTCTATTTAATGAAGGTCACCTAGTTGATTATTCTCATCATTTGATTGCTTATGAGAATTAGGAGTTTGAAAGTAAGTGTGATTTTGAGCTTGTTATTTCTGAGTAGGGTTGTGTCTCTATTTTGGGAAAATTTAATAAGTTGCTAAGTGAGGAAATGGGAAAGGTGGGTGTGAACATTAGCCTAGTCCACAGATCAAAGAGGCTCAACCCTCTTGAATCAGTACAATTCTCCCCAAGGTGAATGGGATATGCTAGAAATCCCTATGACACCAAAGAAGAAAGTGAGAGTTGCCAAGAATTCTACACGAGGTATGCTCAAACATGCTTATCACCTAAGAGTTCAAGTTATCTCAGAGGAATTGACCAAAGGAAAGGAGAAGAAAGTTGATAGGCTAGAGAGGGAAGTTGCAAGAAGGAATAGTTATCATCGAGCTTACATGGGATGCCATCATTCTCCCATTGAAGTCTCAAATGATTCCTCTAATAGTGGAGATGAAAATAATTTTGGTTATCATCAATATCTCATGTCTACAACAGATTTGGTTGATTTTGAGGATGAGGTGGTGATGGATACTCCACTTACAATAAGGACACCAAGTGGGCACACCTACTTTGTTGATGGCAAGGAAAAGTAGCACCCTATTCCCTCTCTTAGTGGGTGCTCAATTTTTTTTGGGTCCTTTGTGTTATCTTGCTCTATTTGGCTAAGTGTATTGTGATATGGGTCTTTATTTACTTTTCCCTTTGGTGCTGATGGTGACGTTTCTTGAGTTGGAATGAACTTACATGTTTTTGATGCTACAACAATGACACTTTTTGAAGAATGGTGGGTCTGCTTTGGCTAATGGTTTTTGGAGTTCTCTTTTGCTCTCCC
>VDFB02049217.1:58589147-58671358 GCA_007258455.2 Sequoia sempervirens
GACACTAGGAGTGGAAGAAGTTTATTTGATTAGGTGTCACAATGGTTCAATGCATCTGGAGAAGGGAAGTGTGTGCTTAGTGGCTCAAATAAAATCTAAAGGATCCATGGTAGGAGATGGGGGCTCAATGGATTCAGAGGGTGTGATGGTAGGAGATGGGGGCCCACTCGATTCAGAGGATGTGATGGTTTCGATGGTTTGAGTGGTGCTAGGGGTGGTATCATCAATGATAGGTGTTGGGTGGAGAAGGGTCCAATCACTAATGTCTATGGATGATGGGTTGGGATGGCATGATTCCATGAATTCAAGGTGGGAAGTAGATGTCTTCTTTGTTATAAGTCCTTGGAGAACTTTTGGAGTGAAAAATTTGAATACTCTAGGCTAACATGGCATGGTAGGAGTGGATGAAGGATTATGGATTGGTGGACTAGGATTAGATGGGGGAATGGGATCATGCAGATCATGGGATGGAAGGGATGGGGGGCTATGTTCTTGAGGTGGACTGGATGGGATGGTAGGATGTTGATCTAGAGAAGGGGACATGTTGGAATTCTTTGGATTAGGCTCTTGGCATGACTCATTGTGTGTGGAAGGCATGATAATGGAGTCTTGGTGGGGCTCTTCAAGTGGGGAGGATGGAGGGATGGAGGATTCAAAACATTCATGGGAATGGATTTTAGTGACACTAGGAGTGGAAGAAGTTGATTGGATTAGGGTGTCGTCGATGGGTTCAATGAATCTTGGAGAAGGAAGTGGGTGTTTAGTAGGCTCAACGGATTTAAAAGATGTGATGGTAGGAAATGGGGGCTCAGTGGATTCAGAGGGTGTGATGGTTTCCTTGGATTGAGATCTCTAGGGTTTCCTTGAATGAGAGTGAAGAAGATTGTTGTCCTATGTCCTAAACCATAAGCAATGCCAATTTTCCACCTTTCAAATACAAAAAAAGTAGAAATATCATAAGGAGATGCGAATTTGAATAATTTTAGCACCAACAAACATTTTATTTTTAGCATTTTGAAAAAATTAATCATTTTGATTTAATTTCTTATTTTAAAATTCAATATAAAATTGAAGTAGTATGAATCTCACTCATCTTATAAAGTGTTTCCTATATTTAAGGCATGGTGAAGTGATATTTTAGAATTATGCATGGACTCATACAATGTGATGCATCAATCAACTATTAAATATTAGAGTTAAATATTTATTTTTTATTAATCTAAATATAGAATATTTTAATGAAATTATTGACTTCTAATAATGTACTAAAAATGTATTAATATATGTATTAATTATTGACTCACATATTTTATAGAGCTAGCTCTTTTGATGTTTTTTTTTTGAGACACTATTTAGGTAGCATTTCTTTTTTAGTAGTTGGAGAAAGAAATCTAGAAAATATGTTTCAATTTTGGTGTCTTTGATCTTGTTGAAGTTAGTAAATATTGTATCCTCTTCAAATGTTTCTTGCCTCTAGAATGGTAGAGTGCAATTATCTTTTATTATAGTTTGGAATTTTTGGAATTTCAATAATATTTAAATAAAAAAAATTATTGATTTGTTGAAGTTTACATTAGGTTTAGTGTTATTTAGTAGTATGATGAATACACTTTTATTTCTCTAAAATCCTTTGAACATTCCACTTGATTTGTTGTTGATTGATTTTTTTTATCATAATTGTGATATCAAAATGTTTAACCTATTCTAAGCAATTAAAATACAATGGAAAAACATAAGGAAACACCTCAAGATTAGCCTAAGAAATTTGTAAATGTAAAGAGGAAGAGTGTAAAATGATGCTAAATAGATATACCTCCCTTTTGCAGTTGAAACTCCTTGGTTGGCCCTTGATTTTGATTTGATTTGTATGCTCCTTGGTGGCTCTTGATATGGCTAAATGCAAGGCTTAACTATATGCTTGAATATAGATGCAAATGGATGAAATTGATGGCTAGATGAGTGCACAAAATGGCAACATTTAGTTGCAAAATGACTATGTGTCCCCCAAATGCCTTAGAGGATGGGGTATTTATAGAGAAACTTGAATTCTCTAGAGAATTCAATGGTTGGGATTTATCCAACAAGGCCAAGATGAAGGGATAAGGTGAGTTGAGGAATCTCAAGCCCTCACATTTTGACATGTGGAATGTGAAGTGGATAAAGGTAGGATGATGTGTAGGTGATGTGGAAGGGAGGTACATGATGTGGAGGAAGGATAAGTACCTTCCAAGTACATTGGAGGATGAGAAGATTCCTTGGGGGAAAAAATGTGAATTAAAAATTCACATGCTTGGGAGAATCTAGTGGATAAGAGAGGGTCTCCAAAAAGGTGGGAGTTTGTCAGATGTGACTTAATGTGACAAGTCAAAGATTCTAGAAGATGCATGGAAAGAGGGGATTCTAGAAGGAATAAAATGTGAATTAAAAATTCACATGGGGAAGAGTGGAACCTAGGGTGAATAAAAAGGAATTAAAAATTCCTTGGGGGATAGGGAGAGTTGACTAAGGTACTAATCAAGTTTCACTAATCAGTAATTAGAGTATAATTAGGGGTTAATGAGGATTAGAAGCCAACTTGCAAAATTTGGAGGATGTGACACATCCTAATCAAGGATTAGGCATGTACACATCCTTAATGAAGAGATTAGGAGATGGATTAGGATTAGATGAAAATAACATGTAAGGAATTAAATAAATGTAATATTTATTTAATTCATTTGATGAAAAGGGGATTAAGGAGGGTAAGGTATTTAATTATTAATTAAATACCTTAGAGATTTGACAGAATTAAGGATATTAATTAAATAATAGTAATATTATTTAATTAACTTGGATAAGAGGATGTTTAGATGAAAAGTGGTAAATTTGGATTAATTAAGTGTCCAAATTTGGATGTCTACAATAATAATGTGAGTTGAAAATGATTTTATCATATTTTTCTACATAAAGGTTTAAATTTTAAGATCAAACCATTTATTTAATTTACTTCTTGTTAGCCTAATCTCTTTTGATTTTTATTTTTTTTAAATCTCCTATATTTTAGATTAGAATGGAAATTCAAACATAGAAAACTAGAAAAATAGAGAAAAGAAATAAAATCTCAAAAAAAGAAGAATCATTCAAAGGTAAAAATTTCTTTAAAGCTAGTGAATAATAAATAGCCCCATTGAGAAAATATATCATTATTGAACACTAAGCTATCCAACATCATTGTGACCCATCTACAAGGCTTCAAAGATAATAAATCTTAGATATTTTATACTTTTAGAAGAGATAGAATAAGTTATTCTACCTATGTTGAACCATGTCAATTTGGTCATCAATAAGAAGGATCATAGAGGCTAACTATGCATTTCCATCTAGACTAGATGAAATAAGATAAGTTTTTAATGACACATGGATCATGTGTTTTACCATTAGATTATAATTGGATTTTCAATGTACACCTATATAATTTTACACAATTAGATATTTTCCCCTTCAGAAGTCTACTATACATGAATAATTAGTTGTCGTTTCTCAAAAGAGGAATTCCACACTTAAAAATTACCTATTCTCATCTTACTCATTCTCCTACATCTAGAATTTTAAAATGAGATAAAATATCATGTGTAAATTATAAATTAATTTTTGAAAGATGAATTAGGATGAAAATGAAAATATTGTTTACCATCAATGTGGGTTTTGAAAAATTCTACCTTTTTCATTCACTCTAGGTGCCCACAAAAAAATTGAAAAATGAAACAAAATAAAGTGCATCAAGTATAAGAGTTGGATCAAAATATATAAAATAAGGAAAATAAAATATAATATACTAGTTAGGTGTTAATTATACCTATGTCACCTCACCTAGATGGATTTTTAATATATTATAATCTAAAAGCTTAGTCTATATACCAAAATTAGTTTAGGTTTGTTGCCATCATTTTCAATCACCCCCTTTCAAAAAAATGAAAAATCTTCACAAAGTACTTAGCTAAATCAAAGAGTTACTTTTGTCATTTTTTAGCCAAGTTTTCAAAGCTATATCATATTGATGCAGTTTTAGAAAATTTCCTTCTCACTCGACAAGCTTAATATTTGAAGTCTATGTCTCAATCTTTGTGACAAGTTGTTTAATTTTCAAGCACTTGTCAAAATAGCTTTGTGGCTAAAGAAGGGAATCAAATGGGAGAAGAATGAAACAATTAAGAAACTTGGTGGTCTTTCACAAAGTTTTAAAACCTTTGTTGGTTCTTGACAAGGTTCTCAAAATTTCTTTATTCCCACCTTGGTTTTCAAGTTAAGTTTTGGTTATTTTCCTAACTGCTATTTATCATAGTAAGAAGGGGTTAATGAATAGATTAAGATGTTTCAAAATTGTTCAATAAGGCAGCATATGAGTGGGTTTTCATAACTAAGTTTTACTCTAAGGTATTTCAAAAACCTGCCTAGAAACATATAACCAGTGCATTTGAGGCCAAACATTGCTTTATTATTAGTGATATATTTATAGAAAGGAAAGTTGCTTACATAAATAAAAATTTTCATCCATGAAGATAAAGATCATTCACCATGAGCATAAAATGAAAGGCTATAAATAGTGAACATGAAAGAAAAAATAATATTTCCAAGATATTCCCATAATATAGAGCATTTTGAAATCCAAAAAGATAGATATATTTATATATTTATTATAAATGTTTGTATTACATCATTACAAAAAGAGGGATTCAATAGGACAAGGGGTCTTAGGCACAAAGAGTAAAGATGAGGACTTTTATTACCTCAATAACTTCCTGCATACAATCTATCTATGCAGGGGAGAAGAGGTTCTCATTTAACTCCACAAAGTGGGAAAAGGTTTCCATATTATTGTACTTCAGTCCAACATGCAGTAGTGCAAGTGCTTGACCAGCTCACACGTTGTGTAGTGTAGATGCAATGTAGATTGCATCATCAACCAAGCCCATAATTAGATGAATAAAAATACCTCTTAGGGTATCTTCGATGCACAATAGGTATTGTAGACGAACCAGACACTCGGTAGCTCACAACCCCCATTCAAAACTTTTAGAGGTGCACACAATGTTGTATAGGAAACACTCAAGGAAACTAGAATTGTGGACATGCACATATGACATAAAGTGCTTGTCGATAATCTTTTGAATCACTTCCTCTTCCACATCATTGTAGATTAGGAACATTTCCCTAAGTTTTTATATGACCAACCTATGAATGACATTGCACTTGACCCCATCAATGACCAAAAAATCACCTCTAATCTCTAGAGCTTCATCACTCAATGTGCTTGACATGATTGAAGTAAAAATTAAGATTGTGCAAGTAAGCAGTGATAAATTTGATTTATAGAAGGGAGAGAGAAAGCTAGAAGAGTTCACTTAAGAGAAATTAATACTGAAGGTACATCCAAATTTCCTTAAAATCAATGAACTCAACAAGGTGATGTGATGGGAACTTAGTGAATGAGATAGAGACATTGGTTAAATCCTTTGCATTTAAAGAAATCACATGGAACCATCTGTAGGTGGCTTCCCAATAGTCACTGGAAATTGAAGGTGGCAAACATTTCACACATGAGTAGGCCACATGGCCTACTTAAAGCAAGAAAATATTCATTCTCCTATCATATCAATCAAAAAATGGGGATGTAATCATAACCATCCTTAAAAATAGAAATTAATGAATGTGTTGCCATAATTTGACAAAAACTAGTCAATTTTTGACCAACCTTTTATTTGTCCAGACGACGGTTGGTGTCCAAGAACCGGTTTTCAAGAAATCCTAACCATTACAATGTAAAAATTATCCCTTCATTGGATATTGTAGGGGTTTGAAATTTTGATCCCCTTTACATTGTGATGCATGAATGAGAATTAATCATAATAGAAGGATCAAATTTTGTAGTTTTAATATATTGTTGTGAATGTTTATTGTCTATGTGCAGTAAATTGTGAGTTAGATGCTAATGTTTATGAATAAATTTGTGAGCTTAGATGAACATTTGGATATTCCTTCCCTGTCATGGTGTTTTTTTATTGGTGTTTGATTCATTTATTTGCAGCAAATTTTAAGATCGTATTGAGTTGAGTCAGCAAGCTTTGATAGTGTAGTCTATGAGCTATGCTATTAATTTTTTGCTAGTCCATTTCAGCATTGAAATTAGTTTCTTTAGTTTTGAAAGAATTTTCCTTTGCATCTATATCATGGCTATGAGTAGGTGCTAGTTTTCCTTTCCTGCTTTCTAATCAAAAGCATACCCTCATTTTCATATATTTTCAAAAAAATCAAAATTATATCAGAAGAGGGAGTTGGACCTCAATTAAAATTTAGAGAAAGATTACCAATGCAATGGTTATATCTCCAATTGTTGTTGATCAATTAGTCCTTATTGGGGAATTATAGAGTCATTTTGTGTTTAATCATATAAAGGAAAAATTTGTTCACCAACAAGGTTAAATTCATGTTTGTACTTGTACTTAGAGATATTTTTTAATCTCTAGATTAAAAAATTTCAAGGAAAAAATATATTCTATAGATATCAATAATGATGTGAATGTCATGATGATGGTCATGGCTAAATTACCCGTGTACCAATAGTAACAAAAATTGAAGATAAAATTATTTTTCTTTTTTTTTTCATCAAATTTATAGGTATTTAGCATTCAAAACGTAGGCATCTAGGTAGGGAGTACGTACATGCTTTATTTTTTTATTTTGTGTGATTTTTTATATTTTGTTTAAGATTTAGAGTTTGGTTGGATCATGGCCCAAATTTCAATGTTATCCTTAAATTGCATATTTTTATATATAATGAGTTACCTAGACATTATCTAAATCACCTAAGCAATCCATGAACCACTTGAGTGATTCTCATATCACATCTATTGAAAAGAGTGATTTCAAACAAGGATCCTATTTTCATAATTTTCTATCAATTTTAAAGAATTTTATGAAAAACTATATTTTCTAAGAGTTTTTAATAATATTATTATTTATATTTTTTGAAAGTGGGGGTTTATTCTATAGGACCCTTACTTAGGTGGAATTTATCTAGAGGGTAATCATGGCCCCCTCATACTATGGGGGGTATTTTTATGGAAAAATAGGTCATCCTCTAATAATTTAGGTTAGAAAAAGTGGATTTTATTCTAATAATGTGCCCTTCAACTTAAATATATTATGATAGGTTTACTTAATAAGATGTAGAATAGATCATCTTATGATTCACTATCATGACTAGAAGTGGACTATCACATTATATGATGTCTAGAATATTATCGGTGTCCCCAACCAAGGAGATATGTTAACACTAATTGAATGAGATGATGATGGTGAGATACTATATTGGGTTACCCATATGAGTGAGGAGAGATTTGGGATAAAAAGATGGTCTTATTGAATTTAGTCCCTATGCCTTAAATTCCACCTCTATGAAAGGTTAGCATTATCTTTATTTCTTCATAGTTGTTGGCAGATAAGGTCCTTATCCTTCTTTATTAATGGCTTCCAATACTTAGTTTGTGGGTGAAAAGATAGTCATTTTTGGGGGGATCAATATTCTAGTACTTATTCAGCTACTTCTATATATAATATTTCATAGCATTAAGTGTTATATTTACCAGCCACTCCTTGATCATGGGGTGGATTCTTGAGCACACTTGGCCATATTTACAAGCTATTCTTGAGTTGGATCCATCACTCCCCATAGAAATTAGATGTTGTATATTAGGTCTTTAGGTCTCAAAATCTCCACTTTATTTCTTAGAAAAAAAATATGCTCACAAGGCTTGGTTTGTCAACATGTGGGAAAAAATTCTTTCACCAAAAAAACTATAGGGGACTCTGAGCTAACTCAAGAAGAGTGGGTTTTATCTTCTATAAATTTTTGAGATAACTTAAAATCAGGAAGGTATTTCCAATAGTGTAACTTAATAGGTATTCAAATCACCTATGATAAATAATAATAAACTAAATGATAGCTAAACAAAAATTTCCTACTCAACCCCTAAGAATATCATTGGACTAAGTAAATTAGTTATTTTTAACCCCTATATAATTGATATAACACATTGGAAACTAATTCAAAGTGGGTTAAATTGTAGAAAATTATCTTCTTTGCTCCTTGCACACTATGATATTGAAAGCAATGAAAATTAGAATTGAAAATAAATAAATTTTATATTTTTTTAAAGTGTAAGTGATTGTAACACATACAAGAGATTGTTCCTATTCCAAGGTAACAAATTCATAATTAGAAAGGAAAAACAACAAAGGGAAAGTGACAAGATAAAGAGGATCTACTTATTTGAAGCATCAATGCACATCATTCATAGTTTTATCTACTTAGTTATTCATCATTGAACTATCTTGAACTCATATGCAACCATACAAAAGAGTTATCACAACACCTAATATATTTATAATTATGTAAAATCTATCTAATGTTATTCATAGAAGCAAATGTGTTGAAGAAAAAAATTAACTAAGAAGAACATTGTCTATGGAGCTCTCTTCAGGTGGTGTGGCATTTTCAAATTTTCACAAGGTGGGAAATCCTACTTCGAAGGTTTGTTGTAATGGCAGTAGGTGTGTTGATGGTCTAGAGGCATCAGTTGAGGGACTAGCTAATGGTATTGTTGATGGTACTTTATTGCCTATTATTTTGATTTCTCTGGTCTTTGTAGTCGTTGATTCTCTGTGTGAGCAAGTGGGGGCCCCAAAGGATGATGTTGGTGGAAGTTTTTCATTAGGTACTGGGCCAAGATTCCTACTATTGTGCCTAGTGATAATTTTTAGAAATGTGTTGAAGGAATGTCTGATGGAACTTGGTGGGTTAACCTCTTTGGGTCCAAACTAAAAGGTAAGAGTTCTTCCCCTCGAGTTAATTTCGTTGTTAATCTAGTTTTTGGTGAGTACTCTATCTCTATTCATGATTGTATCATTGAGAAAATTCTATATTCTATGGATATGTATCTTGTGGGGAAGTTCTTAGGTCACCACCCTCACATCCAGTTGGTTTGTAAGCTTGCTTTTAATCATTAGAGGCTCAAGGTGAAGGTGGAAGTTGCTGCGATGGAAAAGAAATTTTTCTCCTTTTCAATTTCCTATGAGGAAGACTTGCTTTGAATCCTTTCTAGGGGCCCATTGTTTGTTGGAAAATATACATTGGTTATGAAGAAATGTGATCCTGGTTTTTCCCCTAGCTCTTGTTCATTTTTTCTAGCTCCAGTCTAGGTTCGATTACTTGGGCTTCCTTTGGAGTTCTAGGATAAACAAGTGTTTAAGGGTATTGCTTGTACCTTTGGGAAATGGTGTCTATTGATCAAATGACCTCTTCCAAGAAAATATTGGTGTATGCCCATTTTTGTGCTATTATTGATCAATCTATTGATTTTCTTGCAGTGGTGAAGATTAACTCAAAGTTGGGAACATGAAATTAGGAGATTGAATATGATTCTATCCCTTTTTATTTCTTTCATTGTAAAAAATTGAGGTATTGCGCTAAGAAACATCTATCTAAACCTCCCCTTAACCCTTCCTAGCCTCGTTGCAAGGAGTCAAAGGAAAAGGAGAGAATTTTACTGGCTCTGTCTTTTGGGAAACTGGTCAATGTTGTTTCAGAGGTTAGTGCTTCAGTCACAAAACTTGTTGCTCAGAAAAAGGTGCCTATAAATGGGCCCCTTCTCTTGCAAAAGGTGAATATGCAATGTGCTAGTTCTAGGACTATTCTTGAAGAGTAGATGATTCAATTGGCAGCCCCATCTTCTGGATAGAAGGTAATTTCTACTATTTTAGAGGTCAATGAACCAGTTTCAAAATTGGTTTCTCAGAAGGTGGTGCCTATGTCAAATGGGTCCCCTATCTTGTAGAAGGTAAATTTTCTATGTTCAAGTAATGAGGATGCTCTTGTGGAGTAGGTTGTTCATTTGGTGTGTTATAAAAAAATATTTGGTGGTTAATTTTTTATTGAGAAGTCTCCTATGGAGCCTTCTTCTAAAGGTAATTCAATCTATGGGGGTCAAGTGGATTTTGAGGGGTTACCTCACTCTAGTATGGAGGATTTGACTATCTCCTCCCTTGTGGCTATTACAGGGGTAGAGGATTATGTTATGTCTTCCTTGTCCTCATAGAGAAAGTGATCACCTCTTCTGTCATTGGAGTGGATAAGTCTTCTAGTATAGGTGAGGTTGGAGATCCTCCTTTTACCATATGTAGTCAAATCAAGAAACAAGAGAAAGCCTATTTCCCCTTTTAGAGTTTTAATAAGGAATTGCTAAAGGTTGGACTGTGGGTCAAAACTAAGGGGTAGATGTAGGCCCACTTTACAACAAAATAGGGGTAAAGAAAGCAAGCTTGATATTGTGGAAGGGTCCCAAAAGACAAAATTTGAGATGTGCTTGAAGAGCACACCTCAAAAATCCTTATGAAAATTTTATCCTAGAATATAAGAATAACCCTCACAAGTAGGATCTTCTTTCCAATTTGGTGAGAGATCATCATCTAGATATTGTCGTTATTTAGGAAATCAAGATGGACTTTGACAAGGTCAGAAAGTTAAAAAATTGATTGTTTAAATATTCTAGTTTTCATTATTTTGATTCTGATGGTGCTTCTGGGGGAGTTGCTACATTCTGGAATCCAAATGTGCTGAAAGGTATTGCTGTGTTTAGGGAATTTAACCATATAGCCACGTATTTTTGGAACTCTCGAGATAAATTTTTGTGGATCTTGTCCAAAATTTATGATCCTAATTTGAAAGTGCGAGAAAAATATTTTGGGAAAATTTGAATGGTTTTAAATCATGTTTCATAGAAGCTAGCTAGTTGGTTATGGGTGATTTTAACACCCTGGTTAATGAAGTTGAAAATAAATGGGGCTCCCAAACTATTGTTGATAGTAGGTTTGATCTTATGGGATTTATTAATGATAATGATCTGATTAATGTTGATCTTCATGGAGTGTCCTACACTTGGTCCAATAGGAGAATTAGTGATGCCCTTATCCAAGTGAAGTTAGATTGGGAACTCATTTCCCTGGAGTGGCTCCATTCCTATTCTTGTTCTCTTTCAGCTCTTACAAGGTTGGGTTCTAATAATTTTGCAATTTCCTTGTTGGTGGACCTTTTTGGGAGATGAAAATATTTTCCTTTCAAATTTGAGAAGATTTGGGTTAATCACCTAGAGATTAGAGATAAAATTTATTCTTGGTGAAACATTACTATGGATGGTTCTATGATGTAGAGGGTGGAGAAGACATTAGCTTCTATTAAGTGCAATGTCAGGGGGTGGAATAGATATTCCTTTGGTAATATTTTTTAGGATAAGGCGGTGATTAAGGAGGAGCTTGATTGTCTTCAACTTTCTTTTTAGTCTTCGGGTTATGACCCTGTTATAGCTTTGTAGGAGAGCTCTCTCCTCTCCAAACTGCATAATATTATTGTGAGGGAAGAAGAATTTTAGAAGCAAAGATCGAGGGCTATCTAGTTATAGAGTGGTTATCGGAACATTATATTTTTTCATCTTTCTACTTTGAAACACAAGGCTACTAACTAGATCAATTTTATCTCTTATCGTGGTCAATGACTAGATAAGGAAGATAGACAAGCTGATTCTTCATTCTTCTCTAAGATTTTATCTAATAATTTGAATTTGGATCTAGTTTTTCAAGATCCTTTGTTGAAAGTTATCCCTAAAATCATCTCTAATGATTTGAATAAGATGTTGTGCTACATTCCTTCAAATGTTGAGAATACAAAGGTGGTTTACTCTTTAGTCTCGATTCCTTAAAAATTGGGTGCTTCTGCCTTCAATGAGTTTTGTCCTATCAGTCTTTGTAACTACATCTACAAGATTTTCTCCAAAGTGTTGGCCTTGTGTCTTGAAAAGGTTCTCCCCCTGATTATTTCTTCTCAGCAAAATGAGTTTTTCCCTAGAAGAATTATTTTAATTCTATTATTTTGGTGCATGAAAATATTCATTCCTTGTGTGTCAACAAGAAGGCTAGGGTTTCTTTTTAAAATTAGATCTAGAGAAGTAATATGATAGGGTTAACTGGTAGTTTTTACTCATAATTTTTAGGGCATTTGGTTTCTCTAATATATTTTTGTAGATTGTGGAACAACTGTTTTCCACCCCTACCTTCTATGTGTTGGTTAATAGCTTTCCATCTCCTTTTTTTAAGAGTTTGAGAGGCTTAAGGTAGGGTGATCCCATTTATCCATTTTTTTTATCATTATGGTGAAGTCTCTATTGGCATATGGATTCTAGTGTTGTCAATGATGGCAACCTCAGTCATTTATTTGGTTCACACTTTAGTATCTAATCATACTAGAAGATAGATTAAAGAACAGGGTATCCAACTAAAGTTGAATCTATCAAGTGGTTTTCATTACCAATTTATTAGTTTTGATTGTGGATCTTCGAGAAAGTCTTTGGCTATATGAAATGTCTTATTCTCATTTTTTGTGTTGTTGCATCAATCGGTGTACAAGTTAGGAGATCCTGTCATTCAATTTTCTATTCATCATTGTATGAAGGCTGACTAATTGAATGTTGGGTATTGCAGATGTTTAAGGTGGAATTGTTTGAAGTATTTTGTGTTGGAAATTTTGTTTTGGGTCCTAACTATGCTATGGCCAACTTTCGTGGATGCACATTAAATGTTACTCATAATTCGAGCTGACAGTTGGAAAATATTTTCTATTTTATTGAAGTCGACATATAGCAATTGAATCCTTGGTGGTGGAAATATATAAATGAGATTGGTTAATTCATTTTGGTGTGTATGCGTGAGTGTTCTATATGTGTTGATCTGTGTGTGAATATCAGAAGAGCAGTTGAAGGATTTTCACTTGTGCAGAAGAGGATTTTGTGAAGTGAATTAAGGCAGAGCAGAGCAAAGTACAAAATCAGATAGAAGGTCCAAAATCTGATCTATGAGCCTAACCGAAGCTGTAATCAGGCATTTGTAGATGCTACTTTCTCAGTTCAACCTTTTTTTTTAATCCAAATCTTTTGTAAGGTAGTGAGCCTTCCTTATTTTGAGAAGTGAGATCTAGGAAGTGTGCTTGAATGCAAGTGCATTCCCATTTTGTAACACTTATATTTTGAGTACTCAAATTATGGACTGACCTCCACCGTAGTTTTTCCCCTAATAGGGTTTCCATGTAAAAATCCTTGCATTATGGTGTTGTGGCTTATTGATTTATGCGCATGCACTTTCTTTTGATTGAATGTTCTAGACACTTGAGAGAACAGATTAACAAAGTTAAAAAATGCACAACACTGATTCAACCCCCCCTCTCAGTGTTGCTTGAGTCCAACACTGATTAAAAATTTGAGGTGGATCCTGGAATGTAATGGACTCTAGTAGTCTTCAGCAGTAGGTTTTGGTGGCACTTGATGACCTTAATCAGTCTAAAGAAGAAGTCCAGGAATTGAAAGTGTAGAGATATAAATTTGACCACTTCCATATGGTCAAAGACGTCTCTGTAATCATCCCTTTGTTCATCTACTTCATCCTCTTTTCTGATATTAATTAAATCATTCATTTAATTAATATTTCATTTCCTACATAAGGTTTCCAAAGTATTTAATTTAATAAATACTTTCCCCCTTTTTCCTCTCTCAATTAAATAAATATATCACTTTATTTAATTTAGTCATATTACCTTTTTGAATTTTAAATTTATTTTTAATTCCTCACTTTCTCTCTCATTGTCACATCCTCCAACTTTTACAACTTGGTCTCTAATCCCTCTTAACCATCTAACCCTCTTTTGACCATAATTAATTTATGGTTAAGATGTGCACACCCCTAATCATCATTAGGGTCACATCCTCCATAATTTTCCACTTGCCTTTAATATGTCATTAATTTGTCTAATCAGGTACTTGCACAACCTTAATCACTTAATTAGGTCAACCTAATCTCCATGTCACTTATGGAATGTGGACTAAGTCAACCTTATTAAAGGATTTCTCATTTTAGAGAAGGCACTTCATTCCCCAGGTGAATTTTTAATTCACATTTAATCCCCCAATGCATTCCAAAGAATTTTAAATTCCTCACATGTCCTCTCACCCACATGGGGACAAAAACCTCATTTATGAGGATATTTTGTCACAATCCCAAGGTACTATGTAGTACCTCCAAGTCATGTACTCTCTCCTTCCAACTCATTTACACATCATCTTTTTCAAGCCACTTCACATGCCACATGTCAAGATGTGAGGGCTTGTGAGTTCTCAACTCACCATAGCCCTACATCTTGGCCTTGTTGGTTTAATCCCAACTATATATTTCTCTAGAGAATTCAAAATTCTTTATAAATACCCCCTATTTTCTCTCATTTTAGGAGGAGATCATTATGCTAGCCAAACTCTTGCAAATTTTTCTCTTGAGCCATACTTAGCCAAATACTTGCATTTGCATCCATTATCATCTACTTTTCATTCATCTTGCATCCCACACTTGCATCTTTTTTCATCTAAAGATTATACACTACATCAAATATCGAAGGGCCAATCAAAGGACAACTGAACAAGGTAAAAGGTTCCATTTTGTTTTGTTAAGTTAATCATTTTCCCAATCTTGAGGTGTATGGTGATTCTAGTTGTTGTTTGCACTCTTTTGTTTGTTTCTCATTTTCTAACAAGTAGTTTCCCCCATTCACATTTTTGGCACACTTGATGGGACCCACAAATATGTCTGTATCTTTCACGTTTGCTATTTTTTTCACTTTTTGTACATGCAAGTTGCAGAGGGGCAGACTCGACCATCCAAGGGCAGACCTGATCTGACAGGCAGTTGGACCTAACCTCCAGGGGCATGCTCTTCCTTACCCAGGGGCGGACCTACCCTCCATAGACTCTAGAAGTTGATTTTTGCATATTTTTCATAGAGGGGTAGACGTGACCTCCAAACAGGCAGACTTGACCTGACAAGCAGGTGGACCTGCCCTCTAGATAGGTGGACCTGACTTGGGAAACTTTTTTAGAAAGTGAAATTTTAGTTTTAAACACTCCTTTTGGCTATTTTAAGTGTTTCTAACCCCCTAACATGTCTTTTTTGAGTCTGTGCAAGCATCTAATCGACATTTGGTGAGGAACAAGGACAAAATTCACTAACAATTTTTCTTGCAAGGTTAGTTATTTATCAACCATTTCTTGTTTTGCATAACTTAGACACATAGTTTAACTAGGCATGTTAATTAATCTTGTTTTCCATGCTTGTTGGTAAGCTATTTGACATATCCAATCCCCTTGCACCATTTGGTGATCTTGGGTGATGAGAAATTGAAGCTTACCAAGTCTTTTTGAGTCATGCTCTTTTTCCTTTTCTTAGCGGGACTTGCTTGGGGATTTCATCACCCCAAAGGATGATTCCAGCCATGCGTATTGATGGGGTATATAAAGGAGGGAGAGCGAAATTTGTACCTTAATCCAACCACATTGTAATTGGCGAAGCGTCAAGATGACGTGAAGAGTTGGTCTAAGCCTCTAGTATCTCACTAAGGTTCCCTACTCACACTTGTAACGGGTTGGTGTTCACGGTTTGGGCCTCATGTACCAAGTGTATATCAAAGACTCCTTAGAAACCATTTTCATCCTATTATAGAAGACTTTTTCAGCCATACCACTTTCCACTAATCCTAAGATTGTGTTGTCTGAATTGTCTTCTTTGTGAAAAACCAGTAATTTTTTGTTCAGCCATATCCTTTTGATTGATTTTTGTTGTGTTTTGGGTCCTTTGTCTTAGACATCTTTTCAAAATTCATCAAGTTTAAACTTTTCTAGGGGTGGACCTGACCTCCAGGGGCGAACCTAACCCATCCAGGGGCAGACTTGACCTTTGAACTAGCCCATTTAAGCCTATTTTAGCCAATTTTGACCAACTTTTGTCTAACAAGCAGACCTACCCTCCCTACAGGTAGACCTTCCCTCCCAAAAGGAAGACTTGACCTCCAGTAGAAAACTTGACCCATCCATGGGTGGACTTGACTTTTGAACTAGCCTTTTTCAGCCTGTTTTAGCAAAATTTGACCAAATTTTTTCTGACAGGCGGACATTCCCTCCATAGGTGGACCTAACCCATCTTAGGGGTAGACCGAACCCTTCACTAGTCAGTTTTATCATCTATTTTGTCATTCGAGACACGCGTTTCACTGTTCCATGCACCCATTTCACCATTCCAATCATTCATACACCTATTTTGAGAGTCCATTCACCATCCTAAATGTTCATCCCCTTAGTTCAAGCATCCATTCACCCATTCAGAGTCCTCATTTACCCATTTCAAACCCATGTTCACTCGGTCATTCTCCATGTTTTGGTTATCATTTCCCCATTTCGGATCACCGATATTTCGTTAAACTTCATTAAAGTAGCTATCCAAATTGACCTAAGTGTTCATCTCTAATCATCATCTATCACAACTAACTTAGGATTGGCATCCATCCTAAGTTCGTCATCCTTTTCATCCCAATCAATCCACTTCTATCTCAAGTTAGATTTGATGTCGTTATCATACATCCACCCTTTAGTTGATTAATCAACACCCAGGATTACCAAGGATCACTCTTGAACTCGGCTTTGGATTTTGGTCATTATCATTCATCCTATCATCCAATCCTTTTAATCAATCATCAATCCAAATCAAATCCTCACATCATTGAATCTAGGTTGACCAATTGTCTACCAATTAACCCAATCTGATCTCATCGAACAAATCCACTTCAGTCGAATCAATCATCCAAATCAATCCTATTGAGCCACATCCTTATCAGCTAATCAATCATCAAATTAAATCAATCCTTTCATCACCAAGGTCATCCTAGCATCCTATTCCATCATATCATCTTGCATGCCCATTCAAACCTAGTCACAGACAAGGAAAATGGTCGAGTAACAAGCCTAAAATTCCCAACCAAACATCCCTCAAGATCCCAACAACCCAACTAATGTCTCAGAAGATCTGAATAATGGTACGAATATCCCTCAAGATCCTCATAATAATACATCATCACAATCCAATATTGATGGTCAAAACACATCACCACACAGGGATCAGAACATGTTCAACCAACCCGAACTTACATTTGAAGAACACTTTAGTAACCCTATCAATGTACGAATGATAGATCGCCTTCTCAAAAAACATGGGGAAGAAATCTTGGCCCACCTAATTGGAAAAAGTGTCAAGCCTCCATCAGGTGTCGACCTATCCAAGTATGGCAGCTCCACATCTAACATACCTCAAAGCTCACAAAACACACTAAGTAGTTCGCACATCCCTAATGTTCCTCCAGTGCAAGGTTGGCATCAACCTGAATTTGGCAATGCCATTCTGTATCACGTTAGCAATCCCCCACACTTCGCAATCTCAATCATGGGTATTTTGTGTCCTACATAAGGTTTTCAAAGTATTTAATTTAATAAATAACTTTCCACTCTTTCCTCTCTAGATTAAATAAATATATCACTTTATTTAATTTAGTCATATTAGCTCTTGGATTTTTAAATTTATTCTTAATTTCTCACTTTCTCTCTCATTGTCACGTCCTCCAACTTTTGCAAGTTGGTCTCTAATCCCTCTTAACCATCTAACCCTCTTCTAATCATAATTAATTTATGGTTAAGATGTGTACACCCCTAATCATCATTAGGATCTTATCCTCCATAATTTCCCACTTACCTCTAATATGCCATTAATTTTTATAATTAGGTACTTGCACAACCTTAATTAATTAATTAGGTCAACCTAATCCCCATGTCATTTATCGAATGTATCCTAAGTCAACCTTATTAAAGGTTTTCTCCTTTTAGAGAAGGCACTCCATTCCCCATGTGAATTTTTAATTCATATTTAATACCCTAATGCATTTCAAATAATTTTAAATTCATTCTCTCATTCCCATGTGGATATCTGAGGAATTTTTAATTCATCACATGTCCTCTCACCCACATGGGGACAAGGACATTCTTTATGAGGAGATCTTGTCCCAATCGTAGGGTACTATGTAGTACCTTCATGCCATGTACTCTCATTCCAACTCATTTACACATCATCATTTTCAAGCCACTTCACATGCAAAAATATTTCAAATATTTTTTGTCCGACATAAGGTTTCAAAAGTATTAATTTAATAAATATTTTTCCCCTCTTTCTAGTGCAGGAGCACCTGGCAAAGGACTATTTTGTTTGAAGTTCTTAATTTTGTGGTGCTATCATAAGGTCATTTTGACCATTATTTTATGTGCTTAGGGTGTTTTTGAACTTTGGGAAAGAAGGTGAAAAGTGTTAAATAACTTTACAACATCATTTTGTTAAATTGTCTAATGTTGGCAAGGTGTCTGAAAACACAGCGGGTTTTACAAAAGTTATTTTTAGGTTATTTTGAAGCCCGGCCCAAGCATCTAAATTTCTTTAAAATCCTATTTAAGGCATGCCTCAACTTTGGAAAGAGGTTAGAAGCATTAATGTTGAGTGACATTTCTGAAAATTGAAAAAAAAAAATGTACAAAGACAGTTTTTCTGCATTTTTGTGTTAAAAACTGAACTTTAATGGTGTAGCTCTGCTGTCTTCTTGTTGTAGTATGTAGTATTTACATTTTATAAGCTTGAAATTCCATCTTTCTATCTTTTATACCTTTTTCCTTCATTTATCTGTAAATACTTTTTTTCTGTCATTTTTAGTCCTATAGCAAGCTGATTTTAATAATGGAGTCCTAGGGTGCCTTCCCATCGTACAAATTGTACGGCCTTCTAGGAAATGTGCGTAGGCTCTATACTTGTAAATATGATAGGTGTTAGGGTTTCTTTGGTTGCAGGAGCTAGAAGAAATGCCTTTCCCTAGGCGAGCCAGTGAAGAGCCCGGCTAGGAAAGGCTGCAGAACAGCGTTAATAACTTGCAGGGGAGAAAATATTTTTGAAAAAATATTTTTGTAGAATTTAGGGGAAGGTATTGGCCACATATGGTGATAAGGAGGAGAGCCCAGAAATCTGTTTAGGAGGAGAACTTTTCACCAGTCCTAAAACTATTTCTGAGCAGTTTAGAACCCTAGCTGCTTGACCTAATTTGGTGTTTGGAAAGCACACGACCTGAGAAAAACTAAAACCCTAGAAATCTTGAAGGTGTAGATAGGGGAAATACCTTACCTAGGTCAAGAACCTAAGTCCTTTGGTGGGTTTAGGAGGGAAAATCAATTTACTTCTGTTCAAAGGCTTAATGGCTACTATCCATTCAAACCCTAGGAAAGCATCTTGTGAAAGCGATGGAAAGATAGAAACTTGTGGTTGTTTAAGAACCCTAGACAAGCCATTTTGAAGTATTTGTGACCTTTTATAACCCCTACAAGAACCTAGAAAAATGTTGAGTTTATTTGGTCTTTAGGGAAGATTAAGGGCCAAAGGAGAATGAAGCGTTGAACCAAGGATTGGTTGGGTTATTCGAAATTTGTCAAGATAGTGAGGTTGGAAGGAGAACCAGGGGAACTTAGACAAGGTAAAGTTCCTATAGGTTAAGGTGGAACAATAATTTCACCAAGGAGGTCTATGACAAGGCCTAGCGCAGAAATCTATGGTTGCTTCCTGCAACTTCTAAAACAGTGTGTTTGAGTTCCTACAACCTCCCTATTAGATTGGTATTAGAGCAAGCAAAAGATTTGGGAAAAAGGAATATATGTCAGAGGTGGAGTCAAGTGAATCTCTCGTCATGGTGACAAATGCACAATTAGCCAAGAGGGTTGAAGAACAAGAAGAGGACAACAAGTCTTTAAAAGAAAGAATAGAGCAACTTGAGAAAGCATTGAACAATGTGAGGTTGGAAGGAAAGGTACCAAAGGAAGAAGAGGTTCTAGAGGAAAAAAAGGTCCCTAAACCTGACCTTATTTTGGAGGAGGAGCCTTTCTTGAAGGCATTGAAAGCCTTGAGCAGAAAAGGACTTGAGGGAGTACCATTATTTAGTGGGAAAATGGAACCTGATTTGGTCATGAACTGGATAGAAGGCATGGAGAATCATTTTGAGTGTGATGGAGTTACTGAAGCTTAGAAGGTGAAGGTTGCTAAGTCAAGATTGAGAGGATCAGCCTTGACATGGTGGAAGTTTATTCAGACTGAAAGGGGGAAAGAAGGCAAGCAGCCCATATCAACTTGGAAAGGAATGGTTGCTAAGGTAAAGGAAGCCTATATGCCAGATGATTATGAGATCCAACTTCACAAGAAAAGGAAAAGTCTAAGGTAAAAAGACCAAGATGTAAACACTTATACTAAAGAGTTCCAAAAGCTTTGCTTGAGATCAAATGTGATAGAGGATGAGAGCCTAAAAGTGGCTAGGTACCTTAATGGCTTGAAGTGGAACATTCAGGAAGAGATGGCTTTACTAAGTCCCAAGATAGTCCACCATTGTTATCAGTTGGCTGTAAAGATTGAGGAAAGGAACAAAAGAAAGCATGAATAGTCTTCTAACGGTAGAGGCAAAGGCAGAGATCAAAGAGGACAGCATGGTGGTTACTAAGGTAGAGGTAGTGACCAAAGAAATCAAGGAGAATCTAAGCTCACTGAGCATGAAGGTGAAACATCTTCTAGAGGAGGATTTAATAGAGGAAGAGGAGTAGGTAGGAGCACCTCTTATTTTGCAAACATGAAGTGTTATCATTGTAACCAACTAGGTCACCCTGCTTATAGATGTCTGGAGAAAGCATCATCTTCTAGCAATGAATAGAGAGTGGCCTATGCACAAGAGGACACTATGAGTCCTAAAGCATCTAAAATTAGTCACATAGAATCTGAGGTAGGAGAAAATCTAATGTTTAATAGAGTGTTGATCAGGTAGCCAGTCAAAGAGGAACCTAAGCAAGGAAGAGCTCTTTTTAGAGTAAGGTGCAAGATACTTGGGAAAGTATGCAAAGCCATTGTGGATTTAGGTTCAATAAATAGTATAATCTCAAAGGAGGCAGTAACTAAGCTAAAGTTGGAGAAGTCACCTCACAATAACCCCTACAGGGTCACATGGCTGAACAAAGGGCAGAGTGTTTTAGTTAATGAGCAAGTAACAGTGGAATTTTCAATTGGAGGCTATAAAGAAAAGATGGTTTTTGATGTATTACCCATGGATGCATGCCATATACTACTGGGTAGACCATGGCAATATGATAGAAGTGCCATTTATGATGGGAAAGAGAACACCATCTCATTCAAGAAGGATGGAAGAACCTTCAAACTGCAGTCATTGACAAAGGAAGAAGGACAGTCAAAGGTGCCTAACATCATGTTGAGTAGTGGTAAGGATTTCCTTAAGGACCTACACCAAGGAAATGAAGGATATGTGATAATGATGCAGTCCAAAGAGGAAGAAAAGGCTGAAAGGATAGTCTTACAAGAAGTAGTCCAAAAGTTGCTTGATAAGTACAAGAGCATAGTTAGTGATGGTACACCTACAACTTTACCTCCAAAAAGAGCTATAAATCATCAAATTGACTTCATACCTGGAGCTTCATTGCCTAACAAAGCAGCATACAAGCTTACACCAGAGTAGATCCTAGAGGTGGCTAGGCAAGTGCAAGAGTTATTGGATCAAGGTTTCATTCAAAAGAGCATCATCCCTTGTGCAGTACCAGTGGTATTAGCAACAAAGAAAGGAGGTAAGTGGAGACTTTGTACTAATTCTAGAGCAATAAATAGAATCACAATTAGGTATAGGTTCCCTATTCCTAGAATAGAAGATTTAATGGATATCCTTGGAGGAGCATAGTATTTCACCAAGTTGGACCTCAAAAGTGGCTACCATCAAATTAGGATTAAGGATGGAGATGAGTGGAAAACAACTTTTAAGATGAATGATGGCTTATATGAGTGGAAATTGATGCCATTTATCCTCTCAAATGCCCCTAGCATGTTCATGAGACTAATGAATGAAGTGATTAAGGATTTCACAAGAATATTTGTAGTAGTCTATCTTGATGACATACTGATTTTTAGTAAGACAACAGAAGAACATTTGAAGCATGTGGAGATGGTTCTTAAAAGGTTGCAAGAAGAGAAGTTGGCAATCAATCTAAAGAAGTGTGAGTTCTTCAAGCAGGAACTTGTGTATTTGGGGTTTGTAGTATCCCAAGGAACATTGAAGATGGATCCAAGCAAGGTGGAAGCCATCCTAAACTGGCCCACACCAACCACAGCAACAGAGGTAAGAATTTTTCATGGTTTGGCTCAATTCTATAGAAAATTCATAACGAATTTCAGTGTTATATGTGCACCAGTCCTAGATACCAGTAAAGGTGGTCTAAAAAAAAGGTTTAAGTGGACTCAAGAGGCTGATAAAGGGTTTGAAAAATTGAAACAAGAAGTGGCAACCCAGCCTATTATGTTGTTGCCTAGTTTTGACACGTTCACAGTTGAGTGTGATGCAAGTGGAGTAGCTGTAGGAGGAGTACTTAGTCAAGAATGTAGGCATGTATCCTTCTTTAGTGAAAAGATCAATGAAGCCAAGAAAAAGTACTCTACTTATGATCTTGAGTTATATGCTTTAGTGCAGTCCCTAAGGAAGTGGAGGTATTATTTGTTACCCAAAGAGTTTGTGGTTTTTACTGATAACCAGGCTCTTAGTTACATCAACACCCAAGAAAAACTAAGTAATAGACATTTGAAATGGATGGAATACATCTAAGCCTTCACATTCACTATCAAGCACAAGAAAGGGAAAATGAATAAGGTGGTAGATGCATTAAGTAGAAGAATGCTGATAGTGTAGGAAATACAGCTAAAGAGCATTAGATTAGAGAGTTTCAAAGATCTCTATAGTGAAGATGAAGACTTCTCAGAAGCTTATAAGGTATGCTCTGATTTTGAAAATAATTTTCATAGCCAATATGCTGAGTATACACTGCAAAATGGACTGTTATTTAAGGGTAATCCATTATGTGTTCCAAGAGGATCAATGAGGGAAAATCTGATTCAAGAGAAGCATAATGGCAGTCTTAGTGGGCATTTTGGTATTAATAAAACTTTAGAACTAGTTCAAAGGTTTTATTACTGACCTAAGTTAGCAAGAGAAGTTATAAAATATGTGGAACAATGTGTTATTTGCATGAAAGCTAAGGGAGGAGCTAGCAATGCTGGTTTATATCAAACCCTACCCATTCCTAATAGACCATGGGAGTGTGTGAGCATGGATTTTTTGGTAGGTCTTCCTAAGACCAAGACTAGTTTTGATAGTATTTATGTTGTGGTAGATAGATTTAGTAAGATGAGTCACTTCATACCTTGCAAAACTACTCATGATGCCAGCTACATAGCTCATCTTTTCTTCAAGGAAGTTGTTAGGATCCATGGACTACCTCTAAGCATTGTTTCTAACAGAGATGTGAAGTTCATGAGTCACTTTTGGAAGACTCTATGGAGCAAATTGGGAACAAATATTTCATTTGGATCATCTTACCATCCTCAGACCGATGGTCAAATAGAGGTGGTTAACAGAGTGTTGGGTAATCTTCTAAGGTGTCTAACCAAGGAATATGGATAGACCTGGGATATGGTAATTTCTCAAGCTGAATATGCTTATAATGACAGTCTCAATAAAACTACAGGAAAAAGTTATTTTGAGGTTGTGTATGGGATGTACCCAAGAGTTATTTGTGAACTTAGAGACCTTGGATCTATGGAGCATAGAAGTGGACATGCTGAAGACTTCACTCAGAACATGAAAGAGATTCATGAGCAAGTCAAGAACACAGTCACAACAACAACCCAAAAGTTGAAGGAGAATGTTGATTTGTCAAGGAAGGATGTACAATTTGTAGTTGGGGATTATGTTATGGTCCACCTCAACAAATTCAAATTGTAGAAGGGAATGGAAACCAAGTTATATATGAAAATAGTGGGTCCATGCAAGGTATTGGCCAAATATGGTAAGAATGCATACAAGGTGGAGTTACAATCAGATTTGGGCATCTCTCCAGTGTTCAATGTAGCTGATCTGATCAAGTATAAAGGGATAGTCAAGGATCTGGATCAGGACACTAAGGAGGTCTTCAAGGACATCAACAACATGTCCATACCAACTCCAGACAAGTTACAAGCAGAGAAGATCTTGGAGTCAAGAGTGAAGAAGACTACAAGGAATAATGGAGCTTCTTGTCAAATGGAAGGATAAGCATGAATTTGAAGCTACCTAGGTCAAAGAAGAATATTATAAGAAGCAAGGCATTGATATGTCTCTGATCTCTCTTAAAGTTCCTTAGTTGTTTGAGCTGAGAGGGGGAGAATCGTGTAGGAGCACTTGGCAAAGGACTATTTTGTTTGAAGTTCTTAATTTTGTGGTGCTATCATAAGGTCATGTTGACCATTATTTTAGGTGATTAGGGTGTTTTTGAACTTTTGGAAAGAAGGTTACAAGTGCTAAATAACTTTACAACATCATTTTGTTAAGTTGTCTAACGTTGGCAAGGTGTCTGAAAACACAACAGGTTTTACAAAAGTTGTTTTTAGGTCATTTTGAATCCCTGAACCAAGCATATAAATTGCTTTAGAAGACTATTTAAGGCATGCCTCAACTTTGGAAAGAGGTTAGAAGCATTAATGTTGAGTGAAATTTCTGAAAATTGAAAAAAAAAAATGTACAAAGATAGTTTTTCTGCATTTTTGTGTTAAAAAACTGAACTTTAATGGTGTAGCTCTACTGTCTTCTTGTTGTAGTATGTAATATTTAAATTGTATAAGATTGAAGTGCCATCTTTCTATCTTTGTATACCTTTTTCCTTCTTTTATCTGTAAATACTTTGTTTTATGTCATTTTTAGTACTATAGCAAGTTGATTTTAATAATGGAGTCCTAGGGTGCCTTCCCATCATACAAATTGTATGAACTTTTGGGAAATGTGCCTAGGCTCCATACTTGTAAATATGGTAGGTTTTAGGTTTTCTTTGGTTGCAGGAGTTGGAAGAAACGCCTTGCCCTAGGTGAGCCAGTGAAGAGCCCGGCTAGGAAAGGTTGTAGAACATCTTTAATAACTTGCAGGAGAGAAAAGATTTTTGAAAAAATATTTTTGGAAAATTTAGGGGAAGGTCTTGGCCACGTATTGTGATAAGGAGGAGAGCCCAACAATATGTTTAGGAGGAGAAATTTTCACTAGTCCTAAAAAAATTTCTGAGCAGTTTAGAACCCTAGCTGCTTGACCAATTTGGTGTTTGGATAGCACATGACCTGAGCAAGACTAAAACCCTAGAAATCTTGAAGGTGTAGACAGGGGAAACACCTTACCTAAGTCAAGAATATAAGTCCTTTGGTGTGTTTAGGAGGGAAAATCAATTTACTTCTATTCAGAGGCTCAATTGCTACTATCCATTCAAACCCTAGGAAAGCATCTTGTGAAAGCGATGGCAAGATAGAAACTTGTGGTTGTTTAAGAACCCTAGACAAGCCATTTTGAAGTCTTTGTGACCTTTTCTAACCCCTACAAGAACCTAGAAAAAGGTTGAGTTTATTTGGTCTTTAGGGCAGATTAAGGGCCAAAGGAGAATGAAGCGTTGAACCAAGGATTGGTTGGGTTATTCAAAATTTGTCAAGATAGTGAGGTTGGCAGGAGAACCAGGGGAACTTAGACAAGGTAAAGTTCCTATAGGTTAAGGTGCAACATCAATTTCACCAAGGAGGTTTATGAAAATTCCTAGAGCAAGAATCTGTGGTTGCTTCCTACAGCTTCTAAAATAGTGTGTTTGAGTTCCTACAGCCTCCCTATCACTTTCCTCTTTAAATTAAAAAATATATCATTTTATTTAACTTAGTCATATTATCTCTTGGAATTTTAAATTTATTTTTAATTCCTCACTTTCTCTCTCATTGTCACATCCTACAACTTTTGCAAGCTGGTCTCTAATCCCTCTTAAGCATCTAACCCTCTTCTGATCATAACTAATTTATGGTTAAGATGTGAACACCCCTAATCATCATTATAATCACATCCTCCATAATTTCCCACTTGCCTCTAATATGTCATTAATTTGTCTAATCAGGTACTTGTACAACCTTAATCACCTAATTGGGTCAACCTAGTCCCCATATCATTTATAGAATGTGTTCTAAATAAACCTTATTAAAGGCTTTCTCTTTTTTGAGAAGGAACTCCATTGCCCATGTGAATTTTTAATTCAAATTTAATCACCCAATGCATTTCAAGGAATTTTAAATTCCTTCTTTCATTCCCATGTCAATATTTCAAGAATTTTTAATTCATCACATGTCCTCTCACCCACATGCGGACAAAGAGCTCATTTATGAGGATATTTTGTCGCAATCCCAAGATACTATGTAGTACCTCCAAGTCACGTACTCTCTCCTTCCAACTCATTTACACATCATCTTTTTCAAGCCACTTCACATGTCACATGTCAAGATGTGAGGGCTTGTGAGTTCTCAACTCACCATAGCCCTACATCTTGGCCTTGTTGGTTTAATCCCAACTATATATTTCTCTAGAGAATTCAAAATTCTCTATAAATACCCCCTATTTTCTCTCATTTTAGGAGGAGATCATTATGCTAGCCAAACTCTTGCAATTTTTTCTCTTGAGCCATACTTAGCCAAATACTTACATTTGCATCCATTATCATCTATTTTCCATTTATCTTGCATTCCACACTTACATATTTTTCCATCAAAGGAGCATACACTACATAAAAAATTGAAAGGCCAACCAAAGGACAACTCAACAAGGTAAAAGGTTACATTTTGTTTTGTTAAGTTAAACCAACAAGGCCAAGATGTAGGGCTATGGTGAGTTAAGAACTCAGAAGCCCTCACATGTTGACATGTGGCATGTGAAGTGGTTTTTAAATGATGATGTGTAAATGAGTTGGAATGAGAGTACATGACTTGGAGGTACTACATAGTACCTTGGGATTGGGATAAGATCTCTTCATAAAGGAGGTCCTTGTCCCCATGTGAGTGAGAGGACATGTGAGGAATTAAATTTTTTTCAAATATTCACATGGGAATGAGAGAAAAAAATTAAAATTCTTTGGAATGCATTGGGGGATTAAATGTGAATTAAAAATTCACATGGGGAATGGAGTGTCGTATCCAAAAGGAGAAAACCTTTAATAAGGTTGACTTAGGACACATTCCATAAATGACATGGGGATTAAGTTGACCTATTTAAGTGACTAAGGTTGTGCAAGTACCTGATTAGACAAATTAATGACATATTAGAGGAAAGTGGAAAATTATGGAGGATGTGACCCTAATGATGATTAGGGTTGTGCACATCTTAACCATAAATTAATTATGATCAGAAGAGGGTTAGATGGTTAAGAGGGATTATAGACCAAGTTGCAAAAGTTGGAGGATGTGACAATGAGAGAGAAAGTGAGGAATTAAAAAAAAATTAAAATTCCAAGAGGTAATATGACTAAATTAAATAAAGTGATATATTTATTTAATTTAGAGAGAAAAGAGGAAAAAAGTATTTATTAAATTAAATACTTTGGAAAGCTTATGTAGGACACAAAATATTAATTAGACGAATTATTTAATTAATACCGGCAAAGAGGATGAAGTAGATGAACAAATGGATGATTAAGGAAAAATGTTTTTAACCATATGGAAGTGGTTAAATTTAGATGTCTACACTTTTCCCCTTTTCGAAATACTATTAGGATAATAGGGTTTCAGAGACAATAAAATGCAAATGACTCTATAGAGGAAGCGACTAGAGAAGAGATGCCCTAGCATGGGAGAGTTTGTATGAGCTAGTCAAACGAAGGGGAATTAAAGGGAATGCCCCAGTCTCAAAAGAGAATATTTATGGCTGAAAATTCAGAGAGTGTGGTAGGGTATGCCCCACTCGAGAAGGCAGACGGGGAAAGAAAAGGGGCCCTGAGAAACTTCTTAAAATTATGGAGTTGTATATGTCGTTGGAAAGAGCACAAAATATATATATATATTAGCATTTGAACAGAGGAAAACAGGTATACATTGTGCAAATGGCTGCCCCAGGAAGATAGAGGGTGAATGGATTAGTTGGGGGGAAAAAAAACTAAATAAAGGGAAAATTTCCTTTTTATTTAAAAAAGGGAGAAAGTGCATGATGTTGGAGTACGATAGCGACATCATCTACCAGGGGAAAGAGAAACGATGATTCTTCAGCGAGTGTGTCGTGCCATGTCAGGTTAGTTCCAATCCCAACTTTGTGATTTTTGTTATTTAAGTTTTTCAAAAGTTTGAAAATATGGGTTTTGTTGGAGGCGGAGGGAGGAAAAATGGGATTTGGTGTTCAATCAGGGGGGGAATTTAGCTGGGTATGCCCCAAAAGAGGGCCAAGTAGTCGGTGGGAGAAAAAAATAGAGGGGCGATTTTGCTTGGGTCTCGTGGATGAGTGGATCCATCCATGCCCAGGCGAGTCTGCCCACATATGGGGGTAGGTCCGCTTGTGCCTAGGCAGGTCCGCCCACAAATGGGGGCAGATCAGCATGTGCATGAGTGGGTCCGCCCACTGATGTGGGTGGGTCTGCCAGCGTAGCTCGAGGACCCACCCGAGAGCCTAGGCGAGTCCGCCCGCAGCCGGGTGGGTTTGCCCGGGAGCTCAGGTGGATCCACCCGCAGCCAAGCAGGAGCCCACTTGGAAGCTCGGGAGGATCTACCCTCCATTGGGTGGGAGCCTGCCCGAGCCGAGGTGGGTCTGCCCTGACCAAGGTGAGTCTACCCAGGGACTAGGGCGGGTCTATCTTAGTCAGGGCGGGTTTTCCCATGGGCGAAGACGGGTCCACCCGAGCTGAGGTAGGGACTACAAGAGATATAGATTGCTTGTGTGGACAGCTAGAGCAATTATGGAGAGAGAGCAGATCTACACCGGGAGTGGGATGAGCTCAAAGACATAGTGCACTATTTAGAGCAGATAGTTGGGGATATGGGATTGATGCAGCAGAGAGAGGAGATGAGGGTGGAGTTATGCATGTTGTAGATAGAGAGAGATGTGGCACAATAACATGTACATGCCATAGAGGTAGAGATGGATGTGGTACATGCATGTGCTTAGGTGTTACAAAGTGAGAGGTAGGTGGCAGAGGCAGAGGTTCAATCTCTTTAGAGAGAGAGGGATACAACGGTATCACAGGTGTCAAGTCACCTCAAATCAACCTCCTATCAACATTGGGGCACCCCTTTTGCCGCATTTTCTCCACCTCCTAGGGCCACAAACCTACCATCGCCTTCATACACATCTCACTAGCCTCCCCAATCTAACATACCACCTTCATTATTGCCACAAGGTACATCGCAACTGAATGTCCCCTTTGGTACCCAACAGCCTCCATTGCAGAACACCTCTACATTATCTCAGCCACCTCATCAGCAACAACCTCCGCATAACCCCTTGAAATCTTCACAACAAACCCACACCAATTACAAGGCAATATGTCTTGACCTCTCACCTAGACCATATCCTCATTCCTCCTATCCATTCTACGTCCGCATGTCCAATCACAATACAACATCCCATCTTGGCCCACGCAACACCTCACATCACATTAGCAACCTCCCCAATATTATTATTATCCTAACCAACGACCACCTTATGTGGCCTCCCAATAGTCATAGCAGTACCTTCAGTACCAGCAGGCCAATCTACAACATCACATTCAAGCTCCTCAATAGCCTACCACACATTTCTATCAAATGAATCCATACTATATCTCGTAACAACAACCCCAACACCAAAAAAATCCCTCAGAATACCAACAAGGGGTATCATCATCTCACTATCAAAATCCATACCTCAACCTTTAGACACTGTCTCAACAAGATCCTTTGTCATCCTATCATCCATATCCATCTAACCCATCCTTGGCTCTCACACCACCAGTCAACTCAGATCTGTTAGAAATCAAAGCCACTCTGAAAGATCTTCAAGTTGGGACTGGCAAACAATCATTCAAATTTGAAGACATATGTCCCTATCCATTTGATCCCTCTATCTCATTGATCCCCTTCCCTAAATATTTTGAAATACCAAAATTTGACAGATACAAGGGAAACAAAGATCCTAAGGCCCATTTGCAAGATTTTTACTCCTAGTGTCAGGAAGTTATGCACAACGACAACTATCTCTTGTGTTTATTTCCATGGAGTCTAACTGAAAATTCCCTAGAATGGTTCATGGGTCTAGAACGAGGGTCCAAAAAATCCTTTGCAGATCTTTCAAAAAAAATTGTTTTTTACTTCTCCTTCAATTTGGAGGACATTGATACCTTGGATCTCCTCAATGAGAAATAATGGGAAGTTGAAACCTTTGCTAGCTAACTTCAGAGGTGGCATTCACTAGCGAGCTAAATGAAAACCCCTCTCAAAGAGAAAGATATGGTCGCCCTCTTCGTGGAGAACTCTCATCCCAACATGGCTCATAATTTTAGGTTACAGTGTGTCACCACATTCACTGAGATAGTGGAAAAAGGACCCATCCTTGAATGCACCCTTATTACCAAAGGTCACATCAAGATACACAACCATGACAGAGAAAGGCCATCCAGTGATAAGTCTCGCTTTTGGAACAAGAACAAAAATGAAGTGAATGATGGTGTCACTGACACTAAACATGTTCAAGTGGCCAATACATCCCAAAGACAACAACCATCTATACCTAATGCCATATCCGTGCCACAAGGGGCATCTCATCCTCCTCAAGAGTCAAACCAGAACAGTCAAGGGAACGACAAATGCCAGTATGCTCAATTAGGAGAAACCTTGAGTGTTGTCTTCAATAAGTTGTTATAGGTCAACTATCTGATCACGTACCCTGTCACCAAACCACTTGATGAATCCAAGCCTAAACCTACCTAGTTTAGGGAGAATGAATATTGTGAATTCCATAAAGTCAAAGGACACACTCTGAATAAGTTTCAAGGTCTCAAAAACTATGTCCAAGATCTTATCGATCGAGGAGATATCAAAGTCGACACCATTCAAGCTTTGTCATCTAATGCTTAATTGCAGATATACCAGAATTCCTTCCCTAACCAAAATCAAGGCACAAGCACATCTAGCAACAATCCCCAAGACAACAACACAAATAATATAAGCTATAAAAATGTACCCCTCAATTATGATGGCATTGTCCATTACATTGAGCAGGTAGAACCTCATGTGTCTATGATACATGTTAAAGCTAAATATCCTCAATGTGTTGTTACTACATGATGATCTCACATTACTATCTTGATAGCCTCCACATCCACTCAATCAAATCCTATAAACTCTCAGTACAACATTCTTGATCACTTAGGAAAGACCCCTGCTCAGATCTCAATCTTGGATTTGCTTAAGTCTTCTCCCATACATCAAGAAATTCTCAATAGAGCCTTACAAGAAACCCATGTACCTAATGACATTTATCCCACACAATTCCAAGATTTAGTGGGACACCTGGCTTTGTATTACCATCTACACTTCAGCCAAAATGATATGCCAATCACAACTATCCCTTGCACATTTAAGTCTTGATTTCTCATCATCAAATAAAAAAGGTCCTAGTTGATAATGGCTCTACCCTCAATCTATGCACTCTGAAATTCATAAAACAGGTGGGGTATACTCAAGAAGATTTGAGTAATCAAATCATCATGATCAAGGCTTATGATAATGCAAAAATAAATTTTGAAGGGATTATTAGTCTTCCTATTCAGGTTGGACTTATAGTTCAGTATACTACTTGTCATGTCCTTGATTTGGACTTACCATATAATCTTCTCCTCGAACACCCGTGGCTCCATGTCATGCAAGCTATCCCCTCCACGTACCATTAGTGCCTGAAATTCCTAGTTAATGGACAAGAGATCACCATTTATGCCGACCCACAACCATTTGAATATTGTCATGCTCTAGAAGCATCATTTCCCAATTTACATTATTGTCCTGGGGTTGAAATTGGGGCATCTTAGTCATCCTCCTCCAATCCACCATCCACCACGATAGCCACTACATCTCCCACCACCAATCCTTCAGTCATCAAATTCCACATCATTGACAAGGGGTATGGTTAATATGAAATGCATACAACCTTAAATGTGCCAACCATGCCACCATCACCACACATGTACGGCCAACCTTTGCAGGCTACTCCAAAAGAAGAAAAGACCATTAGCTTCAGTGTTAAAAACATCCCCACAACCACTTTATGGTCTCCTAGTATAAATACAGATGCACTAGAAGAAGATATTAGTCAGTGGGTATACCGTTAAGAACCCCAACTGGATCCACCTTTAAAGGAATATTTTCAACAAGTATACCCTTGTTCAGCTAAGTTCACAGAAAATTATAACTACCAAGGTAGGGGCCTAGGTAAGGACGAGTAGGGGCGGTTGCAACCTATTGATGTATCAAAGCTACCAATGAATATAGGCCTCAGATATGACAAAAAGAAGAAAGACCCTACAACATCATCTAATACTTCTAATAGTGTTACTGTGGACAATGGTCCCTTGGAAGACATACCCGAGGAGGAATCTATCATATGTGTGTACGATGATGTTGATCACATGGACCTGTCATCCATATTTGATTTCTTATTCATCTTTACCATTAGCCTATCCCTTCGCCACCTTGAACTTATTGATTGGGACCTACGTGATAGTGCACCTGTCAATGTCTCCTTGGATACATATGTCAACCTCATGGGATTGGGGGAGGATGAATGCTCAAGTCACAGAAATAAAAACAAGAAAAATAAAAAAATAGTCATCTAGTGAAAACCTCCCTAAGGCACTTCCTGTCTTGGGAAAAGTAAAAATAAATGATGCATCTGATAGAGAAAACCTCAAAGAGGTGTTGGAGGATGGAGATGTTCATCTTCCCCCTCTGGGAACTCAATTATCCACAAGGTCATCCATCCTAATTGAAGAAACTCAAGAAGTTAATCTGGGTACTGCAGAAAACCCTAAGATCACCTATGTGGCAAAATCTTTATCAGAGAAAGAATATTTAGTCATTTTTCAGCTACTCCAAGATGGTATCATTAACTTTGCTTGGTCATACTCAGTCATTTTTTAGCTACTCCAAGATGCATCCATAGGTATCATTATTAGTTAAGAAGGAATTGGAGAAACTACTAGATGCCAGTTTTATCAGACCCATTGACTACTCTGAGTGGATCTCCAACATAGTGCACGTTGCTAAATCAAATGGAGACATTCAGATTTGTACGGACTTTTGGGACCTTAACAAAGCCTATTCAAAAGATGACTTCCTGCTGCCCAATATTGACATGTTGGTCAACCTGACTGTGGCACATGAGATGTTATCCCTTATGTATGGTTTCTCTGGTTACAATCAGATCTGAATTGCACCTGAAGACCAACACAAGACCAGTTTTATGACACCTTGGGGTACTTTTTGTTACAATGTTATGCCCTTTGGCCTCAAGAATGTGGGGGTCACATATCAGAGGGAAATGACTATCATCTTCCATGACCTCATCCATATTAACATGGAGGATTATGTCGATGACTTGATAGGAAACTCCAGAACCTGAGCAAAGCATCCTATCATTCTGAAAAAGATCTTTGAGCGGTTAGAACATTACAAGCTGCGACTATATCCAAAAAAGTGTGTCTTTGGTGTTACATCCAGAAAACTATTGGGTTTCATAGTCTCTCAAAGAGGTATTGAGGTTGATCCCACCAAAGTGAAAGCTATTCTAGACATGCCAACCCCGCACAATCTAAAAAAATTTAGAAGTCTCCAAGGGAAGATGCAATCCCTCCATCGGTTCATAGCCCAGCTTGTAGATAAGTGTCAGTCATTCACCCATCTTCTGAAAAAAGACTCAACCTTCCGATGGAACCAACAGTGTCAGATAGGTTTCAATAAGATCAAGGAATACTTAGCTCATCCACCGATCTTGATGCCACCTACTCTAGGGAAACCCCTCCTACTTTACATCTCCGCCACTTCAGTCGTACTGGGGGCATTGTTGGCACAACATGATGAATCGTCAAAAGAAAGAGAAATATACTACATCAGTCGAACACTAGTCATCTATGAATTAAACTACTCTCCTATGGAGAAATCCTATCTTGCAGTAGTCTTCAACACATAGAAACTCTTACATTACATGCTTAGCCATCTGGTCAAATTAATTGCAAAAATTGATCCACTAAAGTATCTGTTATCCAGAACCACTCTGACTAGTAACATGGCTAAGTGGGTGATGCTCCTAAGTGAATTTGACATAGAGTACATGGATCACAAAGCCATAAAGGGACAAGTCATAGCTGATCAGATGGCTGAGGCACCATTAGTGGATGTTTACCCTCTAGTCACTAAATTTCCAGATGAAGTTTTCATAGTTACATAAGCACCTCTTTGGCTATTGTATTTTGATGACTCATATACTCATAATGGGTCAGGTGCGAGAATTCTATTAGTTACCCCTCAAGGTGATTACATTCCAAAATCATTTAGGATAGCATTCTTGTGTACCAACAACATAGATGAGTATGAAGCCCTCCTCACGGGCCTCTGAATTGCAAAGCAATGGCACATAACTCACTTGAGGGTCTTTTGTGATTCATTGTTGGTCATTAAGTAGGTTAATGATGAATTCCTAACAAAATATGATAAGCTATTAACCTATAAGCATATGGTTGATGATTTCAATAAATATTTCACCTTCATACAATTTTCCCAAAATCCCATAGCGCAGAACAAAGCAGTTGATGCAATGGCTACTATTGGCTCCCTGATTGACATGCCTAAAGATCGAACAAATTGTGACTTCCTTGTGGAACAACTTTTAATCCGAACGTATGATATTCCTGAGACTGACATGGTGTGTGACATTGTGGGTCCCACTTCGCCATGGTACCAAGACATATATGCCTATCTTCATGATAATATTCTCCCTCCAGCTCTTAGACGTAATCAACGCAAGTCCTTCGTTCAACGCTCTTCCCAATACATTATCATTGGTGATGCACTTTATCATCATGGGTATGATGGAATCCTCCTTAGATGTCTGAATGAGACTGAAGCCCATACTGCAATAATAGAGGTACATAGTGGTGTTTGTGGAGCTCATTCAAATGGTATGGCTTTGGCCAAAAGGATTCTCTGAGCTAGATATTATTGGCCTACATTAGAGCATGATGCTTGTGAATTCATGAAGAAATTCCTTCCTTTCCAAGAACATGCAGAATTGATTCATGCTTCAACACTGGACCTTCAGCCCCTCCTAGCACCATGGCCCTTCTCTCAATGGGGTTTAGTCTTGATTGGCAAGATTTACCCACCATATTCCAATGGTCATACATTCATAATTATTGTCACCGAGTACTTCATCAAGTGGGTGGAAGAAATGCCACTCTCACAGATCACCGGTACTCAAATTTCAAAATTCATCCTTTACCATATTCTCTATAGATATGGTATTCCATCCACCATCCTCTCTAATAATGGAAGACCTTTTAGAAACCAGGCCTTGAAACACATCTGCGACACCTTTCATATCCAACATCGTTGGTCAATGCCTTATTACCCCTAGGGTAATGGTCAGGTAGAAGCAACCAACAAGACCCTTATCCACATCCTCAAAAATTTTGTCAATAACATTGGTCGAGATTGGCACCTCCATATTCATCTTGCCCTCTAGGAATATCATACGTCCATACGCACCCCTACAAGTTCCACCCCCTATTCTTTAGTGTATGGCACTGAAGCCATCTTTCCAATCGAATTTGAGCTCCCATCACTAAGGATTTCTTTGAAGGACCTTATCAGTGAGCAGGATGCTCGTGTTGCACAACTTGCACAACTAGAGTTACTTGATGAAAGAAGAATCAAAGCCTATGATCATCTACAAGCATACCAAAACTGCCTCAAGCATAACTACAATAAGAGGGTTCATCCTCGACAGTTTCAGGTTGGTAATCTTGTCCTTAAAGAGAACCAGCATACCCAGTAGGACTATGATAAAAAAGGAAAATTTGAGGCAAACTAGTTGGGTCCTTACATCATAACCACTAAATATGGATTTGGGGCATACAAACTTGCTACCCTTGAAGGAGAAACCCTCAAAGAACCTATCAATATCATGCATCTAAAGAGGTTCTACACCTAAGTTTGCTTGGTAACCCCACTTATTCAAAAAATTAAAAAATAGTAAAGAGAAAAAAATTCATCCTATGGTGAAAACCACTTTTTGGTGGTGCCTTGGATAAGTATGGGTGGTGAGAACCTTGTAACAGGCATCATCCGTAAAGGGCTTAATCATTTTCTACCTATAATTCTAGTTATTTTATGCTTTCATCTGCCCTATCATCCTCACCCATCCCATCCTTGGTCGCTTGGTATATCTTTTGATTAAGCATTGGATGATCCATCTTGGCTATCCCTCATCCTAATCTTTTTAGTATCCCACTCTAAGCTTATGTCATTCATCTGATTGTCGGTCGGTTTGAGTTTTCATATAGCCCCCCATCATGTCGGTCTCCATCTAGATCTCATCCTATTGCATCCTTTGTCAAACTACATTACCCCTACACTGGCATGTAGGAAAAGTTGATCATTTGATCTACCCCCGAGGTATTCTAACCATCCCACATTGGTCGTCCATCATCTATCTTCATCGTCCTCTTTCCACTTTATCCATGGTATTTTCTTGAACTATGAGGGCTCTGCGCTTTCATGTAGGAAAGGCTAATCTTTGATCATCCCCTGAGAGCCTAGGTCTATAGGGTGTGTCAATCTGTGTCCTTGTTTGGCTCATTCTTCACAAAAAAAATCACCTAGTGTCAAGAGATCTGGTTAATAAAAATCATCTTGCGTCAACTGGGTCATTCTAGTTTAGAATCCATCATCGGCCTCAATAGGATGCATCTTTCCTAGTAGACCACATCAATCCCATCCATCCCCCTGATCCTATGGTAAGGGATGTTTTATATTGATTGTGATATTTTGATGCTTTTAGACATTGTTTATCATTTGAGCTCCCTATCATCACTTGTCATGGTCATCTTGATCCATCATATCATGGTGTGCTTTAAATCATCCACATAGGGGCATATCTTGATCTTTTCTTTGTTATTGTCTTCTCGGTTGTCCCACGTAGTACCCACCAAGTTCCCCAAGGTCTTGTGTTACACTGGGGAATACTTGTGCATTTGTGGTTAACCCAATACCTAGCCCAACCAAGTTCATCATGACCTTGGGGTGTCAGGATATCCTTTTTGTTTATTGTGCTTGTTTCATGCATTGGATGACAACTTGCCTTGGTCTTACATATCAGGGTATTTGGTATCTTATGCTATAGCAAAAATAAATGCTTTGAAGATGGAAAATTGCATTCTTGATTGCATTTCATTTCATTACATGCACTCTTCATTCAGCCTTGTTCATGACCCATGACTTGTGACTTAGGTTGTGCAAAACTTTGAATCCTTTCCCTCTTGATTTTCCTCTCAGGGTACTAATGGTTTTTTGATAGGTGCAGTATCACACCCATAGTACACCTATCACCTATCCACATTCCCATGCAAGTCCTTATTGACACTTAGGTTTTCATTATAGGAACTCATCTTTCATTCATATTTCATGTTACGTTATAGATTCAACATATTTCATAGTTCATAGACTGATTAGATTAAGCACCATAGTTTCATTTAACCCATATATATTCATATTAAAATTCACATAATACATGCATTACCACCTACAGAAACATACTATTGGATACATCCTAATTCCATTTCATAACAAATATTCATATCATCCTACATTATCAACATTAATACATGCATAATCATCCATCCACATAAGTATGAAACATCATATATGTATGCATACATAAACCAAATCATCCATCCGCATAAGCTTGTGCATATGTAAACCAAATCATCCATCCAAATAAGCATGAAATATCATATACATGTGCATACATAAACCAAATCATCCATCAACATAAGCATGAAATATCATATACATGTGCATACATAAACTAAATCATCCATCACAAAAAACATAATGCATAGTGTCAATAAAGGCTATCACATATCATAATCAAAATAATACTATGTACATCTCGTCATAAAGTCTCAAGCATAATCTACCACATATCCATCATATATCATCAAATAATGTACAAAATCCAGAGATGTAGAGCACCTCTGATCTCTACTGATAAGTACTAAACCTCTATCCTATGTCTGTCAAAAAACTAGTATCCTGTCATTGGCTCTCTGACTACTCTACTGTGAGCTGCCCACATCTAATCTCTATGGAGAGTCAGACACTGGCCCTTTGTGCATAGGAGTCCCCTGGTAACCACCATAAGGAGAAGGAGTTTCTAATAGTCACTATACCCTTTGGTACGTGTCCCTAATGACTAGGATGGTACTAGCATCCGAGGTGCCTGTCTGATGTAGTGCGCTATGCGCTGCGCCGAATCAGGAATGACATGCTCATACACACAACTCCAATAACTCACCTCCTACATATAGTCATCTCTCTACTCAGCTTGATGTCTGGTGGCATTCTTCTCATGCCTATACCTATCTTGATCTCCACTAATAACTCTCTACTCCTATCCCCAAGCCTCCTATGCCAATATCAGTTGTTGTACCTACTTTATGGCCCTGTCCAACTCAGCCTATGTAGCTTGTAACTGTGCATGTAACCCCTATACCTCTGCCCCTGACTCCCACCCTCACCATGCGCTACCTATAGCTAAGCATGTGCTTTGTCCCACTCACTTTGTAACATTTGCATCCATACCTCTATGGCATATCTCTCCCTATGCGCAGCCTGTGCCCGAGCCTCCATTGCATCCCTATCCCTCTGAATTGCCTGGAGTCTCAACTCAACAACATCTCACTCTCACCGAAGACCTGACACCTGTGACACCACTACATCCCTCTCTCTGAAGAGATTACACCTATTCCTCTCGCTCTATAACACTTGAGCACGCACCTGTACCACATCCCTCTCTACCTCTATAACCTATACCTGTGCCTATGCCATGCCTCTCTTTTTCTACAACATGCATATCTCCACCCTCATCTCCTCCTCTCTCTACTGCATCAATCCCATATCACCAATTGTCTGCTCTAAATAGTGCACTCTATCTCTGAGCTCATCTTGCTCCCGTTGCAGATTTTCTCTCTCTCCATAACCGCTCTAGCTATCCCCGCAAACCCTCTATATCTCCTGTGGTCCCTGCCCCAATCTCTGAAAACTCCTACCCTGTCCCTCCTCCAATAGCCTATTGTATCACCACCTCCACCACCAAATGATCTCTCTCTCATCTCACTGCATCCCCCTCCTCATGCTCCCTATCCATGTCTGCTCACAACCTCTCTACCTCTGCCTGCAAGTTAACCACCTCATCTCATGCCTCATCCCTCTCTCCAAAAAATCTCCTCTGCACCTCTATCACCATCGTGGCTAGATCTGAGTAGTCCCTCTCTCTCTGGGCTAATCATGCATGTAGCTCACTCATCTTTGCCTCTAATTTGATCCACTCCACCTCTGCCTATTGTAATCACTACTCAGTAAGTCACAGTCTCTCCAAGGTCCCTCTCAATACCATTGTCGGATCTTCTCCTCTTCGTGGTGTTGTCAATAGTGGTGGGATGTCATGTACCTCTGCATCAATGTCCATCTCATGTGGCTCATACCCCTCACTCAATGTCGATGCCTCCATCTCATCCACATCAATCACCATGGGGGCTCCCTGTACCTACTCTCTATTGGCCTTGACCTCCTCCTGCCTCTGCCACTATTGCCCTCCTATGGCTACATCTGCCTCCTATCCCTCCTACTCTCCACTAGCCTTGGCCTCCTCCTGTATATCCTACTATTGACCTATTGGGTATGCATATGCCTCCTGCTTCCTCTTTCTTTGGACCTCCAACCCCCTATCCTACTGTGATATAACCCTAGCCTCATCCTCTCCCTCCTCTGCTCCATCCCCTCCTCGGGCTCTATGTCATCATCTCCTCCTCCTTCCTACCCTCACTAGCTCCTCTGCTGCTCTGATCACCTACTGTCCTCCTCTCTATAGTCCTCATGGACCTTGCCCCTCTCTCTCCACCCTCAGCTGTCTCTCATCCTCTGACTCAAAACCTAGTGCCCCCTCAATTGGCACCGCTGGTGTAATCCATGGAGGCAGATGTCACCTAAACCACTAACCATATTGATCTGTCATCCCTGCATCTCTTAGCCCCTCCCACCTACCTAGGTATGGAAAAAACTGCAATGCCTCCAACTCCTCATAGACTTCATCTAGATCCAACTCATCCCCCCATGGCCGCTCTCGTGTCAATCGTCAGAACATCACTTGCCCCATGAGAATATCCCGCCTCACTCCAAACTACCTCATCACCCAATCGGATTTGTGCAGCTCCACTACACGTGAACCTTTCCCAATAATATAATATCAAGTAAAGAAGTAACCCCTGTGTACCTCCTTATCATCCCTCTAGTCCCTGAATCACCATAGAATATATAGATGTCATACTATCATCTCCGCCTACACATCGTCAAGTCATCTCCTCCACACATCCATGTTTCTGACATCCCGATATCGCAACATCACTCTTGCCTTTGTCCCCCATCCCCAAGCTACAACTACTTTGTCATCCTCCTCTCTTGCTCTCAGCATGGCTGGCCTGGCCACCTTGATGTGCTCCTAGGCCCATACTTGTAGTAGTGTGACATGTGTCACACTCAGCACCTCTCGATAACATATCATGTGCATATCCTGATATAGCTACACCAGCATACAGGTCTCTCATGAAAATTGACCCTCTTGGCTCTTGATCATGTGATGGATCACCTCGAAAAACCTAAGATGCAAGAATCAACCACTCTATTCTGGCACCAATATCTCACTAATCAGCCCCGCTAGGTACAACAATAATGTCAGTACCCTGCAAGACAAACATCTATCCACATCCAGCTGTTGCAACTGAATTAGTATCTCATTATTGCCAAATACAACCTACACAGACTTGTCCAGTGCCTCACCCTCTACTCAACACTCGCTAACCATGAGCCCTACTATAGGGAGCCTTATAATCTATCATACATCATCTAGAGTCACCATCATTTCCCCAGTCGGTAGATGAAATATCGATGTCACTAAGTCCCAACGCTCTATCAATGTTGTAAGTGTGGCCCTATGGGCCTTAATCGTTAGATAGGATAACATGTGCAATAGTCTTGCCTCTATTAATGCCTGATGATCTATGCCTATCATCACCACTATGCATCTCCTTAGTACCCTAGACCATCTCTCCCATGTCTATAAACCCTCCACATTCTACATCCATGACATAACCACTATGTCATTTTCTCCTTTTTTCCTATGTCGTTTTGTCTCCCTTTTTCCCCCCCGGCCTCAAGATTTCCCTTCCATGCCTTTTTCCCTCTCATTTTCATGTTTCCCCTCTTCTCGGTCCTCTCGGACCCCCCGACCGAGCCCTCAACCTCTCCTGAGTCCCTGGGCAACCTTGCCCCGACTCTGGTGAACCCGCCCTGGTCCATGGGCAGACCTGCCCCGACTCAGGCGTGCTCCCACCCAATGAAGGGCAGATCTGCTTGAGCTCCCAGGCGGGCTCCCGCCCAAGCTCCTGAGTAGACTCACCTGGCTGTTGGAAAACTCACCTAGGCTCCTAGGTCGGTCCTCGGGCTGTGTGGGCAGACCCGCCCATGCACAGGTAGACCTGCCCATGTCTGTGGGCAAACTCGCCCACGTCTATAGGTAGATGTGCCCATGCACAGGAAGACCCACCCCCATCTATGGGTGGACCCACCCCTGTACATGGGAGGACCTACCCAGGTGTAGATGGATCTGCTCTTCCACAGGACCCAAGCAAAATCCCCCCCTCCTCTGGTTCTTTTTTTCCCACCCACTACTTGGCCCTCTTTTGGGGCATACCCAACTAAATTTCCCCCCCAATTGAACCCCAAATCCCATTTTTTTCCTCCTACCCATTTTTTCTCTCTCCTCCCCCAACAAAACCCATATTTTCAATTTTTTGAAAAACTTAAATGACAAAAATAAAAATTTGGGTTTGGAGCTAACCTGGTGTGGCACAACACACTCGTTGGAGAATCGTTGTCTCTCATCCCCCTAGTGGATGATGTCTCTATCGTACTCCAACATTTTTCACTTTCACTCTTGCCTTCTCCTTTCTCCCTCTCCTCCTCACTTGATAGTTGTCCAAATGAGGAGAGGTAATTCTTAAAATTACCTTTTATAACATTTTTCCCTCCTCTTTACCTCTTTTAAATCAAGGGAATTTTTTCCCTTTATTTAACCAAAATTTCCCCCAACTAATTCATTCACCCTCTATCTTCTCGGGGCCACCATATGCACACTATATTCCCATTTTTCCTTTGTTCAAATGTAAATCTTCTTTGTTTTTCGTGCTCTTTCCAACATCATATACCACTCCATACTTTTGAAAAGTTTTCTACGGCTCCTTTTCCTTCCCTGTCCACCTTCTTGAGGGGGCATACCTTACCATTCTCTCCCAATGTTCTGCCATAAACCTTCTCTTGCGAGACTGGGGCATCCCCTTTAGTTTCTTTCCATTCGAGCAACTCATACAAACTCTCCCATGTTGGGGCATCTCTTCTCTGGTCCCTTCCTCTATAAAGTCATCTACATTTTACTTTCTTGGAAAAACTATTATCCTAATAGTTTTTCAAAGAGGGGAAAAATGTAGACATCTAAATTTGACCACTTCCATATGGTCAAAGACATCTCCTTAATCATCCCTTTGTACATCTACTTCATGCTCTTTTCCGATATTAATTAAATCATTCATTTAATTAATATTTCATATCCTACATAAGGTTTCCAAAGTATTTAATTTAATAAATACTTTTCCACTCTTTCCTCTCTAAATTAAATAAATCTATCACTTGATTTAATTTAGTCATATTACCTCTTGGAATTTTAAATTTATTTTTAATTCCTCACTTTCTCTCTCATTGTCACATCCTCCACTTTTTGCAAGTTGGTCTCTAATCCCTCTTAACCATCTAACCCTCTTCTGATCACAATTAATTTATGGTTAAGATGTGCACACCCCTAATCATCATTAGGGTCACATCCTCAATAATTTCCCACTTGCCTCTAATATGTCATTAATTTGTCTAATCATGTACTTGCACAACCTTAATCACTTAATTAGGTCAACCAAATCTCCATGTCATTTATGGAATATGTCCTAAGTCAACCTTATTAAAGACTTTCTCCTTTTGGAGAAGGCACTCTATTCCCCATCTGAATTTTTAATTCACATTTAATCCCCCAATGCATTCCAAATAATTTTAAATTCTTTCTCTCATTCTCATGTCGATATTTGAGGAATTTTTAATTCATCACATGTCGTCTCACCCACATGGTGACAAGTACCTCCTTTATGAGGAGATTTTGTCCAAAACCAAGGGTACTATGTAGTACCTCCATGTCATGTACTCTCCTTCCAACTCATTTACACATCATTTTTTTCAAGCCACTTCACATGCCACATGTCAAGATGTGAGGGCTTGTGAGTTCTCAACTCACCATAGCCCTACATCTTGGCCTTGTTGGTTTAATCCCAACCATATATTTCTCTAGATAGTTCAACATTCTCTATAAATACCCCCTCTTTTCTCTCATTTTAGGAGGAGATCATTATGCTAGCCAAACTCTTGGAATTTTTTCTCTTGAGCCATACTTTTCCAAATACTTGCATTTACATCCATTATCATCTATTTTCCATTCATCTTGCATCTCACACTTGCATCTTTTTCCATCAAAGGAGCATACACTACATCAAAGATCAAAGGGCCAACCAAAGGACAACTCAACAAGGTAAAAGGTTCCATTTTGTTTTTTTTAAGTTAATCATTTGCCCATTCTTGAGGTGTAGGGTGTTTGTAGTTGTTGTTTGCACTCTTTTGTTTGTTGTTCATTTTCTAACAAGTATTTTCTCCCGTTCACAGAAAGAAAATCTTAAGGATGCTGAGAAATGCATTCAGAAGTTGAAGGATCAGATTATTAAGTCCAACGAGAAGAGAAAGGATCTTTGTGATTAGATTAAGAAAAAAGAGAGCAAAACATGGATGATGTTCACTTGAATCAAACCTTGAAGGAAATAACTGAAGAATGTGAAAAGCTTTCCAGAGACAATGCTACCTTAAAATATGAGATGGAATCTATGGCGATGAAGATGACTAAGGAGATTGAAGAAAGTAAGAAGAATGAGGAAAATCTTGCCTAATACCTAAAAGAAAGATTTGATGAATGCAGTAGAATTAATGGAGAATTCATTTAGTTAGAGATTGAACTAAAACAATCAAGAAACAATGTAGAAGAGCTTGAAAAATAGATTGTTCTTCTAAGGGATGAACTTACTACTACAAATGAATACAAGGAGAAGTTCAATATTAGCTTAATTAAGCTTGATGAGCTAACTCAAGGATAGAAAAATGGAAATGACAAGCAAGGTCTTGGATATGAGAAAGCAGAAAGTTCCAAATTTGGACAAAGGAATTTTAGGTAAGGTAATCATGTAGTGCCCCGTCCGTTGTGGCCCTCCTGGATATTTGTGTAAGTGTGTTTTGTGGTCTTGTTGGTTATTTGGTCGGTTCATGTGAGTAAAGTGAGATTCTAATGGCTCTGTTAAGCGAGTTAATTGAATTAATTAATGGAAATGTTGTCATTTAAGGATGAATTAAATAAATTATTATATTAAACATATTGATGAAGTAATTTAAATAAAATTAGAAGTAAAATTGTAAATAACAAGTCCATATTGTGAAATAATATTTACACGTTAATTTTAAATAATTAAATTAATTTCACCTTATAAAAGATTATCTTGTGGGGTATAAATGTGATTTATAATTTATAATGATGAAAATATAATTATTTTAATAAGAAATTTAAATGGTTAAGGGGATAGGAAGCTGAAGTTTTTTAAAGCAAGAAAAGATGGAAAGAAAATAATAAAAAGAAATAGTGATGTCTCTCAAAATTCTAAGTCTCTTCAATAAATTCTAAGAATAGGGGCCTAATGAGGGGATCCTAGTCATTAATTGCTTCCATACTTGGCAATTTCCATAAAACTATTTGTGAGTCTATTTGTGGGTTTGTTTGATTATTGGAGAAATCATATGATGGAGACTCTAACTCTATTTCCAACCACAGGATTCAATTATTTTAATAGTGGGGAGGGAAGGAAAGAAGCCATGAGTAATTTCTCTGATTTCATTGTCATCTAGTCTCAGTCGTAGCACTTAAACTTAATAGGGAGTTTTAAATAGCCTGCTTGATTCTTCTGACAATCTATCACAGCTGCAACACTTGAAAATAACTATAACAAAGCAAAGAGATGGCGACATTTCCAAATTCCAATATTCACTTTCTACTATAATTGGCAACTTGCGAAGAGAGGGACTGGAATTTTGCTACAAGTGCCTAACCACAAGTCTTCATCCTCGCAGCGGTGGGAAAAAGAGAAGGAAAAAGGAAAGCAGTTATGAGAGGATCGTCCTATCAATGAGAAAGGGAAGGGAGTGAAAAACTAGCAGGTGTGCAGCGGTGGAACAACACGACAGGATTCAAGATTTGATGAAAAGCAACCAAGGTAACTTAAGAATCTCGGGCTTTGAGTATTAATCACCTCTAGCCGGATCTAAATCTATTATGATACAGGTAGTCTTATCAACCCTTTTTCTTGCTTCCACTATAAGGCATAGTATTAAGATTTTAGAATTCTGATAATGGAACTAAAGTTAGTCATTATACCCACTTTGGCAATTGTAAAATGCATTTATCAGAATTGCCTAAATAATCTAATATGTTTTACCTTCACACTACAAGATATTCATTGTTTGTATGCTATTCGATGATTATATTTTATTCTGATGTCTATCAAAAACCTTTCATGGTCAAATTCTCCATTTATGTACTTGATTCAATTTTTTTTTTAAAAGAGAATTTGTCATTTTATTAGTCGAAAAGATGTTATAGGAAAGCAAGATTTCATTTTCATTGAAATATTCTGAACAAATTTAGAATAACATAACAAATATATTTACTTCACTCATTGACTAAAAATAGAAAGATTGTTCATATCATAAGTAAGCGTTGAATCACCTCATTCATCATATTCTTTCAACTAGCATTCATAGTTTAGTTACTTCTCTTTCGGTCTCTATCATATTTTTAGTATGGGAAAACTCTAGTAGGTTACTCATGATACTTTGATTAGTACTGCTTATCATAGTCTCCACTATGCTAAACCTCACCGCATCTATTCACAAAGAGAATGTAATAGAGAGTGATATTCTTAATCTGATTGAAGGATAGGATGTTAAAAAAAAAAAAAACACCATAAATTTGCAGTCTGAAATAAAGAGAATTTTGGATTTAATAGATTCATGAGCTTTCTTTCCAATGCTTAATTCAGAAGTAATAATACTAATTGGAGAAGAACATGGCTATGTTTATCTTATATCTTATGGAAAACCCAACGAGAGAATAATTGAATTCATGTAAAGATTTTGCAGAAAGAAAATTTAGTTTCTGTCTTAAAATGATATATGTCCACCAAAAGTTGTAATAGCCAGATGCCTTTAATTTTCTTTAGAAAATTTAGGAAAAGAATTAAGTGAAGTGACTGGATAATTCAAACAAATCTTGTTGTTAAATAGTTCTTTTATGTTTTGATAAATCCTTTAGTTTTTCAATGGGCCTTTAGAAGATATAATTCTCCCGAGTTGATGTCATTCACTCTCAATTTTTATTAGCATCATGTATTTTAAAATAACTTATTCTAATATTTTACTTGGCTAGTCTATTGACAAGTTTCTACATGGAAGTAGCTATAATTATATAGAGAATAGTTACTTGCGTATGTCAAATGTTAGCAAGGAATGTTCTCTTGATTGTAAAATTAAATGATTATACTATATAATGAAAATTGGTAACACATCAGAATATTAGGGAAAATAGTTATGCCTTTTTGTAAATGAATAAGTTCTTACTTCATAATGAAATTAGATAGTCATATAGTTTTAGTTAGGAAGAAAACTGGCATTGTAATGTAGTCTTCATGAGATTAGTTATCCTTTTTAAATATAATTAGAGTATTATTTGGCTCATTATATTTATATAAATGTATATAGTTATAGGAATGATTATAAGTCCTGAATTGGAATAAAAGAAATTGGTTGGAATGCTTTCATAACTTCTTTTATTTAATATAACGTTATGATGAGCATAGTGAGATGTTAGTAAGATTGTGAATATAGCCTTTATTGAGTTAAAATGATTTCTTATCAAGTGAAGAGTCAGATCGTAGATGATAGTTCAATTGTTCTTTGAAGTTTATTGCTTTTGATTTGTTTGGGTTAGTATTCTGAGTGTGATAAAATATGCCTTGAGATAATTACGATATGTGATTATAGAGTTCCTTTGTTTATTTTAAATTAATTATTCTCGAACGAATGGATAAATTGTGTTTGAATGGTCATTGTTCATTTAAGGGTAATTTGGTGTATCTTATTTGTGGTGTCCTCTTTGGGATTCCTTGGCTTCGAAAGTGATTTCATTCCATCAGGTTCTTGTCGATTTGTGTGTGATTTGACAAATCCTTTCATTGTGACTTTTCTTGAGTTGACGTGAGTTGGGGATCTTCTTAAAGTTACATTGTGTAGGTATTCATTTAACCCTGTGTGGTGAATTCTTGGTTGTTTTGAGTTGTGGGGATCTTATTAATTGATTTTGTGGTGGAGTATTTTGGATACTGATGTGATGCTTGGTTGTGATAAGTTTATGCTTCTTATTGAATGCAGTCTTCCCACTTTTATTATTTTGGTGAAACATTATATTATATTGTTGTCATGTTTGTTGATTTTTATCAAAGGTCATTTGTTTACCAACTATACGGGTATCTTGTGAGGAGGAAATTGAGGTCTTCCTTGGATGCCTGGTTACATGCTTTTACCTTTGTTGTTGAAGGATTGTTTTTGGATGATTCCGTGTTGGTGTGAATGCCTTTGGAAATTAATTTTGATTCAAGGAATCCTTTGTCATTTAATTTGTGTTGCAATGTAATTGGGAACTCATGTTTTGTTTATGAGTTGTGGATAGTTGATCTTCTTGAATTTCTGATTTATTTCGTATCGAAGTTGGTTATATGGTCTGGATGGAGTTGTTGATCTTATTTTAATATTTTCAGTCATTATATTTGAATTGAATATAGTTCATTGAGGTCTTGCATTTACTGTTGTCAGTTCTTTGATGGGAAACCCCAATATAAATCTCTCGAGATACTCCCAGAGGCATTGAGAAAAGTTGTGAGAATTTCATTGATTTAATTTTGGCCAAGACTGTGATCATATTGTTGATTTTTGGTGATTTTTCTCGGGTTGTACCACGTGAATGAGATTTTGATTATGTGTTTATAGCGATATGGGTAATGCCTTGTATGTTTCTCTATTGTGATCTAATGTTCTTGTTATGTTGTACAACCCTTGGATTTTGGTTTTGAGTGTCTAGAGAGAAAGTGGCTCTAAGTGGGTGGTCGGTGCACAAAGGGGCGCCAGGATAGCCCTCGTTAGAGTGTGATTAATAAGTGAAAACCTAAGTAATTAACTAGGGGGTGGGTAGAATCACATTAAAAAGATAATTGATGCCTCATCCACCTTTTAGTGCTATCACAGGCTAAAGGGGATTGAGAAGGCCATGGTTGACAAGATCGTTGCCTTGTCTTCATGAAAGGTTAACAGTTCCGCATGAGCAACCCTATGGGGCGGTTCCTTGAGATAGGTAGCCTGGAAAACCATAGATGGAGGCGGTTTCTAGCGCTTGGTTGCTTGGATAATCCTTCAGTAGATGGAGGTGGTACCTTGCAATAGGTAGCCTGGAGAATCTATGTTAAGCCATGCGATGACACTCTCCTCTAACACTCCTTATTATGTTGCTTCTTTGGAAATCCTCTGGAAGTGGTCCTTTGTCTTGAATTGATGATTTATTATTGTTTAAGTTTTAGTGATCTTATGTGTTTATATTTTCCTCTGGAATTGGTCACTTGTCGTGTATTGATGACTTTTGTTGTTGTTTGAACTTGAGTGGTCTCGTGTGTTGTATGATTTGCATTAGTTGGTTGTGAGTCTTTGTTTGGATGTTCTTGGTTGAGGACTCTTCTTGTCAGCTCCTTAGCATGGGGGGTGGGTCTTCGGACCCACGTGGTCGGGTGGAATGTGCTAAGCACCCCATTGGGTCCCCAGTTGAGGATTGAGAGGTGTGGATTGGTGCTGTTGCAGCGACTCCAGAGTTGTATTTGTCTTGGAGCCAATTATGATACTATGTATTCCTCTATTCATTTGTATCATGTTATCTTGTGTATGGTTTCCATTTATGTTTGAAAAAACTTTTGTATCATCGTACCTCTTGAACATTGTACTATAATGTAACATTAAACCTTTTGTGGGTATTGGCCATGGCAGTTGTTATTCAATGTGTTAGGTTAATCATGCATATGTTGTATTTATGTACACAAATGGTTTCTTATCAATGAATTTTCATGTATTTATTACATTTGTTAATGTTACTTTGTTATGGATTATATCTTTGGCTTTTATTCTTTATTTTTGTTGTGTGGATCTAAGTCTCGTAATGACTCCTCGTGTACCCCAAGGGATGTTTGTGTTAGTGAATCTACTTAAATTAAATTCATGGCATGACTTAATGTGTATTACATGTATGTTATGTTTACTTTAAAAAAAATAAAAAATAAAAAAATTGTGCAGTGAATATTGTTTAATTGTCCTTTGGGGTTCGCACGACGGGGTGTTGCAAATCAAATTAACAAAGCAAAAAGGCATCTGATAAGACAACCTAATTCTCAAAATTTTAATGGATATTATTTTGCTTGCGATAAATTTGGTCATATGGCTGCTCAATGTAGAAGTAAAATGAAATCAAGTGATCCATCATTCTCCGGTCAGTGTTTCAATTGCAATAATTTCGGTCATAAGTCAATTGAATGCAAAAATATGTCTAACAACTCTGTCAATAGAAGGAATGTTATATTTTATACCTGTGGAAGATTTGGGCATATTGCTAACTAGTGCAAATTGAGAAGATATCAATGGAGTGACTGGTCTGGACAAGGAAATGTTGTGTGTTTCAATTGTAACAAATATAGTCACATTGCAAGATTTTGCAGAAACGTATACAAAGGAAGAAATATGTTGAAAGATGATAAAGGAAAAGAGAAAGTGATTGTGGATGAAATAAGAGATCAGATGAAAAAGACATGGGTGAAGAAGTGTTCCTCTATTGTAGGAAATGAGCCTGTACCAGAACTTGCTTCTGGTAATTTCTCTAGGAATTAGTTTTAGGCCTTTGGCCTAGGGGAGTTGTCAAGAAAATCTTTCAAACCCCTCGTCAGTAATTGACACCGAGATGTGGATAAGTGTAGTGGTTGCACTAATGATTTGTAGATGTTGTTGGAATAGTTTGAAAGGATATTATGCTAAGATGAAGGTCCACATAATTTTTTGTTTGATGACTAAGAAAATAGGGTATCTGGATAAGTTAGGGAAAAAGTATTTATTACAACAAAAGTTACATGTGTGAGCTATAAAAATAAACTTGAAACCCTCATTTTCCACTTTGTATCAAAGAAAAGAAGGAGACCACTTTGCATCAGAATTTTGAAATAATTTTCGGTGATGGAACCCTAATCCATTAGGTACTTTTGTTATATTGAGAAATTTCATTATATTTTATTATTCGGTTGAAGAAATTATTTTCATGTGTACGAAAGGAAAAATAGAACAAATCAAATGAATGATAAAACTAGATGAGTATATCAGTGAGATGATTAGAGATGAAAGAAACATGTTGTCGCATGATGAATTGAAATGGTTGAAAGAGGAAAAACATAAAAGTTTGGACATTTGGAGTGAATTCCCCTATTTCATAAATGCATAAATTATTGAGTTTATTTTGGATAGATTGAATGATGATATTCTGACTCTGGATAAACCCTACCATATCTCAAAAGAAGTGATTGTAGGTATAACTGGGTTATGCAAAGTTGGAGATGTGCCGAGGAAGAATTCAATTCAAAATAAAGAAGTTGAAATCCTAACTGGAGTAATTGGAGATCAAAGGGCATTGATAATATCTACAATTAAAGATTTAGTGACAAGGTACATTGCACATAGAATATCTAACAAAATATTTTTTAGAAACAAAGAAGGTGCAACTTCGGCAGGTGATGTTTACATTTCACATAAGATGATAATGGAAAATTAGGATTTTGATCTTTGTGGATTACTGAAAGATCAACTGATGGAGAACATGTAATTGACAAAGGAGACAGGTTACCCTTTCAATTTTGGTACTTTCGTTATCTGCCTTGTGATGTATTTTTTGAATTGCTTAGCCCTGAATAACAATGTAATATGGGAAGAGAGCGAACCAGTTTGCTAGAAAATTTACATATACTCTAATAATTTGGAAAATTGTGATAAAGTGTATAAAAGTTTCTTTAAGAGTTTGCTAAGGAAGTTTGGATCAATTGTTATTCCCATTCTAGTAAGGGTGCCTAAAGTTGGTTCCTCCTCTAGTGAGATGGAGAGAAATAAGAAAAGAGCAAAATAAATTGTTGACTGTACTCCTCCAGCATGCAAGACTCCAAATGTTGAAGGAAAAGGAAAATAGCAAGTGATTGTGGACATACCAGATGAAGAAACTAAGGACACCCTAGGAAAATAACTAGAAACAGCTAAACCAGAACAAGAAAAATAAATGACAAAAGGAAGTGAAGGAGAAGGCGATTTAGCCAAAAAAGAACTATTGCAACTTATTCATGAGGAAGATGGAATGTAGAAAATTGGGAACATATGGTCTATCAGACCTTTATATGAGTAGGACATGATCTTAAGCATACTAAGTGCTCATCTCATGCACAATCATATAAAATTGGAGAGTTTTCATAATAAGTTGCCAGAAGAAATGATTGAATGTATCAAGGAAATCAAGGACTCCAAGTCTTAGAACAAGGAAGAAGAAGAAGAAGTCATCCTACACCTGAAGAAGTAGTACAAATTGTCAATTACCAAATTGAAAAAGCACATGAATCAAATAAGGAAATGCATAAGCACAACAAACAACATCTATAACTACTGTATTCGATGGCCTCATGCAATTATCAAGTACAAAGAGAAGCTGGAAAAAATTGAAACAGAGCTTTACAGTATTGGACAAGACTTTAACATGTTTCAGGATCATGATGGTGCAATTAAAAAAGGATCCAGGAATTGTAGAAAAAGCATACAAATGTTTTGAACTTCAAGAATAGGATTGTTGACACCTTTTGTAAAGTGAAGGACATAACTAAATGTAGGTTAGAACAGTTGATTGAGATACTGAGGAAATGAGAAGTGTTGGAAGAAGCCTTCACCATTCTGGAATCCCTTATCAAAATTATCAACAAGACATCTAAAAAAAATAGCATGATCATAATCACCAGGATTGCAGTGGAAGCATGGAAGAATTTTCTTTCGAAGATGAAGGAAAAGTACAAAATAATTTTCTAACTCAAATAGCGGTTGTATTTCTTCAAATTTTTGAATTAGTTTTGCATAAGTTTTTGGTTACACTTCATAAGGGGAGAAAGAAAATATTTTATTATATTTTTTTCATTGATGCCAAAGGGGGAGAGAAAGTAGTGAAAAGTTCCTTATCAAACTCAGGGGGAATTTTGTTCAGTTTTGTCTGGTGTTTTTTTTAGCTATGGCTTTTTGAAGTTTTGAAGGTTCTGACACTTAGTCATTTTTCACTAAGTGTTTCCATCAATGACAAAAGGGGATATTGTTGGAATTTGGCTTCTATTATTGTCATTGATGGAAACTTAAGTCATTGATTCGGTCCACACTTTAGTATCTAACCATACCAGAAGACAGAGTAAAGAACAAGGTATCCGGCTGAAGTTGAATCTTTGAAGTGTTTTTCATTACCAGTTTATTAGTTTTGGTTGTGGATCTCAGGGAAAGTCTTTGGGTATATGAAATATCTTATTCTCAAGTTTTTTTTCGTCACATCAATCAGTGTATGAGTTAGGAGATCCGGTAATTTGATTTTTTGTTCATCGGTGTATGAAGGATGACTAAGTGAATGTTGGGTATTGCGAATGTTTAAGGTGGAATTGTTTGAAAGTTTTTTTTGTTGGAGATTTTGTTTTGGGTCCTAACAATGCTATGGCCAACTTTGGTAGATGTACATTAAATATTACTCATCATTTGATCCGACAATTAGAAAATATTTTCTATTTTATTGAAGCTGACATATAGCAATTGAATCCTTGGTGGTGGATATATATATGAGATCGGTTAATTTATTTTGGTGTGTATGTGTAAGCGTTTGATATGTGTTGATGTGTGTACAATATCAAAAGAGTGGCTGAGCGATTTTCAATTGTGTAGAAGAGGATTTTGTGAAGCGAATTAAGGTAGAGAAAAGCAAACTATAGAATCAAGCAAAAGGTCTAGAATCTGATCTATGAGCCTAACCTGAACTGTAATTAGGTATTTGTAGATGCTACTTTCTTAGTTCAACCTTTTGTTGTAATCCAAATCTTTTGTAAGGAAGTGATTCTTCCTAATTTTGATCAGTGAGCTCTAGGCAATGTGACTGAATGCAAGTGCATTCCCATTTTGTAAAACACTAATATTTTGAGTACTCAAATTGTGGATTGACCTCCACCGTGGTTTTTCCCCTAACATGGTTTCCATGTAAAACTCCTTGTGTTATGGTGTTGTGGCTTATTGATTTATGCTCATGCATCTTTCTTTTGATTGAATGTTCTAGGCACTTGAGAGAATAGACTAATAAAGTTAAAAATTGCACAACATTGATTCACCCCCCTCTCAGTGTTGCTTGAGTCCAACAGTCTCTTGGGAGGTTCATTCACAAGGCTATTATTGATGGAAATATTAAGGGTTTAAGGCCTTCTTCATCTCCCCAAAATTGTTCTCACCAACAGTTTGTGGATGATACTATGATCCTTGGAGAAGCATCTATTGTTGAAGCTAAATTTGTTAAGCTTTTATTGTAGAAATATGAACTAGCTTTGGGACATAAGATTAGCCTTCCCAAGAGCACTGTTTTCTTTTTGAACACTCTGGAGAGAAGGCAACTAAGAATTCCTTATATTTTGTAATTTCAGATTGGGGTTTTTCCTTCGACATACTTGGGTCTACCTTTGTGTACTAATGTGGTGCCTGATTCTTTTTGGAATGTTCTATTTGATAAATTTAACTCCAAACTTGTTGGATGGAAAGGGGTGGTTCTTAGTCAAGTTGGTAAAATTTAGCTTATCAAGTTCACTTTGCAGGAAACTTCCAGTGTATGCTATGAGTCTTTTTTAGATTCCTAAGAAGTTTTGGGAGAAGATTAAAAGCATTCATAGGAGCTTTTATGGTCTAGTGTGGAAGATAAACAAAGAATGCATCTTATCTCGTGGTAGGAAGTCTGCAGATCAAAAAAATAGGGTGGTTTGGGTTTGAGAAGGATTAAATAATTTAATTTATCCCTCATGACCAAACAAGTTTGGATTCTTCTCCTTAGGGGTAAGGAGTGGGTGATGATCTTTGGGAATAAATATCTTCATGGTATTGAAAGATTTAGATATTTTCTGGCAGATGGTTTCTCCTCCCTTCTAGATTGTCTCTTTGGAATGTTTGGATTAAGGCTAGAGTTTTTGTGTCTTCTAGCTTGAGATGGTCTTTGGGAAATGGTTTCTCTATCCTTTTTTGGGATGTTTGGTGGACTAGACATAGACCTCTTAAGGATTAGTTATGGGCTACCCTATTTCAAGATCTTTGTGTTTACTCATTTGGTGTGTTTGCTGTGGATTACATTACCAATGGTAAATGGAAGAGGATTTATGAATTCCACAAGGATATTGAGCTGATATTTTCATCTTTATCTTTGATTCATTTGTTGGCTTCTTCTCAATGTGATACAGTGATCTAGAGATTATCTTTGTAAGGTTCTTTCTTGGTGGCTTCAATGTTTTTTCATCAAATTAATGTTGTTAGACGTCCGCTTTTTGGGTGAAGCTCTAGTATCCTAAAGCTAATCCCAAAAGTGAATATATTCTTCTGGTTGCTCTACCAAGATAAAATCTTGACTATAAATAACCTTTGGAAAAATAGGCTTTTTGAAGCCCACTAGATGTTACTTGTGTGAGGAAGTTATGGAAGATTCTTATCACATAATTGTTGGTTGTAGTTTTCTAGTGGAGGTGTGGAAGCATGTGTTGTACCTTTGGAATTTGTTTTAGGTCTTTCTAGGATGCTTGGTTGATCTTTGGTTTCAATGGTCTCCCCCCACTTCTAACCCATTGTTGGTTTTTCTTTGGTCCCTTATTTTCCCACACATGGCTTGGGGTTTGTGAAGGGAAATAAATAATAGAATCATCTGAGACACTTTTATCCCTCATTTGAGATTTTCCTTCAAGATTTGTGCTACCATTAAGGAAAACTTTTTATCTAAAATGGTTGTGTCAAAAAAATTTACCCCAAAAGTGTGTGTTTTGAACTATGATCACTTTGTTGCTGATCAATGGAATCTGAATGTTGATATTTCTAACCCCTTGAAGAAGACTAAAGCTTCAAGAGAGGGTGTGAGGTGGAAAGCTCTAGGTTAGGACTAGTATAAAGTGAATTTTAATTGGGATAATAAAGGTAATCTAAGACCTATTGGTTGTGGGGGAGGATTACATGATTTACATGGTTAGCTTGTTTTTGTTATGGATCTCCCTTTGGAAACCCAGAAAAACAACTATGTAGAAGCTTCGGTTTCCTACCATGGCTTAAAATTAGATCAAGATAAGGGGATTGAAATAATTTGGTTGGAAGGGGACTCATTGAATGTGAGTAATTGTTTGAATAAATTTATCCCTTCCTCTTGGACTATTGAACATTTAATTCAAGATTCTTTAGCTATCTTGTGTATGTTTGATGATGTTTATGTCTCTCATAGCTATCGAGAGGCTAAAAATCTTGTTGACTGCATTGCTACTATGGGGGTGATCACACCTAGGAAATAGGAATGTAATGGTGTCCTCTTTATAGAAATTATATCCATCATAAATGAAGAAAAAAGGTCACATGTTCCATGTGCTAGTTGGAGGGGTGTCCAAAATTAATTGCATATTTATTTTTATTAGACATTTGAGCTGACCTATTCACCCAGTTCTCAATGGTAGTGATATGGGAAATATTTGGAAGATTAGTTTCATGATGCCTATTAGTACTAAATATGTCATAGTTGCATGCTTTGTGGGTGTTTGGCTTCTCCTTATGCTTTTTTTCTTCTTGTTTTCTCTAATGATTTTCCTTTTTGGGGAAGAAGCTTTGGTTTCTAGTGGACAGGTCATGATGGGTGGTGATAGTTGTTGAACTAAACTAGTAACCTACAAATATAATATGGTGAATGGTTTAGTTTGGAAGATTTTAGAGAAGGGTGATGTTATACCTTATTTGTTGAAGCTTCATGTCTTCGATTCCTAGGTATCTTAGGATTTCATAAGTGGCTAGAAGAATAGGGTTCTACAAATTTATGGCATGGAGGTCAACATAACTAAGGAATTAATTGTGGAGGTTTTGGGCCTCTCCTAAAAAGGAAAAAAATTCTACAAGGAGAGGTCAAAAAATAAATCTACCATGGAATTTCTTGAAAGATAAAGAGAGGTTGAAGCTTAAGAAGGTGGGTGGTGGTGGGTATGACAAAAATTACTTGAAATCCATTTGGAGGTATGTGGCTATGGCTGTTATGAGATATTTCATGTTGGATGGTAGGTTTTCAATGACTTAAAGTTATCATTTAATGCTTCTTATTCATTTCAAACATAATAGGGTTGTCTCTTTCCCCTATTATCTAATACTATCTCTTGAAAATGGTATTCAAGACTACCACATGAATCCGAACAACCCCTTATTGCATGAGGGGCTTATGCTCCTACTAGTTGAGCATATTAAGGTAAATTATGTAATTGAGACTCCTAAATTACATAAGGGGTGCAAGGTTAAAGATAATCTATCTGATCTTGAAATAAGGGATAATTCAAAGAGTGATGAAGGGGAGGATACTGTGTTTGAGTATTTTGAGGACCCTTAGGATGATCCTACTAAATCTTCCATAAAAAAGGACTAGGGAAGAGGACTCCTCATCTTGGTCAGAGGGGTCCTTTACTGATTTCAAAGGGGAAGGGGGAGGTAAATGCTCCTCTAAATAGAAAAAGGCCAATGTGAAGAAGGAAAAGAATAAGTATGAATCTCCTTTGTCAAGTTTTGTTAAATATGCATATTTGGAGGGTCATGGAGAAGGGATTGAATTGTTGAAGAAGGAAGACTCTCCTCCCCTACTTGGGGTTAAAAGAAGAATTTAGTTAGGTGATGGTGGGATGAATAATGTGGGGAATACTTATATGGAAAAAGGGGCCCCTGTTGCAAGTAAAGGAAAGGGAAAGATTGGTGAGGGTGTAGAGGAGTTGATGGATAGTATGGAGTTTGTGCCTGAAGAATCAGTGAAAAGGAAGGAAAAGGGTTTCAATCCTGATAAGGTGATTGACTTGGAGGCCAAGTCTTTGGATGCGAGTAAAAAGAAGATGGTCACCCCAGATGGTAAGTTTCATTCTATTGTCAAAACTCTCCAATTGATGAATGGAAATGATGATTATCGCCTTGTGATGGAGGGGACTAGTAATATTTTCTTGTTGTTGAAATGGATTTTTAATGAACTTAAGCTTCTTCATTCGAAGATTGATTTTGTGGCCCGAGTCAATGTGTCTCTCAATAATAGTAACACTATGGAATCTTCGGTGATTAAAAGGGTTAAAGTGATGGGTACTACCCTTGATAGATTTGTGGCGGATGTGGAAAAGCTTAAGGGTGATCATGAAACTAAATTGGTAGCTCTTGAAAAAAAGGTGTCAAAGATTCTTACTGATATTAATACCCTAGTTTTTTTCAATCATGTATCTTTGTAAAATGATGTGGAGGGACTAACTGTTCTTAGTGAAAAATCTAGGCAATGGATTGGTAAGAAGTTACTTGATGGGAAGGAGATGTTGGACCTAGACAATGCAACCTTATTGGGAAATGTTGAGATTGGTAAAGATAATGGACCCTGCATTCGAACTAGGAGAAAAACAAAGAAAGGGGGAATGGTTTTTTTCAAGGAGCTTAATGATGTGGTTAAGATGCATGAAAAATTAATTGCTAGTGATGTGGAGGCAGTGAGAATTCTTAAGAATTTGTAGTAGTTATTTTCTCTCTTTTTGTTTGAGTTTTTTGTTATGTTTGTTGATTGTCTACTGCTAGTTTAGCTGATGGGTGGTCTTTTTCTTGGAGGCTACATCGTCTCAATATTTTTCTTTAATTAGAAGATTTCCTTTTTTATATATGGTTTTAGGAACCCTTTAAAACTTGTTTTCCTAATAAAAAAATTGTGTTAAATAATTTTTTTTAAATGGCATATTTTATATGTTTGCACACATAGCAATGGATAAATAAAATTAAAAATGGATATTATAATATTTTAATAACAAATTTTCAAAAGAATTGGTTGCAATTTGGTGGAATACTCCTATGCAAGGAACTCTAGTGTTTTCTCTTGCTCAAAATTTATTAAGATGGGGAAAAAAAGAGTAAAAGGCTAGAATAGATTACTATTTGGAAATATATTTAATAAGAAGGAAAAAATTATAAAAGAGATCAAATTTATTCAAGATATAATGGATTAAAGGAGACAATGATTTATAAACTTGAATTGAAGAGAAAGAGTCAAGAGAAGAATGGAGGGAGTTATAAGAGGAGAGGATATTTTTTTTAGCAGAAATCCATAATTCAATTGTTGTTTAAAGGACATAGAAACAATATATTCTTCCACTAGTCCGCCCTAAAAAATAAAAGGAGGAATGTCATTAGAAGTCCAAACCTTCAAGATGGATTTATTTTAGGATTTAAGGATGATATTCAAAAAAAAAAAAATCTTTTTTCAAAGAGACTTATCCTAACAATGACCAAGATTTAAGAGGACTTCATGAAATTCTAGTAGTTATACCTAGTGTGCTTTAGGAAAGAGATAATGTTGAGATGGTTAAGGATTTATCTATGGAGGAAGTCAAAGTTGATGTATTTTCTTTCGATGCTTTCAAAGCCCCAAGACCAAATGACTTTCCCCCTTCCTTTTTCTAGGACTTTTGGAAGATTGTTTTCCATGATCTTTTGAGAGCTACTAGATTTTTTTAGGTTGGGTAATATTTTGAAAAAAAAAATAATAATTTTATTGTGCTTGTGCCTAAAAAGGAATATTCCACTTCAATGGTGTACTATAGACCTATCAAACTTTGTAATATTGTTTATTAAATATTCTCTAAGTTAATTGTTAATAGGGTAAAAAATTTCCTTCATCTACTGATTTCTAACAACAATAAAGGTTTTATTTTGGATTGAAAAATTTTAGACATTGTTCTAAATAATCATGAACTCATTCATTGTATGGAAAATAAAAAAAACTTGGAATAGTTCTCAAGTTGGATATTTCTAAAACCTATGATAGAGTGGCTTGGACCTTCCTTTTAGCTATGTTTCAAATTTTTGGTTTCCAATGGAGAATTTTAAATTTGAACAAAGTTTATGTGACTACTCCTAAGTGCTCCATTCTGGTTAATGGTACTCCTAAGGTTTATTCTCTTGTGGTATACATTTGAGACAAAGGAATCATTTATCCTCTTGCTTATAATTGTGGCTAAGTTTCTTGGTAGAAATTTCTAGAAGTAAATTAATTCCAAAATTTTAAAAGAGGTTAAAGCTACTTCTCTACCTCCTGTTGGAATTATGGAAGCCATCAAACATGAGCATAAAGTATGGATGGTTTTTGTTTGGTTGTTCCTATGTTTTCATTGATGTCAACATGGTAATAATTATATGGGAAGTCTACTTGGTTTACCAAAAGTTTTTCTCTGCCAGATATGTCCTTTTGTGATGAATCAGTGTGTTGGTATTTCAGTCCAAATTTCACCGCCATATCTAATATAGCTATAATCTCTTAACCATGTTATCATGTCTCATTCAGATAGTTGTATCCTAGATCTTGAGACATCTTTTGTTGTGAGCAAAAAGTTATCTTTGACAGATTTCAACTCTATATTCTATTGTTGTCCTTAACATATTGTGTGGGAGACTCTGCATTTTATTAAGGTGAACATTCCTATGCTATGGTTTTTTTGGTTGTCTCTATGTTGGTGGTATGATGGTAAATCAATTTTTTCTTAGATATGGAAGGTGTTTTCTTTGAGGTTTACTTGTTGGTTTGGAGAATTGTGTTCTAGTCTTGTTCAACTCAGCATATGCAATACTTTATGGAGACTAGTTATGTTTTATGGATGTTAGCCAACTTGGTAAAATGCACTACATGGATAAAATGTTTAAATCATATATGGTGCTGACAAAGAAAGTTTTGATAAAAAATTTAAATCATATATGCTCTCAACAAGGTGACAAACAAGGAAGCACAAGAAGTAGCATGCTTCAGCCATACTCTTAGCAAAACATATCATCCATGGGTGGGTACACTATACCACAATCCCATGGGAACACAACTCAAGCACAGGATATTCACAATACTCAACATGAGAACTAATACATGATGTTCACATAATAGGGAGTACCTTTTTCGAATTTCCTCTTACCAAATTAAAACCATTATCCACCTCTAATTATGCAAGATCAATACAAACTTTCCAAGAAAATGTACTCCCAGCATCCATACAATCTTCTCTTTTTAAGACGATAATGTCATTAGACACAATTTTATAATTACCACCTTTATCACATACAATATATCGCAGTGCTACATGGAGTAAATCAACAATGCCATAATATCTCTCACATTCACATTCACTATTATTAAGTGGTAAATCACCTTACTACACACATATGTTAACCACATTTATTTCTTTTATACAATGCAATATCATTACAATGTTTACTCAAGACAAGGTATGCAACATATCACTTCAACATACATTTAACATTTTGCATTTTGAATCAAGGTACAATAACTTAACATCTACATGATTTCTTAAGACTTAACAATGCAGTTGGGGACTATAGGTCTCACTAACAATATTCACCTATTATGCAATTATCATTAACATGCAAATGGTTTCACTATTCCCTTTTTCTGTAAAATTTTACTTAATGCAGAATGATTTTCTATTCAAATTCATACATGTTCCATGATTATGAATGTAACTTGGTGACTTAAGTCCTTTACCCAAGTTTTGATCTAATAAAACAAACCTTCATGAATGCATAAACATTTTCTCATAAGAAACAAGCATACAATGGATTTCAATACACCACACACTCAAAGATAGGCATCTTCATTAAACCAATGAGAATAGAGAGAAGGAGAGAGAGATTTACAATTTTGACACAGGCACAAATCCAAACATGGTTTCATCATCACACAATCACTTTCTCACAAATGCATCAATCATATGAGAGCATGCAATAATCTCTATGAACTAACAACATGATAATTCATTTTCTATCACCACATTTTATAATATCAATGCAATATAACATACAAAAGAAACTTCAAAACCACATAGGGTCAATCTAGCAATCACTAGCACAAGGAGGTAAAGCATAAGAAGAGAATACACACAAATGGAACTTCCTGGTACCCTCAAGGTCAAATAGACCTTCCAATAACATGAACTAAGAAACCAAGGGTAATTTTAGGCAACACATATCACCTACAACCCACCAACAACATAGGATATAGGGAAGTAATCAATCTCAACCTCAGGAGACTCTCAACCAAGGGAATCAATCCAATCCCATAGGGTAAGGCAAGTCCTAGGAGGCATCATTCCTCCACAACACAAGTTAGGGTTGGGAAACTCAACCCTCTAAAATGCCATGCTAAGGCACTCGAGGAAAGAGGTCCTATGACTATCTCGCCACAAGAACCACTTGGAACACACACATCAAGCACACTACAACCACATGGGCTACAACCACATGTAGGAACCACTCAAGGGTCACAACTCTTTACACAATGAAAGAGCCACACATCAAGAAGGAGACCAATTGGAATACACTTCTTGGTAGGCTTGAGGTTCTAACTAACCCTCACAAAATCATTCCTCAAAAAGACATGTAAGGGGTGGGAAACAACAACAACACTTGTTTCCATCCACCACACACAACACACCAACTGGGTAACAACCATAAGTAGGGATCCTAATGATGCAACATGAGCTCTAATATTAGATGTAATGACTCATCAGTCAGGACCAAGCTGAAACCTGACCAAACAACTTTTTTTTGAAACAACAACCATCAAAGCTAAAAATGTGACAACAATATGTCACAATTTCACACCATGTGCACAAACAAGGTGATAATAGTGGAAGACTTACCAATATGGAAAAACTCAACATGAGAAAGTAATAGGAGAGAAATTGACATCTCTATGACAATCAACAAAAATCCACAATAGTGCTCTCTCACAATACTACAAGAGGATGAGATGAGGTAATCATCAACCTCCAACCCACATCCAACCAAGCTAACCAAGACAAGGTCAAGCAACTATGCATGAAGAGGATCACTAGATCAACTTCTAGCTAACAATCTTTGATCATAATTCTAAGATGCACACGCGGAAGACTAATGGTTCCGCAACATGAACCAATGCTACAAGACAACACTAAAACTATAGGAAAGGTCTACCAAGAGTCACCACCCCAACAAGACTTTACAACCCTTTGAAAGAACTTCCTAGATAAAACAAGACATCATAAGATAGTTCTAACATCTTACATGAGGTGATCGGAGTTCACTAGACTCCTACTGGAACCCCAAGACACACTTAAATGCTCACAAGACAAGAGTTCGATAACATAAGGTTCTAAATTCATTTTAAAACCCAAACAAGATTCCTATATTCATTCATATGCAACAATTAGAATGTAAATGAAAACAATAATCAGGTGCTCGTCACCCACACCAAGTCACCAAATCTAGTCCAATCAAATCATACAACTATTCTCAATATCATTTGATTACAATAGCCTTCATGAGGAAGGTCTAATAATAATAATACAATTACAGTCTTAGGACTCAAGGTCATTGAATTATACATTTATAACCTTTACACTAATAAGAAAGCATGAAAAGGAGACATGAAAGCATGAAAGGAGGAGGAAAAATGTGAAGTAAATCCACCAAGCTAAGATCATCAGTCCCTAACAATGGTTTGCAATTCCATGCAACCATGTGGAACCCGTAGGTCCACCCCTTGTTCTCATGGAGATAGTCACACGGCCCAAAAACTTAGGCAAGGTTCAAGCACAAAGGTGTAGGCTTACACACACACCAATCACAATGAATACACTTAATTCAAGATAAAGGATAGGCATCCCAATTAGGGGAAACTAACATATATGTCAATGCAACTCAATTCACACAAGGGAAAAGAGTAGAATTCATGCAAGTACATAAGGAATTTAATGCATCAAAAATGAAGTAAGAGAACATTCCAACACATGGAATACATGGCATACAAGCTACTCACACAGGGAAACCACATGCCACAAACATCACTCATAATAGGAATCAAATGAAATACAAACCATTACAATTGATATACTAATCACTCATAAGAGGAGTTAAATAACATACAAGCCTTTACAAATGATATGAACATACTATTCAAACTCAACACCAAAAGAGGAACATATATCTTTTGGGTGCTACTCAAAATAGGATCTAGATGCTAGAGTGCAAGTATAGGGAGAGTCATAACGTGTACCCAAAGGGATGGCATCATAGAAACTTGGCATCCTTTCATACAAACAAGAATGCACAACTACACAAGTCCCATGCTCCATAAGTGGGCATGTCTTCCCAAACATCCTTAGCCCATAAGAGCACTAAAGGCATACAGGGGTATCCAATAAACCACGTATGACTTCCACAACTCACTTTAGTACCTAGTCTAAGGGTTCATCATATTCTATATGGACAAGGAAATATATCCAAAGTAATAATGCAACTCACAATGAAATTCACATTTGAAAACACAAGGCATTCACACTTCTTGTGACACTATTCACATTTTTACACTAAAATGGAAAATCAGGAATTTGAACAAACAAATAGATCCAAAATGATCCCATTCAAAGAATTCATATGTATTTTCTATCATTACCTATTATAATATGAAATTATATTCTCAAAAATCTACTTTTAAACAAAGTCCAATTTTCACAAATATCTTGGTTCCACCATTGATGATGCTTGGAAAAGCTTAAAATCTCAAAATTAAAAAATCAAAAATGTAAGAATACCCTTTTGATCCAAAAGTTCCCAACAACACACATTTGACATAAAAACACCAATTTGAGGCACTATTCACATTTTTACACTAAAATGGAAAATCAAGAATTTGAACAAGCAAATGGATCTGAAACTATCCCATTCAAAGAATTCATATGCATATTCTATCATTCCCTATTATAATATGAAATAAAATTCTCAAAAATCTACTTTTAAACAAAGTCCAATTTTCACAAATATCCAAGTTCCACCATTGATGAAGTTTGAAAAAACTTAAAATTTCAAAATTTCAAAATAAAAATTGTAAGAATACCCTTTTGATCCAAGTGTCCAACAACAAAATTTTAACATAAAAACAACAATTTGTACCTCCAATTAAAAATTGGGCATGATAACCTTGTATTTGGGAAAATTCTCAAAAATTTCTCAAAATAAATTATACATTATCAATTTGATTCAAATAAATTACATGGAAGGATTCTAACATACTACCAATGCAATTAGAATCATTCAAACCATTCAAAATTAAGTAAATATGAAGAACTGATAAAATACCTCCAATCCCAAGCAATAAATTCAAAGTAGAGGATGTTTGCATACAAGCAACGAGAGAACATGAGATCGCATCCATCACTTCATTTCCCCATTCCTATCCAAATGCAACTAATCCCATGCAATTTCATGCCCAATTGCTCCCACAATGAACAAATCAATTTTCCTTCAAAAAGAGGTTTTTCCCTCACATTTCCTCTCCATAATATGTTAAGCCTTAAATTAATTCTATTTTCCTTTTTAAAACTCATTTTCACATTTCACTTTTTAAAATGCAATATTAAGTATTACCTTTTAAAATAGATTATTTGATATCATTTCTTTATTTTCCAATTTATAATTTAAACATTCAATTTATAGCATAAATCAACATTTGACATTAAAATCACAATTTAGGCCTTTATAAGCACAATGTAAAATTAAATAATAAAATAAGGCTTATAATTTCCTAAATGAACCTAATCACACAAATTATGTGATTACGGTCAAACTAAAAATACATAAGCCCAATTAACCCTTTTTAAATATTAAATTCCCCCATTTAATCATAAAATGCATTTCCTATATTAAAATTTACAAAAAAATGCAATTTAACTCAAAAGTTGAGGCACTCTTCACAGGTTGACCACATAGGGGATTAAGGTTTTTTGGAACATTACCAATCACAATATCCATCATTTGCACTATTTAATCAAAGACAAGTCATACTCAACTGGGTACAACGATAAGGGTTTAGGTCAAGGGTTGGCCAATGTGCTATCTCCTGTTAACCACCATCAAGGAAGGTACACTCAGACTTGTGGAGGCAAGTGAATTCGATACCTAGTACCTGTAAACATACACACACAATGGTTTACTTATGCATATACATATATACATAGTCGAAGCACATACTACATCTTGACTATAGTTAACTACCACATATATACATTAATTGTATTAGCATAACTAATCATAAAAACCTTTCACTTAATCAACAATGTCTAATCTCATTATGATAACATTTAACATTTAGAATACCAAATCAAAATTAAAATTCTATCTTACCCAGGTTAGGGTTAGAGAGGTGTTACAAGGCACACTTATATTTCTAGTGCTCTTGGCTATATTGGTGAATTATTAGAGATTAATCTTAGTCCCAATACTTTAGTAGATAATGTAGAGTCCTTAACTAAGCTTGAGCTATTTCACAAGACTCTTGTAAGTGCAAAAGGTTCATGGGAAGAAGGAAAAGTGCCATGGAAGGTCATCCTGGAGAGTCTAAGAGGTTCTTCTTCAGGTTAATTCAATTTTGTGTTTATATCTTTTTGGTTACATTTTGATGCATATATACATATATATCGGGCCCCTTCCTTTGTAATTGATGTCAAAGGGGGAGAGATAGAGAGATAGAAAGAAAGATTAGGAGAGATGGAGAGACTGAGGAAAACCATTTTTGTGAAGAATAGCTTTGATAGGGGGAGTATTCAGAACATTTGGTTTTAGTATACTTGAAAATGGTTTTTTGTCATGCATGTTGCCATCAATGCTAGAGGGAGAGATTGTTGGAATTATGGAAGCCTTGCAACATGAGCATGAAGTATGGATGCTTTGTGTTTGGTTATTCCTATGTTGTCATTGATTTCAACATGGTAATAACTATATGGGAAGTCTACTTGGTTTACCAGAAGTTGTTCTCAGTCGGTAATGCCCTTTTGTGATGGATCAATGTGTTGGTATTTGAGTTAGTATTTCACCACAAGATATGATATGACTCTAATCTCTTAACCAACTTATCATGACTCATTCAGATAGCTATATCCTAGATCTTGAGATGTCTTTTGTTGTGAGCAAAAATTTATCTATGATAGAGTTCAACTCTGTATTCTATTGTTGTCCTTACTTAACATACTATGTGGGAGACTCCATATGTTATCAAGGTGAACATTCTTATGCTATAGTTTTGTTGGTTGTCTCTATGTTGGTGGTATGATGGGAAATTAACGTATTCTCATATCCAAAAGGTGTTTTCTTTGAGGTTTACTTGTTGGTTTGGAGAATTGTGTTCTAGTCTTGGCCGACTTAACGTATGCAATACTTTATGGAGACTAGTTATGTTTTATGAATGTTAGCTGACTTGGTAAAATGCACTAGACGGATAAAATGTTTAAATCATATATGGTGCCGATAAATAAATTTTTAATTATCTTATTTTCATCTGAGTAGGCTAAAATAATTGATAAATGAGATATACTTGTATAAATAAGATTCCTTGAAGAGAGAAAGTAGAGGTATGCAAAAGAAGAGGCGCAAAAAGGATTAAGGGATGTGTGAAGATCTGAGCCTAAATTATTTATTAGTGTGGATCAGTATAGTTTAGTTGAGTGACTCCTATGGGCGGGTGCAAAAATATGGGTAGCCAATTTGTGGCCAAATTTTTTAAAAAGTTTTGATAACTCATAAGCAAGTGCATTACAACGTGCTCGTATTATGGCTTCGTGTGATGAGCCCGAGGCTTAGCCAAAATGAGCCCCTAATGTGAGTGCATTATAATGTGCTCACATTATGAGCTATTAAAAGAAAAAAGAAAGAAATTGAATTCATTCTACCTTGTGACTATTTTTTTTCTTGCTTGTGGCCAAAACCCCAATTTTCCTCACTCGTGTTTTGGAAGGAACTATTTTGCAAAATTCATCATTTTTTTTGTTTCACCACTAGGATTCCACCATGTCGATGAGGAGGTCTGAGAAGGATTGTTTGTTTTTTGTTTTGAATTTGTTAGTTTTAGGTTTTTTATATTTATTTTTTGAATTTGTAGTTGATGTTAATCAACCTGCAAACCCTCCTCAAAATACTCAACAAGCACAACAACAACAAGAGGTACAAAATCCTCAACAAGCATAACAACAACAACAACAAAAAAATCCTCAAGTTAATCAACCACAACAAAAATCTCCTCCACCAATCCCTCAACATCCTCCTGGCACTCAGCAAAACTTAATGAGTGAAATTGAGAACAATAAAAAAAAATTGAGGATTTAATCAGGAGGTTGAATGATCCAAACAGTTCAATCATGGAAAGAATGACCCTAGAAACTTCACTAAAAGAAATGTTAAAACATGTAGATTCAATTAGCAAACAATTAACTGGTTGGAAAGATAGGAGGTAGGCAGCTAGGGCTTATTACCAGGATAAATTATCATATAAAGATGTAAAAGATTGAAAAATTACAAACGGTGATTTTTGCTCATTATTCACTGACCCACAGTCAAATAAATATATTACCCTCAATACGAAGAGGTTTCCTATTAATTGGTGCCACCACCAAAAAATTAGGAACTTTTTTTGGGATAGGTGGTACATGGTTTTTGATTACCCACCATGCAACAATTGTGAAGTCTTGTAGTATTTCCTTAGGAAACTATACTGTCAGTTCATATTGAACACAATCCCAAATTATTTTGATATGAGGGACTTCTAAGGAGAGGTGGGGGATCAGCTCAAGATAGACCTGGTGCATAGCAAGTTCCTATGTGGCAAGGGAGACGATTTCTTGCTAGGTCACCTCATGAGCACATCGTTATCCCTTTTGTCACAAAGGAGAGTGCCAACATAGAGACTTTGCATGCCATCAACTCTTTGACCCAAAGTGTCATCTAGCATGCCAACCCTATTCTACAACACCATCCAAGGGAGTCTTCGAGTGGTGAGCTTCAATCCCATTTGTGTCAATCTTGAGGGGTGACTTGTTCATATGACCCCACCGACACTCAAGAAGCTGCTACATTAGATTTGTGTATAGCTATGGAGATGGCAGGAGCAACTGAAATTTTTCATGAGGCCTATGACATTGATACTCAGGTAAAAGTTAGCATGTTCATTGAATTTAATTTATCAAAATTCAATTTTGAAATGCAAGATTAACTAATTTATTTTATGATTTTGACAAAATTGTAGGGTCACAGTCTTGATACTAGATACACCAGCCCTACACCTACTTATTTCTCCACTGCACCTACCGTTGGGGTATGTAACTAGTAAACAATTATAAATTTATTACATGTTAATAACATTGTTTTATGAATGGTATTTTAATATGATTTTGGATGTTGAATAGGCTAATATTGGAGGTTTTAAGGGAACACCTCCCAGTGCTAGTGGATTTAGTCAAACCTACATGTAGGTAATAGAATAAAGAGTTTAACTAATAAATTTTACTTAATATATTTGTGTAGTTTATATTCATATCATTTATTACATTGCATTTCACACCTTTAAAATTCAAAGCATTACTTCACATTCCATAACTAATAACTAGATGTTGATAGATGACAAAATTTCAACTACAATATAGTTTTTTAGAAATTCAACATAAGTAGTGATACAATTACTTCACATAGCATAAGCAATAAGTAGGTGCAGCTTTCAATTGCATTTTCTTGTCATTGTATTCCATGAGACCACTCTTTACTGAGGCATCTTTTCAAATAGTTCACTACCTTTTCTATGCTATGGATGCTTGGAAGGAATATATGAAACAATAATAGTAAGCAATAGCATAGACAAGGAAATGAGTTGTTTGAAAAAATTACTCAAAGAAATGTGGTCTCATGGTGATGTCGATCATCATGAGACCCAATTTCTTTGAGGCACTTTTTCAAACAGCTCACTGCCTTTTCTATGCTACCACATTTTTCATACATGTCTACCAAAGCATTTTATCAAACATTTCATTTTATCACTGCTATGGCTAAAAAATTAAAAAAGGTGTTTTCCAACAAACTATGGATGCTTGGAAAAAATCTATCAAAGCATAATAATAAGAAATAACATAGACAAGGTAGTTAGTAGTTTGAAAAAATGCCTCAAAGAAATGTGGTCTCATGGTGATGGAATTTCATTCCATCACCATGATACCACATTTCTTCCAGGCATTTCTTCAAACAGATCACCACCTTTTATATGATACCACATATTCCATACATGTGTACCAAAGGATTTTATCAAACTGCTCACTTCCTTGCTGCTATGGCTAAAAGACTAAAATAGGTGCTTTCTAACAAACTATGGATGCTTGGAAAAATTTCTATCAAAGCATAATAGTAAGAAATAATACAATAGAGAAGGTAATGAACTATTTTAAAAAATGCCTAAAAGAAATGCAGTCTTATGGTGATGGAATGCCATGATGTGTATTTGTTTGTAATGGAATTCCATCACCATGAGACCCCATTTCTTTGAGGCATTTTTTCAAACAATTCACTACCTTCTCTATGCCACCACAATTATTGTGCATGTCTATGAAAGGATTATATCAAACGGTTCACCAACTTGTTGCTATGGGTAAAATCCTAAAAACACATTCTTTCGAACAAGATATGGATAGGGAAGATAGTAAGCATGATAGTCAGAAATATATAGTTTAATAAGTACTCAAAATTTGTTCATTATCTCATACATTATAAGTCATGATGTGGATTGCTATTGTAGTTGTTTTGATTGAATAATTTTTTGTTTTATTTTCAAATGTTGCAAGCAGAAACACCTCTGAATGTTTAGATAGGAATGGAGATCAGTGTTTCATTTGCTATAGAATCCTCAATGGCTCTGACAGGGGAGGTATGAGAAAAATTACTAAATTTCAATTTGAATTCATTGTTATAGATGTTAGTTAGTGAAAAATCAAACCATTATTGATTCATAGTTTAATTTCTATTTGGATGGTTTATACAGGGCTTCAACATGCCTCAACATGAGCATTTGAAGATTTCCCTCATGGAGAGCGATCATTAGATGGTGGTAAGTGATTATTTTGTTAAATATATCATTTTTTTAAATGTAATTTCTATATATTAATGTCTTTATTTCTTACTGTAATAGATAAGACTTGACCAACAACTAAGCCCTAGGAGGAGCACCAAGAGCACTCCTCAACCACAACATAAATGAGTGGTAAACGTATCGCCATCTGATGGATAAGAAAATGGAAAGAGTTTATTTCAAGAGCATGGAGAGCGATGACTTTTGATTCCAAAGCCCTTTTTTGTATGCCCATATGGCATTTTTGTACATATTTTGTATTAGATATATTTGACATTGTATGCCTATATGGCATTCTCGTAAGCCTATATGGCTATTTTGTACCTATATTTTATACTTATATGGACATATATTGATGTATGCTTACATGGATATTTGGTTAATACAAATCTTTTTTATCAATAATTTCCATATTTTCATTATAAGTCCATGGTTCAATAGATATGAGTTATGTGTATTCAAGTGTTTACAACTTACATGTACACTTTGTGACTTACATGTATTCTAATGTATACTTTGCAACTTATGTGTTTCAATGCATATACCTTGTATTCATGCATATACTTTGTATTAATTTATGTATAATATGTATTCATGTGTATACTTCAAGGCTTACATGTTTTTGAGTACTTGTGCTTCCCTTATTCACATGTACATGCTTGACTTATTCACATGTATACTTATTAATTGGTTAGCCCTAGCATTGATCATTGTTGTCTTTCATGGTTTGTCTTGAATATTAATTGATTGATGTTAAACAACTTTATTAGTCGATGCTAAACAACTTCAATATTTCTAGGAATACTACTAGAGTTACAAATTCTAAAATTGCAAAAATTGAAAAGAAAAGATTAACTGTAAATAAATGCACTGATTATTAAATTAATAATTGATTAACAATGAGTACAAAATATATCAAGAGATGAGCCTTCTAGAATGGAAACTAGAAACTAGAAAATAGGCAAATCATTCTCGATACTTTGAAAGTAATAATCCACCCAAAATTGCAATAGGAGAGAACTGATCCAGAGCAAGGAGGCCTTAAATTACCAATCACAAATTCAACTAATTTCAACAAGCCTCCAATCTAAAAAACCCTAACTAGGGTGATTCCCTTCACAACTTCACTATTTGTCTTGTAAGCCTGCAAACTTAGTTTCTTGGACCTATCTCACAACTCCACTTTCAAACCCATTAACCAATTATATTTTTAGACACCCTTTAAGGCATACCAAAAAATATCTCAAAATATAATATAACTCTTTTGGAACAAATCCTTCAAACTAATACTTCTACGTTGTCCCCTTAAGCCAAATAGGCCTAATTTACAAATCAACTCTTCTCTAGTTAATCTTCCAACCCCAAATACCTATGGAAATTCATTTACTAGTCTATAAAACCACCAAATCTACAACTTTTAGCCAATGAACCACTCACTAAGTCCTCTTTATACAAAACCCTCATTTTTAGCAAGTTACAAAGGGGTTTACTAAAAATCCCACTTCCCAACTTCTTTACACTTCACCAATGCATCAAACATGCTTTAAATGGCCTTTTCATGCTTAATCTATCACCAAAATTTTCTACCCCAAGATTTTTCCTCCTACTCACCTTTAACCATCAAATTTCACTCAAAACATTCAAATTTGACAACTAGGGCACCATGCCCAAACCCCAAAATGACCTCTCTTTCTCCCAAAACCATTAAATAAACTAAATCATACCATATTGGTCCCATTCCACTCAGATACAAGAGTTACAGTCAGTGGAATGGGCCATAATCACATTTTTATGTCTTCAAAACCTTAAAATTGGAGTTTCAAACCTGCCTATAGGGAAAACTCAATAAGATTCTACAAACCCAGTGGTAACACTTCAAACTTAATCAAAATTTTAGATAGGACATTGAAATAATAATTCAAATCAATTTGGAGTCACCATCATGCCATACAAGTCGTGCAACTACTCTACAACAACAATATTCAATAGAAAAGATACAAAATTTCAATGCAAACAGGAGCTTTATTATTCAATCTTTTAGAAAACTCCAACAACCTTCATCCATCTAGTTTCCAACATATTTTAAACCTTAAACAACCTATTACAACTATTCTAATTTCCCTTTGAATTCCCATGACCATTGGGCTTCCTCAATTTTACAAATTTTTGGACTTCTACAACTTTTCAATATTGCACTTTTGATAATTTTTCAAAAATGTGACAATATAAACTCAATGACTCCTAATTGTCTATTATATGGTCTATTAGGACCTTATTGAATTGAAAAAAACTTAAACACACTTAAAACTATCAAAAGACCTCATTTGACAATATTAACACAAAATGCATTTGGTGCCCCTACACCAAGAAGGCTTATTTAAGATCCTTGAGCAATGTATTTCCTAATGCTCCCTTGTTCTTACATATCTCAATTTAGTTTAATCAAAAGAGTTCCATGAAATACTTTATCTAAAATCAAAAAATATGTTTTCAATTGGTATTCCATGAAATGATTCATAAAAAGATTCCAATATATTTAATCCTTTGATTAGAACAACTCAATTAAGTAAATGATACATAATCTTCACAACACTTACAAAACATAATATTCATAGTAGATGAAGTAGTGTTTCAATGTGAAAGAGGACCATGCCTACCATAAACGTACCAATCGGGACATATTAGAGCAATTTTTTTGGTCACACGAATTGAAAACTAAAAGTTGCACCACTTTACAATTTTACACTGCTTGCATTTCACACTTTTTCATCAAGTAAAAACAGGACACTACAGGAAAAAAAATTTGAGATAAAAAAAATTGAGAGAGGTTATTGTAGAGGGACCCAACATGATCCCGTAGGATCAGATGAAGAGTTTGTAAGCATCACGATTTTTGAATAATAGCCCCTCAAAGATTGCTTCCCTTTTGCACTTTGGACCCTTAAGGGATCAGACCGATTGAATGTAGCTTGAAGTGATTCTACGTGTTTGGGTGTAAAAGAAGACCATTTCTAGTATAAAATTACCCATTTAGATGCGTTGGAACAATCTATTTTGTCACACAAGTTGCAGAAAAAAAGATGCACCACATTGCAACTTTCAACTACTTGCATTTGACAATTTTTTCCCCAAGTGAAAATTTGCCACCACGGGAAAATGCCTCTGAGATAGTGAAAATAGAGAGAGGATATTATAGAGGGCCACAACTTGATCCCATAGGATCAGGCAAGAATTTTCTAAGCATCACAGTATCTGAGTAACAAGATGTTAAATTTTGTAGTCATTTTGCACTTTGGACTCTTATGGGATCAATCTGGCTGAACACAATTAGGAGTGATTCCGCATGTTTAGGTATAAAAGAGGACCATTCCTAGCATAAAAATATATATTCAAATGCATTTCAACAGTCTATTTGGTCACATGAGTTGTATAATAAAATTTGCACCACTTTGCAACTTTCAACTTCTTGCATTTGACAACTTTTTCCCCAAGTGAAAATTCACCACCATGAGAAAATGCATCTGAGATAATGAAAATTGGGAGAGGTTATTGTATAAGGTCCCAACATGATCCCATAGGATTAGATGAGAAATTTCTAAGTGTCACGGTATCTGAGTAATAGCATGTTGAAGTTTGCAACCATTTTGCACTTTGGACTCTTAAGGGATTGATCTGATTGAACGTAGCTCAGAGGGATTCTGCATGTTTGGGTGCAAAATAGGACCATTCCTAGCATAAAAACACATATTCAAACATGTTGGAATGGTTCGTTTGGTCACACAAGTTGCAAAATGAAAGTTGCACCACTTTGCAACTTTCAACTACTTACATTTGACAACTTTTTCCACCAAGTGAAAATTCACCAACACATAAAAATTCCTCTAAGGTAGCAAAAACTGAGAGAGGTTATGGTAGAGGGTGCAACATGATCCCATAGGATAAAATGAGAATTTTCTAAGCATCACGTTATCTGAGTAATAGCATGCTAAAATTTATAGTTATTTTGCACTTTAGACTCTTAAGGGAATGATCTGATTAAACATAGCTCAGAGTGATTACACGTGTTTTTGTGTGAAAGAGGACCATGTATAGTGTAAACATACCTATTTAGATGCATTGGAACAATTTTTTTTGTCACACGAGTTGCAGAATAAAAGTTACACCACTTTGTAACTTTGCACTGCTTGCATTTGACACTTTTTCCATCAAGTGAAAACTAGACACCATAGGAAAACCACTCTGAGATAGAAAAATTTGAGAGAGGTTATTATAGAGGGGCTCAACATGATCCCATAGGCTCAGATGAGAAGTTTCTAAGCATCACAATATCTGAGTAACAACATGTTGAAGTTTGTAACCATTTTACACTTTGGACTCTTAAGGGATCAATCCTATTGAATGTAACTTGGAGCGATTCCGCATGTTTGGGTATGAAAGAGGACCATTTCTAGCATAAAAATAAATATTTGAATGTGTTGGAACAATTTGTTTGGTCACACGAGTTGTAGAAAAAAATTTGCACCACTTTGCAACTTTGCACTACTTGCATTCGACACTTTTTCTATCAAGTGAAAACTAAACACCACAGGAAAACCAATCTGAGATATAACAAAAACTAAGAGAGGTTATTTTATAGGGGCCCAATGTGATCTCATAGGCTTGGGAGAATATTTTTTAAGCACCACGGTTTCCAAGTAATAGTCGGTCAAATATTGTTTCCCTTTCGCACTTTGGACCCTTAAGGGATCGAGCCAGTTGAATGTAGCTTAGAGTGATTCTACATGTTTGGGTGCCAAAAATGACCATTCCTAGCATAAATTTACCCATCTAGATGCGTTGGAACAATTCATTTGGTCACATGAGTTACAAAATGAAAGTTGCACCACTTTGCAACTTTGCACTACTTGCATTCAATGTTTTTTCCATCAAGTGAAAATTGGACACCATGGGAAAACGACTCTGAGATATCAAAAACTAAGAGAGGTTATTGTAGAGGGACCCAACACAATTCTATAGGCTCAGACGAAGAGTTCTTAATCTTCATGGTTTTTGAGAAATATCCCTTCAAAGATTGTTTCCCTTTTGCACTTTGGACTCTTAAGGGATCAATCTAGTTGAATGTAGCTCAAAGCGATTCCGCGTGTTTGGGTGCAAAAAAGGAAAATTCTTAGTGTAAACATACCCATTTAGATGCATTGCAATAGTCTATTTGTTCACATGAGTTGCAGAACAAAAATTGCACCACTTTGCAACTTTACATTGCTTGCAATTGACACTTTTTTCCATCAAGTCAAAATCTGACACCACAAAAAAAAACTCTGAGATAACAAAAACCAAGAGATGTTACTATATAGGTTCCCTACGTGATCCCAATGCCTCAGATGGAATGCGCGTAACCAACATGATATCTAGGTAATAGGCCATCAAATATTTTTTCCCTTTGGCAATTTGGTCTATTAAAGGATTACGTTCCTAAAAAATGTATCCATTCAAATAAATGAAATATATGTCATTCAAGTCTTCATAAAAAATACTTACAATCATCTTGTAGAAGAGTATTTCTAGCATAAACAAAGGTCACATGAATTTTTTTGATGGAATGCCTTAAATAAATGTGGTAATGTGGCATGCCGTGATTATGGAAGCATTGACAAGGAATGTGAATTTTATGAGGCAGACACTGCTACTACCTTCTCAACATATCATATTGGAGGGTTAGCGAGTGAGTTCGCTAGCCCACCAATGCAGTAGGGTTTAGAAAGTAGGGGTAGCATCTGCCTCATATAAATGGGGTCTCATAGTGACCATGAGAACCCATTTCTATAAGGAATATGCTACCCCTACCTTCTCAACCCTATCGCATTGGCAACCTAGTGAGTAAGCTAGCTTGCCAATACTCCCCTAGCCTGCAAATGTGGTATGGTTGAGAAGGTAGGGGTAGCATATGCCTCATAGAAATGGGGTCTCATGGTGATGTACATCAGTGTGAGACCCAATTTCTATGAGGCATAAGTTGCCATCAACATGAGACCCCATTTCTATGAGGCATAAGCTACCCCTACTTTCTCAACCCTACCACATTGGCGGGCTCACTCACTTGCCCGCCGATGTGGTAGGGTTGAGAAGGTAGGAGAAATGTATGTCTCATAGAAATGGGGTCTCACAGAGACATATTTTCCCCTACTTTCTCAACCCTACCACATTGGGTGACCATGAGACCCCATTTCTATGAGACATACGTTGCCCCTACCTTCTGAACCCTACCACATTGGCTGTGAGACCCCATTTCTATGAGACATATGTTGCCCCTACCTTCTCAACCCTACTACATTGGTAGGCAAGTAAGTGATCTTGACAATGTGGTAGGGTTGAGAAGGTAGGGGCAGCTTATGCCTCATAGAAATGGGGTCTCATGTTGATGGCAGCTTATGCCTCATAGAAATGGGGTCTCACACTAATGTACATCACTGTGAGACCCCATTTCTATGAGGCATATGGTCTCATGCTAATGGCAGCTTATTCCTCATAGAAATGGGGTCTCACACTAATGTACATCACCATGAGACCCAATTTCTATGAGGCATATGCTATCCCATTTCTATGAGGCATAAGCTACCCCTACGTACCTTCTCAACCCTATCGCATTGGCGGGCTCACTCACTTGCCCACCAATGCGGTAGGGTTGAGAAGGTAGGGACAGCGTATTCCTTATTTAAATGGGGTCTCACGCCATTTCTATGAGACATATGTTGCCCCTACCTTCTCAACCCTACTGCATTGGTAGGCTAATGAGTGGGCTAGCTTGCCAATGCTCCACTAGCCTGCGATTGTGGTAGGGATGCGTAGTGTATGCCTCATAGAAATGGGGTCTCACGCCGATGTAAATCAACATGATACCCCATTTCTATGAGGCATATGCGACCCCTACCTTCTCAACCCTACCGCATTGGTGGGATAGCAAGCAAGCTAGTGCATCAGCATGAAACCCCATTTCTATGAGGCATACGTTGTCCCTACCTTCTCAACCCTACCACATTGGTGGGCTCGCTTTCCTGCCAATGTGGTAGGGTTGAGAAGGTCGGGGTAGTGTATGCCTAATAGAAATGGGGTCTCATAGTTTGGGAAGCATATCCCTGATAGAAATGGAATCTCACGATGACCATGAGACCCCATTTCTATGAGGCATATGTTGCCCCTACCTTCTCAACCCTACTACATTACCAATGCAGTATGGTTGAGAAGATAGGAGTAGTGTATGCCCCATAGAAATGGGATCTCACAGTATACATCACTATGAGACACCATTTCTATGAGGCATATGTTGCCTCTACCTTCTCAACCATACCACATTATCAAGCTAGTGGAGCATTGGCAAGCTAGCTCACTCACTAGCCTACCAATGTAGTAGGGTTGAGAAGGTAGGGGCAGTGTATGCCTCACAAAAATGGGGTCTCATGGTCACCGTGAGACCTCATTTCTATGAGGCATATGCTACCCCTATCTTCTCAACCCTACTACATTGGCAGGCTAGTGAGTGAGTGAGCTAGTCTGCCAATGTAGTAGGGTTGAGAAGGTAGGGGCAGTGTATGCCTCATAGAAATGGGGTCTCATGGTTATGTGCATCAATGTGAGACCCCATTTCTATGAGGCATACACTGCACCTACCTTCTAAACCCTACTGCATTGGCAGGCTAGTGAGCTTGCTCGCTAGCCTACCAATGTGGTAGGGTTGAGAAGGTAGGGGCAATAGATGCCTCATAGAAATGGGGTCTCATAGTGATTTACATCAATGTGAAACCCCATTTCTATGAGTCATATGCTTCCCCTACTTTCTCAACCATATCGCATTGGCAAGTTAGTGGATCATTGGCAAGCTAGCTCACTCACTAGCCTACCAATGTGGTAGGGTTGACAAGGTAGGGGTAGTGTATGCCTCATAGAAATGGGGTCTCACGGTCACCATGAGACCCCATTTCTATGAGGCATACACTGCCCCTACCTTCTCAACCCTACCACATTAAAAAGCTAGTGGAGCATTGGCAAGATAGTTCACTCACTAGCTTGCCAATGCGGTAGGGTTGAGAAGGTAGGGGCAGTGTATGCCTCATAGAAACGGGGTCTCATGATGATATTATATCACTGTGAGACCCCATTTCTATGATGCATACGCTGCCCCTACCTTCTCAACCCTACTACATTGGAAAGCTAGTGGAGCATTGGAAAGCTAGCTCACTCACTAGCTTGCCAATGCTGTAGGGTTGACAAGGTAGGGGCAGCATATATCACCATGAGACCCCATTTCTATAAGGCATATGCTGCCCCTAACTTCTCAACCCTATTGCATTGGCAAGCTAGTGATTTCAAGATAGGTGCTCATAGAAACGGGGTCTCATGATGATATTATATCACTGTGAGACCCCATTTCTATGATGCATACGCTGCCCCTACCTTCTCAACCCTACTACATTGGAAAGCTAGTGGAGCATTGGAAAGCTAGCTCACTCACTAGCTTGCCAATGCTGTAGGGTTGACAAGGTAGGGGCAGCATATATCACCATGAGACCCCATTTCTATAAGGCATATGCTGCCCCTAACTTCTCAACCCTATTGCATTGGCAAGCTAGTGATTTCAAGATAGGTTGCACCATGCTTCAAATGCTTTGTCCATGCTTCCATTTTGAGCCATGATTGCAAGATAGGTTGCACCTTTCCCCATGTTGCTAACTTAGCCTTGAATAAAGAGTCTTGAAATAGTGGAGAGAAGGTTAGAATCCCTTGTAGGTAGACTAATCAAGGAAACATCTAAAATACATCACAACATAAGTGATGAGGTAGATTTAGTGATGAGCTAAATTTAAAAGTAGAGATTAAAACCAAAATATTTTCAAAGATCTATCAATGTGGGAGGAGTATATTCTAATTTTCTAGAGACATGTATAGAAAATTTGGTAGCATAGACAAGGCAACCAGTTGCTTGGTATAACTATTTGACAAAATACCTCAATGAAAGTTTTGGAGAGTGGTATGCACATCCATAATAAAGGATTGAGAAATGATGTTTTATTTTACTTCCTTAAACTTATGTGATATATATATGTGTATACAAAATGTGGAAGCATACACAAGGTAAGTCAATTGTTAAATAACAAAATGCCTTGAAGAGATATGGTTTAAAAGTGTAATTGGCAAGTGTATAGAATTGTGTAATTTAAAATGTGCATTGACAACCTAAAGGTTATAATGACAAACAAAGAATGATCAACATGGAATATGAAAAATAATAGAAATGAAAGCAAGCCATAATAGAATGAAAGAAAATATGTAAGGACTTCACATACCTAAAAAACTAGAGTTTCAAATGGAGGAGTTCTACCCAATTATGTAGCCTTTGCTTCTTCTTTCTTCAAACTCCTCAACAATTTGACTTTTTCAAAAGGTTTTTCCCCTCCAAACTTCAATTGTTTATCACTTTTGAATGGAATTCAGACTTGAATTGATATTATATGCCTTTCAATATGAAAACTCTTCTATTTCAAGCAAAGGTGGTGGAAAGATCATGAAAATGGTGGTGGAATCTGAAAAACATGTATGTACACTTCACAACATCATAAAAAAGCTACTTTTTGTCGGAGCACACGAAGAACAAGAGAATATGCAAAATGTGGGCCTTTAGATCATGGGTATATTGAGTTTTGTACCATTTTTATAGCAAGCTAAAGTGCTCTCGCATTATAATCTTCCATATTGGTTTTATCTTTTCTGTCTACCCTATCTCCCCCTACCATATACCATACCACTCTCTCTCCATCTCTCTTTCCTCTCTCTCTCTCTCTCACCGTCCACTGTCTCTCTCCCTGTCCTACCCTCTACCATACTTCCACTTATACCCTCAGCCACTGCTTCAATTCTATCTTTCTCCCTCTACCCTCTACCCTTATACTTACTCATTTCATCTCCTCTCTCTCCATCCATTCCCCCTCCACCATTCCTATCCCCTCTCTCTCTCTCTCTCTCTCTCTCTCTCTCTCTCTAGTCTTCCTCCACCCCCCCTCCCTCTCTCCTTCCATCTCCTCCACTCCTCCTTTTTGTCCTCTCCTCCAGCCATGTGCCCCTCGGCCATATGCTCTATTAATTCTGTCTCCTCTACCTCTGCATGACCCATGCCCTCATCTCCCTCCTCATATATCAGGTGTCCTCCTGCCCCTCCGTCTCATCAGTGCCGGGCTCCACTGCCACCTTCTATCTCCTTCCACCATATTTTCCACTGTCCACTCCCTCCATCTCTCTCCCGTCTCCTCCTCCTTAACCACTGCTGTCCCTCCATTCCATCCATCCCTTCCCTCCAGTCTCCCTCCCCCCCTCCCTCTCTCTCACTCAGTCACTCCTATCTCTCTCCCTTCTACCCTCTACCCTTAACCCTTACCCCCTCTCCCTCTCTCAAGTCTTTCTCACTCACTCACTCCTATCCCTCTCAAGTTAGGTTTCCAATTCCATCGAATTGGCAAGCTATTGGGCCCACTAGGTTGCCAATTTCACCCACTAGCTTGCCAATTCGATGAAATTGGAATTGAAGTGGCTTGTTTGAAAAAATGGGTCCAAGAAAAGGGGTTTCCCAATGATTTGAAAATCACTGGGAAACCCCATTTCTTGGACCCATTTTTTCAAACAAGCCACTGCAATGCCAATTTCATCGAATTGGCAAGCTAGTGGGTGAAATTGGCAACCTAACATGGATTGTTTGAAAAAATGGATCCAAGAAATGGGGTCTCCCAGTGATTCACATCACTAGGAGATCCCATTTTTTGGCAACCTAACTTGGCTTGTTTGAAAAAATGGGTCCAAGAAATGGGGTCTCCTGGTGATGTAAATCTCTAGGAGACCCCATTTTTTCAAACAGGCCACTACATTACCAATATCACCAAATTGCCAAGCTAGTGGGTGAAATTGGAATCCTAAAGGCCACTACATTGCCAATATATCTCTATCAATCCATCCCTCCTTCTCTACCCTAATACCTCAACCCTTAAACACTCAACCCTAAACCCTAAACTCTCTACCCTGAACCCTAAACCATCAACCCTAAACCATTACACCCTAAACCCTTAAACCCTTAAACCCTCTACCCATTACCCTCAACCCAATACACTAAACCATCAACCCTATAGGTCCTCAACCCTATACCCTCAATTATCTCTCTCTCAATCAATCACTCCCTCCTATCTCTCTCCCCTCTACCATTAAACTTCTAAACTCTACCCTTATCACTTAAATCCTCTACACTATACCCTTAAACCCTTAAACCCTCTACCCTCTACTCTAAACCCTAAACCCTCTACCCTCAACCCTAAACCCTTAACTCTAAACCCTTAAACCCTAAACCCTCTACCCTCAACCCACAACCCTTAATCCATCTACTCTTAAACCCTCTACC
>VDFB02049217.1:58671458-58720785 GCA_007258455.2 Sequoia sempervirens
TATGAAGCACTAAGGAAGAATGTAGACATGTGGGAGATTTTCAAAAAATGGTTGCACTCTATTTATCATAGGCATGAAAGGGTATAATGACAAAATTACTTTGATGTTGGTCAATTCTTGGATGAACTGGAAGGTTTTTGTTCGTGGTTTCCATTTCAAAGTGATTGAGGAGTTGATTGCGAGAGAAACAATATTAAAATATAAAGAGATCAAGGTGTAGAAGTGCAACAAAGGAAATTACAATTTTTTTATTGATGCATTCCTCAAAGAAGGTGAAAGAGTCAAGAAGCATCAAAATGGGTATAGTAGGGAGAACCTACCATTGTCATGGGATATGATAGTTTGTATGTTATAAAGTATTTATGTTGGAGAATGATAAGATCAAAGAGAGCATGAAATAACTTCCATAGGTGAATAAAATATACACAATATTATGTCTATCAAATATGAAATGAAGAGTATAAATGTAGTGATCAAGCCTTGCATATATAGGCAAGGATGAGGAGGTAGGAAGGTATGAAATAACTAATAACTACCCCTCTTGTGAGCTCACTTTACAAGTGTGTGAGCAAGTGGAAATAGGTGTCTCAAGTCATGAGGACACATGTATCAGCCATATGAAGTGATAAGAAAGAAAGAGAAACCTAAGTAAACTTTAGCTTGGTGTGAATAGGTCAATCCTAGAAAGGTGATTAACTAGCTAGGTATTATAATGAATCTATTTACACTAGTGCCCCGCTTAAGTTCATCTTAGGGAATAATGTATACACTAATTTTGAGTCCTGACCACAAGACCATGTCAGGTACTCATGTACAAATATCTCATAAAGTGGAGTAAAAGAGAAAAACTAGTGGGAAATAAAAACCCCTCTCCAAAAGAGGAATGAAATGAAATATACAAGTGAAGAAGATAAGTTATAGATGGAGGACTCTTGATGGCCTCCCAATGAATAATTATAGAATAAATTACAATTATTTCTCTCTCCATAATAGAAAAGAGAGGTCATGTGACCCCCTAGAAAATGTGAAAACTCCATGTGAGGAAATGCTTCCTCCAAAAACTAATAGTAGAAAATAAACCATGCAGCCTCCCCTCAAAATGATGCATGTACTACTATTACATGCTCAATATTGGATGTTGAAGATGATCCAAGAATGTTGAATAAATTTTTTCCCATTTAGAAGGAAAAACACCATAAATGTGTGCAATATGACTTCCCATTTTGAATAGGAATATGTAGGAAGTAAGGAAAATTTCTCTGAATGATGTATATTATCCAAAGACTTAAAGGATGCTAATGATTCCTTCTAATGATGCTCAAATATCTCTAAGATAATACTGATATGTGATGGTTGATGATATGATGGATTAGGTACAATAGATGATTATAAAACAAGGACCATGAATCTATGGTTATGTTTGGAGTGATGTGAATCTAATACTATTGTTGATGATGATAACTCATGAATGTCTTCTAAACTTGTTGTGATAGAAGCCAATGTAGGTGAGGAAAGAGAAATATACAGAGATTACAATGATGATGAAACTTTATCAAATTTGTCATAAAATGGTTGACGAATATCCTCAATAGTGTCATCAAAATCTAAAAGGTGGGATTCTATAAACAAAGAAGCTATGTTTGGTAGATATGAATCCAAATGTGGTTGATCTGAAATGATGAAAGCAATAATTTGATTAAAATAATTATGATAACTCATGAATAAGTCAGCACCAAATTTAGATGTAGCATCAAATGAAAGGGGTGATGTTATAACAATGCAATTCATTAGATTACAATGTTCATCCCCAAATGATTGTGTCTCACAAGATGTCTAAATGAGACTAGATGATGTTTTTGCATGTGTTGGAATTAGAGGATTAGGTAAGGTAATACCATGACTAAGAAGAATTTGTTACAATTCCTCAGTGTGATGAAACCAAAATTCTTCAATTGTATTCCTTTTGTTTCCACAATATCCACAATTGATTTTCCATTTATTAGGAGGAATATTAAGGATACTCAAATGGAAGGGATTTAGTGTGAGAGACATGATCATATGAACCATCAAACTAAAAAGGCATAAACACCTAGATTTCTCTCTTGATTCAAAGAGCCCCTGCACCTGGGAGTTTCGAGCTCGTGAGCCGTGGTATGCTTTGAGACCAACCCAAGTCACCAAACTCTTGCCATGTAGGTTAGATGAAGTTCGGCCAGGTGGGCATTCAACCCGCCAACAAAAATACATGAATTAACCTTCCAAAAGGCCTATTAAAATGTGAAGTGGAGGTTGAGTCGCTAGTGATGATGCGCCACAATATTGCAAATAAGAAGGTCAAGTCCTTTGTGCGATGCATAGGATAAAACTTGTCGTTTATGAATGAAACTCCAACCTATAAACCTTGCTAGTCAATGAGCTTGTTGGTTGTGGTAGGAGTGCTGGAGGGAATATAGACATACCGGAATCATGAAGCTTGTAGAATGTGAGGGTGTAGAGAAGAAACATAAAGGTTCCTTTGAAGCCACTTTGTGGAGGAGTGGGTGTGCTCAACTGTTATGCCATTAAACACAAAGCACTGTAAACATTATAGAATGAACCGTGGAGTTGCAATGGATAGTATTGCAATGAAAACACCTATGACAAGGAAGACATAAAAATTAGAACTTACAGTGATAGTTATTTGGAATGCAACAACCAATTAGAGTGGCATGACCTTACTACGGGAGCTTAATAATATTAACTATTAGTGATGCACATTCTCTTTCCGCTTCGGTTCATATATTACACATTTACCACAACGGAAAAATAAATTTGTGGCGCCCTTGTGTGATCACTGATGATCGACCTTGCAGATGTTGCAGGTCAATGGAGACGAATAGAGGCTACGACTAATAAAGTGTCCAACTTGATAAGTGAGGTGTGGGCTGGAAGTCAACCCTTATGAAATAGAAAGTAGTGATAATATCCTACAAAATTAACTACAAATTTCTCTAAATAGGTCGTATAGGCCTAAATCTACAAAATAAAGGCCCTATAGGCAAAAAATATTTCAAGAAGAAAAAATATCTACCCTAATGAACAGATTGGCCATTTCTCTTTTTTTTAAAAAAAATTGCAACTTTTTTTTTGTAAAATAGGTATAGAGGCCATAAAAATTGCAAAAAATGGAAATTACCATAATTGATGAAATGAAAGGTATGTTTTCATTTCATGAGCCTTCTAAATCTAATGTAATTATCTATTTAGCTCTATGACACTTTGTTGATTGGGCTATATGTAGGATTCACCTCAATGTGAGAAGGGATGTGCTTTCATGGTTATGATACCATGTTGAAGAATGCCAAGATCAAAGAAATCATGAAACAACTCCCACAAGTAAATAAAATATGTACAATAGTATGTCTATCAAATATAAAATGAAGAGTGTATAATATAATGATCAATACTTGCATATATAGGCAAGGATGAAGAGGTAGAAAGGTAGAACTAAACCACAGACTACCCCTCTATAGGTGGAAAACTTGTGAGATTACTTGAAAAGTGTGTGAGAAGGTGTCAATAAGTGTCTCAAGTTATGAGGACACATGTATCAACCATATGAAGTGAGAAAAAATCAAAATAAACCTAAGTAAAATTAAGCTAGGTGTGAATAGGTCAATCTTAAAAAGGTGATTAGTTAATTAGGTATTATAATGATTCAATTTACACTAACATTTTACATTTGAAAATAGATTTAAAATAATGCATGGTTATTACTTCTCCATTTTAGACCACTTGAGACACGAGAACACTATAAATTTGTCTTTCTATTTACTTTCTTTGATGGAAAAGTTAATTATTGACCTACTATTTTTAGTCCTTCTCCCAAAAGTGCTTGGTGAACTTGACCCTCATCCTTCAACATAAAAAGGAAATCTGCAGATTCACACTTTGATTTGATTCACCTAAGGGTTGATAATCAATTCATTGTGTGGATCTCATTTCCAAATGAAATAGAGGAAAATAGGTCCCCTAAGTGGTTCATCAATCCATTTTGGTGAATCCACCTATTTTCACCATTTAAGTTATTATGTTTGAAAGATTGTTTATTATATTTCCATGTTGAAAAGATTGCCTTTATATGTTTTTTTATTCTTGCAAGTCTTTTGAAAGTTCTTGATTGTTTCTTGTATTAGGAACCCTTTTTATTTGGGTTTATACATATATAGTTATTTATACCATAATGAGTTTATTCAATTATAAATACTATTTGTACTATACATAGGATGTTGGTATTATACGAAGTATAACAATACTCTATGTACATAGCATAAGATAGATTTGTTTTGAGATACTTGATTGTTATGTCAGTTAATGTGAGTTAATGGGAAGGTTATTCCTGGGGTTATGATAATCCACAAAAAAGGGAATAACTTAGAATATAGATGACCCTCACTCAAAGTAGTGGGTGTTGAATCTTTGGCTAAAGTAGTGTAGGTAGCCACTATCTACATCGTCAATTCATTATAATCCAAGTACATATTAGGTTGAGAATATCACAAAAATAGAGGTTGACTTTATGGTAAGCTCTAGATATGTAGGACACATCACTATGCTCAAGAAAGGCTATTTGAATGATGAGGCTATCAAACCAATCTCTTCATCGAAGGGAGGGCCATATTACCAAGTAGGTAGATGTGCGAGGGACCACGTAGTTACTCCATGGTTGGTAGAAAAGCACTTGAGTGATGCTTCTCCTCATGCAGTTGGTGGCCAAGATTTGGGAGGAGATTTTGGACCATTTGTATTTCTAGTTCATGTGATCTTGTTGAAGCTATGTATGTATTCATGTGTCCATTTATATGGAAATTGTAAATGTGAAATGTTATCATGAATACATTTATGTAAAGTGAATTCATACTTATATTATTAATAATATTCTTTGTATTCACAATAAAAAAGTTTGCAAAGGTTATTTTCCAAATAGTGCATTTGTTATTGGAAAGAAAAGAAAAATTTAGTGCTCTTCTTGATAGATACATAAACTATAGTTCAATTATGGGTAAAACATAGAAAATTATTGAGTAGAACAATGGGCATGTTACACATGGTATCAAAGCTACCAGGTTCAACTCTAGAACCTATGTGCTCGCTATGTTTCCAATCCAACATTATTTATCTAATGTTTAGAAATTCTTGTGCCAGGATGGTGTGTCTCAAGATGATTGCAAGGAATTCAGTGATCAGAAATGAGTGCTACCTATGGGCCAAGAAGGAAAGAGAATCTCTTGTTTGTACCAATGAGGGAACTAATTATGGAAACACCATTTGGCTAAGCGATAATGAGACATTTAGTCATACCCTTTTGCAAATTAGTTTAAAAGAGAAGAGAAAGATGAAAGAGGTTGCCAACTTCAACTTCTTACCTTCTGTCTCTCTGGAAAAGTTAGACTCTTTATCACTTTCCAAGGATATGCCCTCAAAATGTAATGTTAGTCTACTCATGATATTTAGGGATCCTCAAGTTCTTCCCTTAGTGGAAGTTATTGTAATAGCCACAAGTGGTGAATCAGAGGGTTATGTAGGTACTCAAAACTATGTTTCTGAGGACCTATCTAAGGGTTATTATCCTTTCGAGGATAGATATGAGGAAAAATATGAAGGTTATACCCCACATAGCTATGTATCAGAAAGAAAATCTGGGGGATATTCTCCCTTAGACTATCTAAATAGTTATTCTATGTAAACTCAAGGAAATTGAAAATCCTTTTTGAGTATAATGAAAAATATGTTTTGGAAAAAATTATGAATGAGTTCTTTAAATAGAATTTCTTATGTGAATGATCGATCTTTTGAATGTTTTTAACATTGAGCAAACCTTCATAGATCTAATTAAAATGAAAAACTGTAGGTATAACCAATCTATGGAAAAGATTGTTAGGAAAATAACTAATTTTGGGGAAAGTCAACAATTAGGTAAAGGCGTTGAGAATGTCGAAGCTAAATTAGATTGTATTCTTGTTGTCATGGATGAGACCAGAGAAAGAATAGGAAACCTTGAATAGGAAATTATGGGAAAGGAAAGGGTAGAACAAGAAGTTCCAAATAATGAGGAAGAATGGGAGGATTCTCAAAATCATACTAAATCTAGCGATTAAGAGAGTGATAGGTCTCAATCTCTATCTAAGGGAGCCAAAAAGAAGCATTTAGCAAGTTATCTAGAGACATGAGAAAAATCACACCACCAAAATTTGAAGGTAGTGCTACTTGAGATGCGGCAGAAGCATGGCCTACAAAAATGGAGAAATATTTTGAAATCAAAAATTACTTTGAGGTCACTAAAGCCATATGGGGAACATTTCAGTTACTGGGTGAAGCATCAAATTGGTGGAAAAGTAAGAAAATGGAGTTTGGGACTAGTTCCTTAAGCCTCATGTAGAGCGATTTATGAAGATTTTCTGAAAGCATGGTTGCCCCAACTCTTCTATGACCAAAATCTCATTGAATTCCAAAATTTGAGACAAGGTGACTCCTTTGTGAATGAATATTGGGAGAAGTTCACTTGACTCCTTAAGTACATACCTATGTACTAGTTTAGGATGAAAAAAATTTTATAAGAAATTTTATCATGGGTTTAAATGTGCAAATAGGTGGTGAGGTAGACATACATGGCCTAGCTACCACGGAATCAGTGTACGAAAAGGAAATTGAGTAGGAACAAAGGCTTAAGTCTATCTCAAACTACCAGGAAAGAAATAAAAAGAAGTCTGGTTGGACACAGACCAATCAAGCTCCAAGGAAGCCTACTAAAGGGACAAGTTTTTAAAATCAAAGAGACAAGGGATCTCAAAATAATTGGAATGAATCAAGGAAAGAGCATATGGGAAACAATAACAACAACTTTAATGGCAATACTCATGGAAATGAAAGTAATTTTGGAAGACTAGCGAAAAGGAGGGGACCAATGAAAGGTTGTTATACATGTGGTGGGGACCATTATGCGAGTAATTTCCCAAGAAAATCTTTAGGGTCACAACCACATGGTAACCCTCTTCCTTCTCAAAAATTTGCATACTAGAAAAAGATTCATGCTATACTAGACAATCAGCAAGCAGAGTACCAAATTACTCCAGTGGAAGTATCAAGTACTTTGTCTAGAAATTTCCATTTCAATTTTAATAGATACTGGTACTACATAAAATTTTGTTTCTCCTAGAATATTAAGTTATATGTCTCAAAAATTTGGCTACATCAAATGGTATTGGGTTGTAGAATATGCTAACCAGACAAGAGATGAGGTAAGTCAAGGTCTATTTGAAGCAAGAGTTGAACTTCAAAATATCTCAATAGAGGTGAATTTGTATGTAGCTCCCTCAGGATCTTATGATGTCATCTTAGGGATGAATTTCCTATGGAGACAGGGCCAAGGTAGATTTTCATGCAAAAATAGTAGAATGCTTAGATAATCTAGGTGACTAGGTGTCAATGCAAGAAATGCATAGAGAGGTTAAGTCATGGAAGATATCCACTATGCAAATGCATAGAGCAAAAAAGAAAGGTTTTCAATTCTTTGTAGTAAAAATGGAGAATCTTGAGGAATGGAAGGAATTCATTACTCCAGATGATATAGTATACTATGGACCTTGATACTTTCAAGATGTTGAAGAGGGTGAAGTGTTGGAATTTGGAAAATCGAATATGGAGAAATATCCTATTTTATGGAAATTTGAGGATTTATTTCTAGAAGAATTACCTAGATTACCCCATAAGAGGATATTTGATTTCTCCATTGACATAGTACTAGGATCAAAACCTATATCGAAAGTACCTTATAGGATGACCACAACTGAATTAATGGAGTTAAAGGCACAACTAGAAGAGTTGTTTCACCTTGTTAGGGAGTGTCAATAATCTTTGTAAAGAAGGATGGTACACTGTGCTTATGTATTGATTATCAGTTTATTAACAAAGCAACGATAAAGAATAAATATCCAATACCACATATCGATGATCTCTTCAATCAGATGCGAGGAGCGGAAGTATTCTTGAAGATTGATCTACATTATGGATATCACCAATTAAGAATCAAGGACAAATATTTTCAAAACTGCTTTCAGGACTAGATACAGACATTATGAGTTTACAGGCCTACCTTTTGAACTGATGAATGCACTAGCAACATTCATGAACCTAATGAACAATGTATTTATGGAATTTCTAGATAGATTTGTGTTAGTATTTTTAGATAACATCTTAATCTACTCCAAGAATGAAGAGGAACATCTCAAGCATCTAGAGATTGTTCTTCAAAGATTGAGAGAGCATAAGTTATTTGGGAAACTCTTAAAGTGTACCTTCTTATAGAAGAAAGTACAGTATTTGGGTCACATAATTTCAATTGATCCAGCGAAGATAAAAGTGGTGCTAGAATGGTTGGTGCCTAAGAATGTGTTGGAAGTTAGAAGTTTTATGGGATTGGCTGGATATTACCATAAGTTTGTCACAAAATTTTCAAGGATAGCTTTTCCCATCACGTCATTACAAAGAAAGGGAAAGAATTTTGAGTGGTCTGAGAAATGTTAGGAAGCATTTGACCAACTCAAAGAAAGATTGAATACCATGCCAATAGTTAAGGTACCAGATCAGAATGGTAACTTTGTAGTTATTATAGACACATCAAGAGAGGGTTTGGGTGGAGTATTAATACAATACATGTGAGTCATCGCCTATGAGTCTAGTAAGTTGAAGGCCTATGAATAAAATTATACTATGAAAAAATTTATGCTTTGCATGATTTAGAGTTAGCAACAGTGATTCATACATTATAGATGTGGAGAGAATATCTATTGGGATAACCATTTTAACTCAAGACCAATCACCATGGTCTTAAGTATTTGTTTACCCACCCTAATCTTAATGAAAGAAAAAGAAGGTGGTTGGAGTAGATATCTAACTACGATTTCAACATTAGTTATATCAAGGGAAAAGAGAATCAGGTTGTCGATGCCTTAAGTCGTAGGAGACATATCTCCTCGATGGCATTAATCCAAATTGAATTCAAGGGTCAAGTGTTGTGAGAACATAAGGGTGATGAATTCTAGGAAAAATTCAAGCATGAACTCAGGGATGATCCATAAGATCGAAGGTACGAAGGATATCACCTTGAACCTAATAGATTATTAAGGTTTGAAGGGAGAATTTGTGTACCTAATTCTGGAGAATTGAGGAACTTGGCATGGAAATAAGTTCACAATGCACCATATTTAGGACATCTAGGTGTAACTAAGATGTTAGCCGATGCAAAACCATTATGTTTCTGGAAGGGTATGAAAGGGGATGTTGTAACCTATTTGTAGCAAGTTTCTTAGAGTGCCAAAGAGTGAAGGAACATCATCATCATCCTGTAGGTCTTTTGTATCCACATGAAGCTCCAAGAAATAAGTGGCAATTCATTAGCATGGACTTTGTGCAAGGTCTCCCTATGTCAAGGAACAAGCATAATGTCATTCTGGTAGTGGTTGACAAGTTCATTAAGGTAGCACACTTCATACCAAGAAATTTGACCGATGGAGCTTTGATAATAGCTTGAAAGTTTGTTTAAGAGATATTTATATTGCATGGGATTCTTGAAAAGATTATTTCTGATAGGGATGCTCATGTGACATCTAGATTTTGTCATTTACCTTGTTTTCTTCACTTAGAACTCAACTAAACATAAGTTTTTCTTATCATCTAGAAACATATGGAAAAACTAAAAGGGTGAACCAAGTATTAGAAGACCTACTAATGATGTATTACATAGATCAACAATAAAAATGGGAGGATTACCTACCTTTGGTAGATTTTTCATATAATAGCTCCTATCATTATATAATCAAGATGGCTCCATTTGAAGAAATATATGGTAGGAATTTTTAGATTGGTTCATTTATTAGCCTATTTTATGTTGTTTTTATGCATACTTTCATACATCATCAGACAATAATCCTATGCTATCTTTTCATGATTATTATACAACCTTGGACCTAAATTATAGTTATGATATAGTAGCATTGCATGGTTTATATGTGAGTATGTCTGAAATGTGGTTGGAATTATGTGTTTAATCATGGTAGTTATCTTTTTCTATATTTTTTGTGGACTAACCTTTTGCAACCCAAGAAGACACTGTAGCCTACATCAATTGGAAGTTGTAACCTGCAACAAAAGGACTTGGACAGTGAAACAGGGGAAGTTCCAGATCAAGTTAAGTGTAACAATTATCACATGTGGAGGCACTTGATGGAGTTATTCATGCATCATTATGAAAATTAATAAGGTACTAAGAAGAGGAATTCTTTTTTTGATAGGATTCTGGATAGCTATTTGGGTGTTCTACATGTAGATCTATTTTGTAGAGTTTGAATTCTTTTAGAACTCTTATTTCTTTTCAGTTAGAGTTTGAACAATTCAATCTTAATGATATGCTCTGATATCTAGGAGTTGTGTAATAAACTTCCTTGTGCTTGTATATAGCCAATGGTTGAGTTCTTAGATAGCTAGTTGATTTCAATATTTTTTATCAGTTATTTCACAGTTTTTAGTTATCATCTATATAGACATTTTGATTATTCAAAAATGATTTCATTGAATACAATTTGTGAGGAAAATTTTGTGTAATATTTTATGATGTGTAATGAATCAAGTTCAAGTTCATATGAATGCGTAGAATCTGAAGATTTAGATTTAGTTTAAGTTAAGTGAAGACAACCACTTGAGCAAGCCACTCAAGGTAACTGTTCTTCACTACAATTCCAGTTGTTTATTTATGTTTAGTAGTTATTTTTGTTTATCATAACTTCATAAATTGCATGCAAGTTAGAATATATTCTCATATTTTGATTATCAGTAATGAATGTTCATGAGCATGAATGCATTTTGTTAGCTTGTAGTAATTTAGAGGTTAGAATAAGTTCAGTTACTAGTCTTGATCAGTTTTGAGTTAGTTTCAATAATTCTTTGTTAGCAGTAGTTCAACTATAGGTTATGTTGTAGGCACCCATAACCATTAGCGCAAGTTTACTTCTTTCACTATTATGCATTTCTATGATTTTCCAGTGAGTATAATACCTTTAATAAGATAGCCTAGGTAATGTTAGGTCTCTGAAGTCAGATATAGTGCAGCACCATCACAAGTTTACAAACCTTGGTTGACAATCTATTGAAATCTTTACAATGTTGAGTAGATTGTTTAGCTAGTCATACCTCTAAATTGTGTGGTTTCTACCAAGTTTATAATACATTAGTTTATACTCTACAATTTCAAACTCCTATAAGTGGGGATAAGCTAAAAGATAGGATAAGCCTTGGACTAGAGATATTATTGAAAATGGAGGAACAAGTTAGAATCATTAAGCAGAGATTAACATAAGCTAATTATAGAAAGAAAAGTTATGCCAATTCTAAATGAGTACCTAGGAATTTTTTAGTGCGAGAAAAGTTTTTGTTGAGAGTTAAACCTCATGAGAGTTTTATCAAGTTTGGAAAGTCATCCAAACTAGCTCCATGCTATGTTGGACCTTTTGAGGTTCTTGAGGAAATCAACCCTATTGCATATAGGATTTCCTTGCCACCAACTCTTTCTAGGATGCATAACATCTTTCATGTCTCATATCTTAAAAAGTATATACCAGGCAATAAACATGTTATTGATTAGAATGCTTTATAGGTACAATGCCCAAGGGTAGTAACAATCAAGCCACTCAAGGTGCTCGTAACATGTAAGCTCTAATTATGTAATTGATTCTGTAATGCAAGGTCCAGTGGGATCAGTATGCAAAAGATTCTCCCACATGGGAAGACTATGTTGAAATGAAGTAGAAGTTTCCACAAGTCTTCCTAGATTTTGAAAATTCTTGAAATCAATGATGATATATTTTGTGATGTGTGCTTTATGTTATGGTCCTGTTGATACTTAAAAATCATTAGGGGCAATGATTCACAAGGGGGGAATATGTTACACCCCATGTGTTATTATCTGTTTACTATTACCTAGTTTGGTAAATTGCTTCAGTAAATGTGAATGTGTTTTATAAATATATGAATTTTGATGGAAATAAGATGAATGGATTTTTTATTCTATCTAATGTTTTATGATGATTCTATATATGAAATATATTTGAAGCATATGAATGCATTGATTTGGCTAACTACTGCTATGGTGAACTATGCTAAATGTAGGAATAGGTTCAAGCCTTTAGAAGAGAGGGGAAGTATCACTCAGGAGAAGAACTTGGTCTGGTAACCTTTAATTCAGTCTTAGTGAGCATTCACAAACTCACACCCTAGTTGTTCTTAGTTGAGTCAAGGTATTCGGTTAGATGTTAAGTGATCTTCAGTCTACTTGTGTATGTTTATGAAATGAAGGATTTTGGCACCTAAATCCTTCCTTGCTCTTTTAGGGGTTTTCACCTAAAAGGGGAAAGATGGGCCAAAATGCACAATGTTTCAATCAAGATTAATGTAAGAATGGATGTTTTCTAAGCTAAATGAAGAAAACTAAATGCAATGAAATGGTTTAAATGAATGCAAACTAATCTAAGGAAAAATGTTGAATTACACAATGTTGATTGAAAATATCAACTAGAAACTTAAACAAATGAAAACATAAATCAATGAGACTAATCAGAGTGCACCTGGAGGAATATTACTATTGCTAGAAGGTTTTGGAATGCTACAAAAGTCATTGTTAATGGCCACTGGGACTAATTCACCATGCATTTTGAATCAATCTTGTTTCTGATGAAAAGTCCAAGAAATAGGTTTTTGACTATTGGGAGCTAAATTCTGACAAAACCACTTTTCAAGCCTACAGATGGGACTCATTAGCCATGGGTGGCGAATTAGTCCATCTTCAGGAATCTACAAATTCAAGAGTTGATTATGTGGAGCTAGATCTGTACTTCTACTGTCTATAGGTGTCTGCTTATGAAATTATCGGATTCAGGTCTAAAATTGTCTTTTTGTTGATGTTTTGACTTAAATGATGAAGAGATTACTTTGCAACTTGATATTCAATGATTTCCAAGCATCCAAAAGTCCTAAATCTACATACAAACAAGACAAAAGAGAAATATGTTGAATGTTAGGGCATGGAGGTTTGCCTAAGTCAAACCCCTTTTAGGTAATTAAACCAAAATGATGAAATAAAGCAATGAAACATGCAACAATGGAGTTGATTACCTTGCTGTAATGATTGATCTTGAATTTTTGTAGCAATGGGGGGAGATTCAGCCCTTGAATTTCCTTAGAAGCTTTCTCAATGACTTTCAATGACAAAACCCTAAGTTGCTTGACTTGGATGAGAAGATAGATGAATTAATGATGAGAGATGTAAAAATGAGTTATTAGATGTAAAATGAGGATAAAATAAATTATTTATAGACAATTGTTCCTTAGTATCCTGATTATACCTCATCATAGGCCAACATGTAGTGAAATTAAACTTTAAATTTCACTTTTTCCTGCTCAAAGGTCAAAATGGGGCCAGATAGAACTCATTCACCACACATGGAAAATGGGTCCCATATGGATGGGACCAATTCACCATTCATGGTGAATGAGTCCCACAAGGGCCATTCCAACAACTAAGAAGCTAGGAGATAAGGAAATAAGGTTTAAATTGCAACTTTGTCGGGTATTTGATCAATTAGAGCCTCGAGATGCACAATATGGTTTAATAGGGGCCTAATAGTGATGATTTAAATGTCAAATAGGGCTTGGGACACAAAAATCAATGTGAAAGTGTGATTTAATACACTTCACAACACTAAAATGAGGTCCACATAGGAAGGCACAAAATTAATGTGAATATGCAAGACACATTACAACACTAATTTAACATTAAGTTTAAGTTAAGAACCTTCTATATTGATGTAATAATGTTATTAAACACATTTTATAATGTTTAATTAAGGAGAAATAGGTTAATTAAGTCTAGAAAAGCATGAAAGTCCTTTACAAGACTTTATAACACCCTTACAAGACATCATTAAAAGCATGCCATTTTATTTGCAAGGGTCCAAGATCTAGTGTGGATGCACAAAATTCCTTAAAACACTTGAATCAAGGCCTCATTAAGTCCATTTATCATGAAATATTCCCATGTCAAGCAAAGGGTCCATTTTTCTATGGCACATTTAGCCCCCAGTTTAGTGAGAGGATGAACCTTCTTTAAACTCATACTAAAGTAGACATTCAAGAGAGATCCTCATGCATAGATGTAGATGAAAAAGAATGAAAAAGATCAAGGAGGTTGCACAAGTCACCAGGATCGAAGATCCTAAATCAAACCATCAAGATACAAAATCATCAAAGACAAGATGGAAAGAAAGATGTACTCACTCTGGGGCCAAAAAACTTCGGTCGTCTGTGGGGTGAGAAGGCAACAACATACTCACTCTAGGGCCATGGAGCTAGTTGTCTGCAGGGTGATAAATTCCAAAATGTAAGATACATACGCTAGTTGGTATGCACTCACAAACACAAAGGTGGCTATGGGAAAAAATCATGCCGCTAGGTGGGATTCCCACTTAACCATATCAAAGCTATACCCATTGATAACTTTAACAAGGCAGCCACAAAGAAAAATGTTATGAACAAAAAGACAAAGGTACCACAGTCATGCAAGTTTTGTTATGCAAGGTGGAAAAAATGCAAAATGTAAAAATGTAAAAGTGTAAAATATGTTCAAAGGAGTCTTGTTCAATTCATGAAAGGTCAATCACTTAGGGAACATTGTGTCTAATGTCTCTAAGAGAGGACCAATCAAAGAATAGAATATTCACAACCTAGGGGATGTAGTAAGTCACATCAGGCCACCAAGAAGAATGCAATATGCCGAGATAGATCACACCCAATGTCATCCACAAAGTGACAAACAAATCATGTAAACAACAAGGCTGCACTAGGAACCAAGAATGCAAATGAATCATGGTGATGTATTCCCCCCACTTTAAAGGAATTTCCACACATTTTTCTGTAAGCAAAAAATTTAAACTAGAGAAGAAAAGAAAGAGAAAAAGGAAAACAAGACATGAGAGGCAACTTGGAAATCCCTATGCCAAGTCATATGTATTGAAGTTAGGTTGCATCATGTCAAGGAAAATGAAAATCAAAGAAAGGTTGTATGTCACATGTGAGTCAATCCTAAGACATGTTGTTCACATCTCAAGCTTGCTTGTATATGTTCATGAAAAGTTAACGAGTAGTTGAAAGATACAACGACAAGTGACATATAAGGGATAAGGTTGTCTAACTCTTTGCCCCCCACTTAATGTAGGACAATGGTGAGCCTAAAGTGGATGATGGTATGCTGCCCCTTGCAATGGATGCAAAACATGCAATAGTGAGTATGCTATGATCCTACAACTATGGCATGGAAAGGAGCAGCATATAATGTTATTTATGCGAATAAGGAAGAGTCTTGGAAGAGTCTTGTGTGATAGTATTGATGTTGAGTGAAGGTTTGGTGATCTTGGTCAAAGGAAAATAACCAAGACCCTAAGTTGTTTGTTGTGTGTTTGGATCTTTATGGTTGTGGATACCTTGTTCTCGAGCACCATAGCCTTTTCCACTATACCCAAGTTGTTTCATGAGGTCATACCCATTTCCATAAAGTTGTTTTAGTGCTTTGGAATTGGAATTTAGTGGTTGTTCAGTGTTGTGTTCATTAAGGGTTGTTGTGGAGTTTGTGGAATTGTTTAAAGTGATTGAGGTTGATGCTTTTGAAAGGTTATCTGAATTTTGCATTGACATGATGCTTGGTTGTTCTTATTTCTCATCTTTCTTTTGTCTGACTATGTATTTGCCCATAAATGATGGTGTGAAGTCTAAGGATCCCCAATCATCACCGAATAATTTAGATGGTGATCCCTCATCAATGTTTTCAATTTCAAGAGGATCTATGTTGGATGTTGAAATCAATATTTTCAAAGGACTTGTAGCCCCTTTTTCAAGGTGAAAAAAAATTCATGCTCAAGATCTACTTCAACTTGAAAAATGTTATTGTTATAGACATATTTCATTATACAATGAAGGGTGGAAGGCACTGCATTCATCTCATGAATCCATGATCTTCCTAAAAGAATATTGTACAAAAGATCATAAGGAATGGAATGAATGGGAGTTTGCAAAGTAACCACCCCAACCATGATAGGTAAAGTGATTACACAGACCGATTGCTTTTTTGTATTATCAAATCCTCAAATAGAGACAAAATCAGGTATTATTATGATCTGTCAACATGTAATTGATCAAGGAGACTCACACTACACACATTAAGGGCATAACCATTATCTATGAGAGTGCATTTGATACATTTGTGATTGAATCAAGCAATTATCATAAAGGCATTATGTTGTTTACGCAACTCCAAAGGAGGGAGCTCATGTTGATGGAAGGTAATGTCAAGATTCTTTTTGTGGATGAGAGTTGCCACATCAGCCAAAGTTGTACCAGGAGGAATTGTGATTTTTTTTAAGGTTGTTTGAAGAATATTGTTGTAATTTGGTGAGTTTTGAAGTAAATCCCAAAGGGAAATCTTTGCAGGAGTATTCTTTAATTGTTCAACAAGATCATACTCTTTTGTGTGTGGGATGTAATGAGGAGCACTAAGTAGATTGGGTAATGTTAAAGAAGGTGGGATTGGTTGCAGTGGTTGTGGATTATTTTGAGTGTTATATGTATGAGCAATGGTATTGTAACTCAGTTGTTTTGATACATTAGTTTGAGGTGGGTGGATGGTGTAGTGAGGTTTATTGGAAATATGAAGCAAATGCGAAGGTGGGTAAAGTGTTTAGCGAGGCTTATTGGAAGGATGAAGTGTATGCGAGGGTGGGTAAAGGTTGTAGTGAGGTTGAATATTGTTAACATCCCATAACAAGTGAGATTTTTCATTGTCTTTGAAGGGCATGTTATCTTTGTCTTGGGTTATAATATCCTCCCTAGAAGGAGAGTTCCTAGGAAAGAAAAAAACCACATGTTTGTGACAATTAAGGTTTGGTTCATCCAAAATAACTTCATTTCCACTAATGGAGGTATTAATGGTTGAATGTATTTCATGATTGATAGTGGGGAGATTAGGGGAAGATTGTATTTGATTGTTGGTTGTTTCTAAGGTCACATTCTCTTGTTCCATATTGTCCACCATACTAGGAGAGCTTGTAATAGGTTCAACTAAGGTTGAAATTTGCAAAGTAGCTTCATCACAAGTATGAGGAGGATCAATGCTTGAATTGTTCTACTCAATAAAAATTTTCATAGGTGAAAGGGGAATACTAAGATTCTCATGACTCTCATTGGGTATGTTTTCTAACAACAAAGTATCTTCATAACAACTAGGAGAGATAGTAGGGGAAGAACAAATGTGATTGCCATGATCATTTATAACTTCATTGCTTTGTTCCCTATTATCTTCCAAAATATGAGAGGTAGGGGAAGGATCATAAAGAGGGTTGTTGTAGACTAGCATATCCTCATCATTTATAATCTCATCTTCCTCAAGGTGATCCTCATAATGGAAATTAGGTAAGGTGATGTTTAAGAAGGTTTCTATGATTTCATGCTCTTGTGCTAAAATCTCTTCCCAAAGGGAATGAGGAGAAGGACAAATAAGATCCGCATGATGCTCAACGATTGTATCTTCTTTCGCCAAGATACCTTCATCACTAAAAGGAGAGGTATTGGGAGAAGAAAAAATATGATCATCATGGTTATCTATGTTTGTATGCACTTCTATCATATCATCCACACAATTAGGAAAGATAGGAGAGGGTGTGAGGTTAAGGTTAACATTGCAACTTTTACTCTCTTGTGCTAAAAGACTTTCATAACTAGGACATGCATTGGATGAATGAGGATCATGCTTATTGATTAACTTTGTATTTTCAAATTTAGAGAAGATTGAAACTAACATTGTGAAAGAAAAAAATTATGCTAACCCAAAATGCAATGTAAAAAGCTGAAATGAAATGCAATTTGTCAGATGATAATTGTCTGGTTATGATATGTAACAATATGAGAATGCAAATGTGAAATTTAAGCCATGCATGAAATGAACTAAATTAAGCTAGATTTGATGAAATGAATGCTACAGAAATGCAACTAACTGATATATGTAGGTTAAGGCACAAAACAAAATCTTAAAAACAAATTTTTGAGTTTTGTACAATGTTGTTTCAGGGTTCAGAAGGGACTGATTCATCCAGGGTGGTGAATGAGTCCCAGTATGGAATTTTTTCAAAATATTTAAAAAAAATTGACTGATTTTGATGGTTTATGTGTGCTATGATGTATACCTAATTGAAAAATGCATAATTTCAGAGAGTGGAAATGAACTTAGATGCCAACAATGCAACCTAAATACACTTTTTATGAATGCAAAATTTAACACCTAGCATGCAAATGAATCATGCAAATCCTAATGCAAGCTAGATCTACGATGATGAAAGGAATCTAAATTAGACAAGAAATTATTCTAAAAAGAAGGTTCACCAAAATGAAACGAAGGATTTTGGCACCTAAATTGTTCCTTTCTCTTTTAGGGTTTTTCACCTAAAAGGTGAAAGATGGGCCAAAATGCACAATGTTTCAATCAAGATTAATTTAAGAATGGATGTTTTCTAAGCTAAAAAAAGAAAAATAAATGCAATGAAATGATTTAAATGAATGCAAACTAATCTAATACAAGATGTTGAAAAAAACAATGTTGATTGCAAATATGAACTAGAAACTTAAACAAATGAAAATAGAAATTGATGAGACTGATCAGAGTGCACCTAGAGGTAGATTACTATTGGTAGAAGTGTTTCGAATGCTCCAAAATTCATTGTTAATGGAAACTGTGACTGATTTTCCATGCATGGTGAATCAGTCATGTTTCTGATGAAAAGTCCAAGAAACTAGTTTTTGACTACCAGGAGTTAAATTATGACAAAACCAGTTTTTAGGCCTACAAATGGGACTCATTCACCATGGGTGAGAATTATTCCATCTATAGGAATCTACAAATTCAAGAGTTGATTATGTGGAGCTAGATTTGTACTTCTGCTCTCTACAGGTGTCCGCTTCTAAAATTGCAACTTTATGGGGTATTTGATCAATTAGAGCCTCGGGATGCACAAAATGGTTTAATAGGGGCCTAATAGTGATGATTTAAATGTCAAATAGGGCTTGGGGCACAAAAATAAATATTAAAGTGTGATTTAGTACAATTTACAACACTAAAATGAGGTCCACATAGCCTAGGATGGCACAAAAATCAATGTGAATGTGCAAGACACATTGCAACACTAATTTAACATTAAGTTTAAGTTAAGAACCTTCTAGATTGATGTAATAATGTTATTAAACACATTTTATAATGTTGAATTAAGGATAAATAGGTCAATTAAGTATAGAAAAGTGTGAAAGTCCTTTACAAGACTTTACAACACCCTTACAAGATGTCATTAAAAGCATGTTATTCGATTTGAAAGGGTCCAAGATCTAGTGTGGATGCATAAAATGCCTCACAACACTTGAATAAATGCCTCATTAAGTCCATTTATCATGAAATATTCCCATGTCAAGCAGAGGGCCCATTTTTCTATGGCACAATTTATATTGATTTGTGATCTTGTTGTATGAATGTTTGAAATGAGGTATGTAATGAAGTCTTGATGTTAAGTGAAAATCCTTCCTTATGTGTTTACTATTATGTCAATTAGATATATGCAGAAAATGTATATATATGTATATATGTGTGTGTCTATGGTAAACTCATACATATGAGTGAATACATACATGAGTATATGTAGGTAGACTTACCTATGCATGCTCATGGATATATTACTCATATGCATGGGAATACCAATTGGACTAAGGTGACACACACACATTTACACACACATATATATGTATGAATGTATGTATGTATGTATACATTCCACATATATATTTCGATCAATGGAATTGTGTGTTTAAGTGTTTTTATAAAGATATTGAAATGATATTATGTATATGTCAAAATGAAGAAAATAAGGTTGGGAGAGCTTTCTTTTGCTTCTAGGGTTTTGGACCTAAAAGGAGAAAGACCTATTCTTCTACCACTTCACTCAATAACAAACCCTTGAGATTTCAATGCAAAGGAGATTGAAATCTAGCAAAGGGAAGGTTCTAGGGATTGAATAATGTCTAATGGAGGGGCTCACCACCAAGTATGAACTTGGAAAAGAAAATGTTTGAAAACATAGTCTAATATGCAAACAAATGCTAAATGACCTAGAAATGAAAGTAACATGTAACAAAAAACTATGAAATTGGAAATGTGCACTTGGGAGACAAAATGGAGGTCTAGAATCTTGAAAAATCTGATGTTACTATTGATTGGGAATCATATGCCAAGCTAGGCGAAGTAGTCCAATTTTGGGTAAACTATGTCGGAACAAGTTTTGGACAAATGGGTACTCAGATCTATAAAAATCCCTAACAAATAGGTACAGTGGGACTCATTCGCCAATAATGATGAATCATTCTACTTCTAGATTTTTGGAAATTCAAAACTATATTTTGTAGCTCTTAGTCTACTTTTCTATTCTTGATTCAGATTCAGGTTTGAAATTGCAAAATTTAGCCTGTAGACCTTCTCTAAGCTTCTCCAAGGCTTGATGAAAACTTTGAAAACTTTGAATTTCTTTGACAACTTTTCTCCACCTATGCTTCTTGGAAAATCTACAACCTAGCTCTACAAATCACACACAAGAAGAGGGAAAAATGTTTTGGATGGTTAGTGAATAGGGGTTTTCCTTGGTCAAACCCCTTGTTGGTAATTAAACCTTGAAATGAAAGAAAATATGGCAGGATAATAATGAATGAATGAAATAAAATTTTGTAACTCGCCAAACCCTTATGATAAGAGGATGCAAACATGTAAGTGATGGCTCCAATGGATGTCATTCTTGACCCTTGCTTGATGTTGATAGGTCTTGAATGCAATGCTTGCTTGAATCACAAAACCCTACACCATAATTGTTATCTCTAAAACAACATGATGTAAACAACCTTTGACATGATGATTGAGAATTGAAGAATTCTCTTGAATGCTTGATAATCTACCCTTGAAATGCCTTGAATGCTCTTGTGAATGCTCAAATGCTCTTGTGAACTCTTGAATGCTTGTAAAATTTACTAGGTGTTGAATATGATTGAAAGAACCTTGTATTTATACTTAATTATGCAAGAATTCCAAAAATTACAACACTACAAGCTGAAATCAGATCTAGGAGAATAAAATCCTGCTAGAAATTTTATTTAAATTTTAATTTTGGTCACACAAGACTCATTCGCCCAAGGTGGTGAATGAGTCCCATCACACATAATGTATGGGACCAAAAACCAAAAGTGTCTAGAAATGTGTGAAAATTGCATCGGGGCCAAAAAGACCTAGGTGGGACTCATTTCCCCAAGGTTGCAAATAAGTCCTACACACTAAATCTAGGCCACACAAACCAGGAACACCTAAATTATGATAAGTTATTGATTCGTGTCAGGATTATCCTCAAAAAGATGTAATAAATCAGGCTTGTGGATGAAAAATAGGGACAATTAAAGCATAAGAAATCCAAATTATTAATGAAAATCTTAGAGGACTGTGAAAGTGTGTTACAACACTTTACACCACTCCAAATAAGGCAATATTATGATTAATTGTGATTGAAATTATATTCAAGTTGATAAAACCCTAGAAAAGTGTGAAAGTGTGTTACAACACTTCACAACACTTTTGCAAGGAACCATTAAATTCTATTAGTTCACAAGGTCCCAAGACCTAATGTGAATATGTTCCCACATTAAAACACTAAATCAAGGTAATATTAAGCCAAACCCACAAGGAGGGTCCAAATGGGTGTGAAAATTACCAAAGGGTCATTTTTTTGACACTACATATGTATATATGTGGTATATATATGTGTGCAATTTTTTTATCCCATCTAGAATGCAAGAAATAAACTCAAGCAAGAGATAAAAAACCAAAGACAACACTCAAGATTGGGATAAATATGAAACTCAAAATTTAAAAAGAAAATAAAATCAATTTTACATAGTTTGAGCTTGATGGATTTGTTTGCCCTTGTTGACAGCTTGATATGTGTGCTCCTAAATTGATTTCAGTAGCATAATGGTTTTATCTTTGCTTGATTTGGTCACAAGATGGATGCAAGATGGTTTTGGTTGTAAGGATTTGATTATGGTGATAGTGTGAAAGATTGTGTGTGCATGATATGGTTGAATGCTTGAGAATGTAGTAGAATGGTTAGCCTGCAAAAAATGGCTGAGTGTTAGCCATTTAGCAAGGGAGATGGGAAATGGATGGTGGAGATTGAAAGGGGGATGATCAAGGGTTGAGATCAAAGGTTGACTAAAGGAATTAAAAATTCATTTTTAATGTGCATGGAAAGGATAAAAGGAATTTAATATTCATTGGGAAAGAGAAAAGGAATTTAATATTCTTTAAGGGATGGGAGATGAATTAAAAATTCATTGGGGGATGGGGAGAGTTGACCAAGGGGTAGGTTAGGATAGCTAATAAATTATTAGGTTGTGTAAATGAGAGATTAGGAAAATGATTAGGTGGGTAATGAGGATTAATGATCCACTTGTATATTATGGAGGATGTGAAACCTCCCTAATCAAGGATTAGGAATGTGTACATCCTTCATCTAGGATGATGAAAATTAATCATGATTAGGAAAAGGTTAGGGAGGATGTAACATGAGGGGGATTAAATAAATATATTATTTATTTAATTCTTTAGAGGAAAAGGGATAATGGATGGGAGTAAATAATTAAAGGTAATTATTTACTTCAAGCTAGGATTTAAAGATGATAGAGGAAATAAATTAGGATGGAAGGATAAGGGATAAGGGATATTAATTAAATAATGGTGTAATATTTAATTTATATAGAGGACATGAGATTAGTTTAATTGGGGGTAAATTGACCAAACTAAAGTGGTTAGTTTTTAGTGTCTACATTTTTCCCCTCTTTGAGATGGTGTTACGAAGTAACATCATTTCAAAGAATATTAAAACATAGAAACTGTCAGCAAATGGTTAGATTGTGAAAGATGCCCCATTCATTCAAAGGAGTGACTAGGAGGAAAGATGATGGGAATGAAGATGAAGATTAGGGATTGTGGATGCCCCCTCGAGAGGACATGTGGGTTCAAGAGAACACAGGTGTGCTCTCAAAATGGATGAGGAGATGCGAGAGTAGATGGGGACGATGATGCAAAATGATGGATAAGAGAGGATGATAATGGATAGGAGATTGGGAAGAGAAGATGAGAAGAGAGAAAGAAAAAATGGATTCAAGGACAAATACGATTTTTCCCCAGTGAAGCTACAAGCCAAGATGGATTGATGATGGATGGAGTGTTGTCAATGAGGGAATGATATATCTTGAAATAATGTAAAATGATAGGGAATGATACATCCCAATGATGATGATGAGAGTTTTTTTGATGAGGGAAGGATCCTAAAACAACACATAAGGATAGGAAATGATACATCCTGATGATGGCATTGAAGGTGTTGTTGATGAGGGAAGGATACATCCCCAAAACAACATAAAAGGATAGAGGAGGATACATCCCGATGATGATGATGATGATTGGATGAAGGCTTGTAGCAAGGTTGGGAACAAGACCAAGGATGTGATTAGATAATTTGTGCTAGATTGAATGGATAAGGATTGGATGGAGATGTGATAAGATGTGATATGAGGAACCAATGTGACTTCATATCACATGCATGGGACTGATGCAACAAACAAAACGTTAGTCCAACATCCCAAAGTCACAGGGGATTTGGTAGGGCCAATGTTGGAAAACCACAAATACAAAGTATGCCCCAGCATAACACAAGACCCCAAGGATCTTGGTGGGTACTATGTGGGACAAACAAGGAGACAATATCACACAAAAAAAAAAAAGATATGCCCCTACATTTACCTGTCAAAGTGCACCATGATATGATCGACATGACTCAGGATATTTGAAACTAATTGGACCTCAAGATACTAATTTGGATTTTGCTTGCTAAGAACTAGCTAGATGGGGACATACTTGACGGCATGACGCGATGAAAAAAAGACACACCCTAAAGACCTATGGGCTCGGGGGCTGATCAAAGATTAGCCTTGCCTACATGAAAGCATAGAGCCCTCATATTTTTATCAAAGACTGATGACTGGCCATGGATGAAAGTGGAAAGAGGACAATGGATACCTTGATGGATGACAAAGAATGGATGGAAAAATTCCCTAGGGGTTGATCAAATGATTAGCCTTGCCTACGTGAAAGTGTAGGGGAAACATAGTTTGACCAAATACCAATGACTAACCATGGATAAAAGCGGAAAGAGGACAATGGAGATCTCAATGGATGACAAAGATTGGATGTACAAATGCCTTGGGGGCTTATCAAATGATTAGCCTTTCCTATGTGAAAGCGCAGGGGCAACATAGTTTGACCAAAGACTAACAACTGACCATGGATAAGGGATGATGAGATGACCATGATAAGCGGATACAAAGATGGAGTCAATATGATGAGACAAGATAGACCATGTGGATAGGATGGTTTATAGGAATAAGACATGGATTATGTGAAGCTCAGGGATGGGATAGTTATCCAAATCATTGAAAGATGAATTGGGAGGATGATATGATGCATAGATGAGTGATGAAAGTGGTTAGGAGATTAGCAAGATGTGTGAAATAAATAAGAGTGATAACAGTGAGATAGATAGCATTGAGTTGCATTAGGGGGTAGGATATAGCAAGATACCAATGACAAGGGATGATGAGATGGGATGAGGATAGAGATGAATGTATAGGGAGATAAGGATGGGGGTGGAAGGGATGCTATGATGGATGGATATGAAGATAAGGATGGGGAGATGAAAAGGATTTTCTCTTGGATAGGTAGGTGGGAAGATAAGGATGGGGAGATGGAAGGGATGATAGGATTGATGAATGATGTCTCCAAGGAAAATGTCACAAAGAAGGAGATACCCCACTCTAGATACATCATGTATGATGAGATAGGAGGGATGGAAGATAGAAAGAGGGGAAAATAAGGGAGTGATATGGATATAGATAGGATGCAGGGATAAGGAAGGGGGATTGATCATAGCATGCCGAGTGGAAATGTAAGGTAGATGAATGTGGATAAGGAATAGGATAATGTATGAGTGAGGGGAATGTATTCCAAGAGGTTTCCAAATCATGTATATATGTTTTCCCCTACCTATATCAAGATCGCAAGGAGGATAGAAGGTTTGGGATAAATGGGCTATGATAGGTAGGATGTGTAAGATAGGTGGGATGGAGGAGATGGGTGAAGGGGATGCATTTGACCCCAAGTGTGGAAGTAAAATAGATGGGGGATTTACACATGATGCCTATTTTCTAGGTTTTCACCATGGTACTTATCCAGGGCGCTTGTTTGCCAAGTTTTCACTATTGGACAAATTATTTCTCTTTACTATTTTTGGATTTTTTTTATTTTTGACTTTTTGACTTTTTTGGATTTTTGGATAGCATGTGGATGGAGATGGATAAGGATAGGGATGTGGATAAGTGGAATTTGAAGACATGTGATAACGATACAGATGGATGAATCAAGCATCAAGTTGCATAAGAGGTAATAAGAGCCCAAGTGTGAAATGACTATTGGATGTTGGTACAACCTTATTAGGATAGATGGACTATGTAAGAGAAATGGATTAGATGTATTTGATGTGGGAGATACATGGGATAATGGATGGGATATTGGAAAGTGTATGGATGGAATGATGTGGTGGATGTGTGATGGGGGAATGTTTTCTTGAACAACATTGACACATATGGTGGCAGATATGAAATGATATGAGGATTAATGGATGGACGATGTGGGGATAATGGAGGAGTTGGGATAGTGAATTTTGGGACATAGGGACCCAAAATAGATTTAGGAGATGGGGGATGTGAAACTTTAGTTTTTGGGTTAGCAACTTCGGATGTTATTACAGATTTTTCATTTGAAGGCATTGAATCTTTTTTGTTTGGGATCCACATGGTTGTGATTTTTTCTTTGGTGGGACTTTGTGGCTTGTGGGTTTGATTTGGATTTTGGAATTTATTTTTCTTTTCTTCAACATGTCTTTTCAAGGGAACATGAGGATCTTTAGATTCATGTGGATTTTTAGATTTATGCATTTTTACTTTGGCATCCAAAGTTCTTCCAATGGCAGTGGGATGGATGTGAGAAGATGGATGATGTGAAGAAAATATGGATGGAGTGATAGAGGTAGGATTTTGGAGAGGGTGTGTGGATGGAGGAGGTATAGTTACATGCCCTTTTTTATCCTAATTAGGGATTATGAGAGGGGGACTTTAATGATGGGTGATAGGAATAGGTGATTGGTGGATGATAGGTTGAGTAAGATGGAATGGAGGAGGTTATTTTGGGATATAAGGTCCTAAAATGGACTTAGTATGTGGGGGATGAATGACGGTGGATGGAGAGCATAAGGACCAGAAATGGATTTGGAAGATGAAGGAGGAATATGGATGGTTGTTTTGAGATTATATGATGGAGGGGGGATGGTGACAAATGGTTTAGTGGAGTGATGGGAAGAGCCTCTTAATCTCTTAGAAGAGGATTGTTGAGTATGTATGGAGGTTGTACCAACATTTTTGGATTTTGATTCTTGAGAGGTATATCCAAGACCTCATGTACAAGAGTGTTCTTTGACCTAGATGGGCTCTAAAATACCTTGCTCATGAACGCCTAAACCTTTTCCTTGATAGTTCATGCTCTTGATCATTCAATCTATGGTAGGATGCTTGTTATTTTGGAAGCATGATGCGAGTCCATTATTAGGTGGAGGAGGATGGGGGGTGTATATGCTCTATTTTTCTTCTATAAGAAAACCACCATGGATGACTGTAATGGTACCAAGGTGATATAAAAGTGGTGTTGGGATGGTAGGGTTAGGTGGCGATGGAGAATCATGAGATGGAGATGATGGGATGGCAACATCTTGATCAAGAGGAGTGAGTGTTAAGGGATCAGGAGAGGGAATAAGTGATATGATAGGAGCTAGATTTGTGGTAGGGGTGATAAGGGCTCATGAGATGGAGTGGTTGGATCTTGAGTGCCAAAGGGATCATGGGATGGAATGGATGGGGAACTATGATCTTGAGGTGGACTAGATGGGATGGTAAGATCTTGATGTGAAGGAGGGGATATGTTGGTATGCTTTGGATCAAGCTCTTGGAATGACTCATCATGTGTGGGAGGCATGATGATGGAGTGTTGGAGGGACTCCTCAAGTGGGGGAGATGGAAGGATGGGGGATTCATGGTGTTCATGCGAATTGATTTTGGTTATACTAGAAGTGGGAGGAGTGGATTGGATTTGGGTGTCTTCAATGGATTGGTTGGATCTAGGAGTAGAAGATGGGGATTTAATGGATTTGGTGGGTTTGATGGTTTCATTGGTTTGGGTGGTGCTAGGGGTGGTAATAGTAATGATAGGTGTGGATGGAGAAAGGTCTCATTACTAGTGACCATGCATGGGGGAGTTGGGAAGCATGGTTCCATGACTTCAAGATGTGGAGTTGGGGATGCATTCTTTGTCATGAGTCCTTTGATGAAATTTGGAGTGAGATACTTGCATATTCTAGGCTTAGCTAGGGTGATGGGAATAGATGAAGGATTATGGATTGGTGGAGGATTAGGATTAGATGGATAGATGGGATTTGATGGAGGACTAAGAGTAGGTGGAGGATTAGGATTTGTGGACGGATCAAGATCAGATGGAGGATTAAGGTAGGAATATTTGGATGGTGGATTTATGTTGGAGAAAGTTGATGGGGAATTAAGATAGGAATATTGAGATGGTGGATTAAAGTGGGAATATGTCGATGTTGGATTAGGATAGGAGGATTGGGATGTATGATTAGGATGGGAAGTTTGGGATGGTGGATTAAAGAAGGAATATTGGGACAATGGATTAAGATAAGGAGATGTAGATGGAGGATTAGGATGGGAAGATTGGGATGGTGGATTGAGGTAGGAGTATTGGGATAGTGGATTAAGATAAGAAGATGTGGATGGAGGATTGATGTTGGAGAAAGTGGATGGGAAATTAAGATATAAATATTGGGATGGAGAATTGGGATAGGAGGTTGTGGATTTTGGATAAGAGAAAGATGTAGATGAAGGATATGATGAATATGTGGATGGGGAAGATACTAGATATACATTGTCAAAGGTAGCATAAGGATTGCTATTAGGTGTGGATGAAGGCCTGATGGGATAGCTTGGATGAGTGATTAGATTTTGGATGATGCTTGGAGAAAGCTTTCTAAAAATGATAGCATCAAGAGGATCTATATTATACTCATCTTGATCAACAAGACTTTCATTATCATCATCAATGTAATTGGGATTTCCCTTGACTGCTATTTTTGGTTGCATTGATGAAGGATAAGGATTTATGATGTTGGATTGGATGGATGTGGATTGAAAAGATAGGAATAGATGACTAGAAGGAAAGGAGAGATGATGAAAAGAGAAATGGTATGAATTAAAAGAACGTGGAAGAAGGGATCATAATATTTGTTTCGATATCAAAAGATCTTGGATGTAGATGGAATAAAGCTCAAATTGGGATGTATATTAAGCTCAGGTTGGGATTTTATTTAACCTCGTATTAGGATGATTGGAGGATGTGATAGGATAAACTCTAAACCAAGTTCAAGGGTTTAAATAGATGACGTATGATGTTGATGATCAAATTAAACTACAAAAGGGATTATTACAACACCGAATCTACCTCAAGATGGAAGTAGATTGGTTGGGCCAAAGATGATTACTAACTCAGGATGGCTGAAAATCCTAAGAAAATGTGGATGACGATGATTGGGATCAAGCACTTAATCCAACTTAGATAAAAACCTCTAAAACAAAGTCTAGGGGATTGGGATTGATGAAGCGATGATGGATATGTAGTCTAGGAATGTCCTAAGATGAACCTATATGATTTGATTGATGAAGTGATGAATTTTGGAAAATGCAAATGGACTAAAGTAATGATTACAGGCAGATAGATGATGATAAAAAAAATTGATTGCGGAATTGGACTAAAAAAACAAGCTTTTAGTGGCCCAAAGGGTTAACTCTCAGGAGTTTTGTATGGGAAGTGCATTTTCCTCTATGTTTGACAAGTTCACCCCTCGAGGTGACAATTTTTCCTATCTAAAAGACAATAGATTCACCTCTGTGTTAGAAAAATTCACCTATCTAAGTGACAGGATTGCCCAAGTATGAGGGTTTCTAAAGGAAACAGGTGGAAATGAGACACAAAATCACTTATTTGGGATGCAAGACCACCTCTCTAAGACATAGGATCTCCCAAATCTTAAGGGACTCAAAGGAGACTAGTGGAAACAACGAAAAAAATTGCCTATCTGGGATGCAAGATCGCCTCTCTAAGACACAGGATCGCCCAAATCTTAAGGGACTCAAAAGAGATAGACAAACATGACAAACAAAATCACCTATCAGGTGATGACAAATTTTCCTATTTCTTCAGATGTATGCATAGGGAATGGACATGCCTAAAATGAGATCTCCTATCGGACAAATGAATTTTCCCAAGACTTGGACAGTACAGACCAAGATGACACGGGCAAAAAATAATTTGCACTTGCGGACAACAAGTTCACCTATTCTACAAGGTGTATGGATAGTGAAGACTCAGACAGAATGTGGGATCACCCATATGGACAGTAGGTTCACCCCAAGAGAAGAAAAAATCACCTATTCATGAGGAATAGGAGGACTCAATGAATGATGACTAACGTAGACTCGCCTAAAGGCTGGGTAGACTCACCTATTCCAAGGAATGGGTAGACACGAGGTCACCTAAGAAGGGACCCATAGGAAAATTTTCCTCTGACAAAGATGAGCTCACATAAAGACACGACCTAGACTATACTTGAACATGGAATCACCCTTTTGTAGGGAAAAATCACCTGTCCACAATGAAAATTCACCTATGAGGGAAGAAATTTTTCCTCTAAGTGCACAGGTTGACTATTGAAAAGGAAAAAAAACATGATAAACAATAGATAGAAGGGCTAGACTAACTCAACTAAAAATAAAAGCACTGGTATCACACAATGAAGACACACCAGGCAACACAATCCTAAAATTAGTATTGAAGGTTTACAAACTTGATGTAGGCTCACCACCTCGAGCGGACAACCCAAGGTTAATACTCTATGATACCAGGGTGGTTCTCTATATAACCCTTTCTTGTGAAGGTGGATAGCTAGTGTTCCAGTGGCACAGGGTCATCAATAGACACCATGGGCTCACCTTCACACTCTCTCTCAAGGACTATTGTAGTCCACCACTAGGATTTCTATCTCAAAACAAGGGAGTACATGGTGAGTAACTTTGAGGTACGATGCACATCCCCTACACTACACCAAGCCACAGCTAAAACACAGGTCTCTATCTAGGCTGAATAAGGCTATCTCGTGCATCCTCGACATATGCTAGGTATGTGAGGTACAACTGTGAACACCAGCCCATCACAAGCATGGGTTGGGAGTCCTATGAGGTATTGGAAACTTGGACCAACCATGCACGTCTTATCTAGGTATCACCCTAGCTTCGCCGCTTTAGTAAACATGATGTGACTAGATTGGGGTATAGCTATAGCTCTCCCCCTTTTATATATCAATAACATATGGTTTAAATCATCCCTCGGGTGATGAAATCCTAGAAAGGTCCCACTAAAGGAATAAGATACTAGATGCTTCGGTTGTTCCCCAGGTTTGCACATAACACAAGGGGTGAGCTTAGACACACTAGCACCTCCTAGGTAGACTAGACTGGACTAGAGAAAGCTATGATTTCTCGTCACCCAAGATCACCGAAAGGTGCAAGGGGATTGGATACATCAACATTTTACTCCCAAGCACAACAAACAAAGTATATTGACCCTTTAATTAATGTATGTGTGCCTAGATTAGTGCAAAAAACAACATACATAACTAAGATCTTCAACTGATTGTCCTATAGAAAATTCATCAGTAATTTTCAACACCAGTCTTGGATAGATGAGAGACAATCACTACACAAATGGTTAGTGAAAAGGAACACTCACAAACATACGAGTTAGCGGATCAGTACCAAAAATTAAAACAAAATCAAAGCTAAAATTTGAGAAATTAAGTTTTGGGATTACCTTAAATTCGCCTCTATGTGAGGCAAAATCGCCTATATCTACTAAACAAAATCATCCATCTAAGAAGATGGGTGAATTCGATGTCACCTCTATAACTTCATCGCTCTCGCTTGTTTCCCAGAGACCACTGCAAATTTTCCCTTGGTTTTAAGTTTTCCCCTTTTTACAAAAGGGCGAATTTGAGTTTTCCTTTGATGACTACAGATTCGCCTCTATAACTGGAGAGTTTGTCTACCAGGGTGGAACTGCCCCTGCATGTAAAATTTGAACCTGCAAAATGTGAAACAACAACAAACATGAAAGTATAGACCCGTGATGTGGGTCCCACCGAGCATGCCAGAAATGTCTGCAATATTTTTAACACATCTAGAATGCAAGAAATAAACTCAAGCAAGAGATAAAAAAACCAAAGACAACACTCAAGATTGGGCTAAAGATGAAAATAAAACTTAAAAATGAAAATAAAATCAATTTTACCTTGTTGATGGCTTGATATGTGTGCTCCTAAATTGATTTCAGCAGCATAACGGTTTGATCTTTGCTTGATTTGGTCACAAGATGGATGCAAGATGGTTGTGGTTGCAAGGATTTGATTATTGTGATAGTGTGATAGATTGTGTGTGCATGATATGGTTGAATGCTTGAGAATGTAGTAGAATGGTTAGCCTACAAAAAATGGCTAAGTGTTAGCAATTTAGCAAGGGAGATGGGAAATGGACTATGGAGATTGAAAGGGGGAAGATCAAGGGTTGAGATCAAAGGTTGAACAAAGGAATTAAAAATTCCTTTTTAATGTGCATGGAAAGGATAAAAGGAATTTAATATTCCTTGGAAAGAGAAAAGGAATTTAATATTCCTTGGGAAGGAGAAAAGGAATTTAATATTCCTTTGGGGATGGGAGAGGAATTAAAAATTCCTCAAAAAGACCTTGGGAAGAAAAAAAGAAATTAAAAATTTCTTGAGGGATTGGGAGAGTTGACCAAGGGGTAGGTTAGGATAGCTAATCAACAATTAGGTTGTGTAAGTGAGGGCTTAGGAAAATGATTAGGTGGGTAATGAGGATTAATGATCCACTTGCATATTATGGAGGATGTGACACCTCCCTAATCAAGGATTAGGAATGTGCACATCCTTAATCTAGGATTATGCAAACTAATCATGATTAGAAAAAGGTTAGGTAGGATGTGAGATGAGGGGAATTAAATAAATAGATTATTTATTTAATTGTTTAGAAGAAAATGGATAAGGGATGGGAGTAAATAATTAAAGGTAATTATTTACTTTAATCTAGGATTTAAAGATGATAGAAGAAATAAATTAGGATGAAAGGATAAGGGATAATGAATATTAATTAAATAATGGTAAATTCACCAAAAATAAAGTGGTCAATTTTTAGTGTCTACAATATAAATTAAAATATATGTGTTAATTCATATATTAATATATATTTATATATACTTGTATATATATATTATAGTGTAGAAAAATGTATCCCTCTACATTTTCAAACTTGTTTGGGCCCTCCCTACTAAAATTGGACTACTTTATGCCTTAAATTTGCCTTATTTTGCATCCACGAGCATTAATTAATGCATCTTTCCGAGGATAATCCTGACATGTATCAAGTGACCAATCAAAAATTAATGGTTTTAGATTGTATGGACCAGATTTAGTGATCTAGGACTCATAACCCACTTTGGATGTATGGGTCTCACCTAGGTTTCAGGGACTATATCTAAATTTAACATTAAACTAATCCTTTCTTGAAAACTGTGTCCCAAGATTAGCCTAATGTAACTCATACCCCATAACTGGCGTATGAGTCCTGCTTAGCTTAGACCTAATTTAAATTCGAATTCTTGGTGGGATTTTATTCTCCTAGATCTAATGTCAGCTTGTAGTGTTATAATTTTGGGAAATTTGGCATAAACAAGTATAAATAAAGGTTATTTCACACATTTTTCTCCTAACAAGCAATCAAGTGAACGAGCATTCTTACAAGACATAAAGATATCATAAGAACACTTACAAGAGAATTCAAGAGAATTCAAGAGTTGATTATCAAGCATTGTGAAGCATTATTCAAGTATCAAGCATCATTTCAAAGTCATTATGCATCATTTTTGTTTTCGAGTTAACATTTCTGATATAGGTTTTTATGATTCAAGCAAGCATTCAAGTCAAGATCCATAACATACAAGTAAGAGCCAAGATTTACATTCATTCTAGCTATTACATACAATATTTCAACCTTTTGTTCAAGGGTTTTCTGAGTTGCAACATAGCTTATTTTTTCATTCATCATTCCTTCATTCTATTTGATTTCATTTCAAGGTTTGAACAAGGAAAATGCTTATCCACTAACAAAACAACATTTTCCCCTCTCTTTGATGTGTGATTGAAAATCTAGGTGGTTTAGGTTGAAGATCCATTGAAGAGAAAGATTGGAGAAAAATTGTCAACTTTTCAAAGTTGTCACCTTGTTTGCAAGATCACAGAAAGTCACTTACAGAGAAAAATTCAATGTTTCAGAGCTAGAGATTTGGCATGAGGGAAGATGCAGGAAAGAACTAGAGGATATCAAATTTTTTGAGAAACCCTAATACTTCGACTAAATCACCACTTGTGGCATATGATTCCTAGTATACCTATTTTCAAACTTTTTCTGTAGATCCTGATTCAACAGTTCCAGATTTTGATTTCAGCCTGAAACCCTAAACTGGGACTAAATCACCCCTACTGGCATATAGTAACAGTGTGCCTTAAAATTAGTATTTTTTAGAAATTTAGATCCTCATCCAAGCATCTTCAATTTTCCAAGTGCACCTCTATACTTTCTCAATTTGTTGTTCTGATTTGCATTCATTTCTAGGTCATTTACTTAAGTCTTACATATCATTAGGCTTTGTCATTAGGTTTTTCATGTTACTAGTCTTTCCAAGCCTTAGTTTGGTGTTGAACCCCATTTTATTCTTTAATCACACCCTAGGACACCTTATTGCAGATCTCTTTCCTTCAGTACATCCCTAGATTAAGATCTCTAAGGTATCCTTAAATGAACTAGGTTAAATAGGTCCTAACCCTAGTTCCATCTCCCAAAATGTGGAACCCTATTTCCAAGGTTTCATATTGGTGAACTTTCCCTTTAGAACACCTATTTCAAATTTTTAGTGGATAATAGTCGTATATCTAGCTTTCATTAACTTTGTATTAGGTTTTGCATTAGTTAATTTGCATCTAGGGTTTCAAAATCTTGCATTAGTGAAATTGCATATAGGTAGCATTTTTTCCTCTTTTGTCATTGAAATTCAATTGAAATCTATAATTGTACTTAGTATAGACATCATTCAAACCAGAAAACCTAACATTCAATCAAAAGTTTTTAAAATTTGTGCTAAAATCCTAATCTGGGACTCATACACCCCTTTAGGTGATTTAGTCCTAGTATAGGTGGTTTTTCCTTATTTCTAGGTATTCTGTGCTGATTGTTTATCAACATTTAAATCCCTGAAAAACCCTAACTAGGACTCATATGCCCCTCTAGGAGATTTAGTCCCATTTCATATTTTAAACTGCATTTTCTAACATTAAAAACTTTTTTTTTGTGTTTAGTTGGTTGTTATTACATTTCTATTTCAATTTGCAAAGTTTATGTTTCATTCGTATAATTTTACTTACTTTAATTTCATTTGAATCCAAATTATGATATCATTTATCTTGTGTTCATTGCATTTATCTTTCATTCATTACCCCTTGTATGAGCTTCACAACTTGGTATCCTATTGTTAATACTATAGTGAGACAAAGTTCAAGACTCATGTCATCCTGGGATAGCACAATTGTCATGGATCTTGGGTTATCTAGCTCTTTCACTACTAGTGTTGACACTAGTTCACTAGGTATGGACCATACACTTAACAACTCTTTACCTTCAAGTAGTGTGACAAGTGTTGAAACAATGGTTGCTAGTATTCAATAAGAAAACATAAATCCAAATTCATGAAGACTTAGTAAACCTGCAAAATCAAGTGAGTACTGAAAACATTTCAACCACTGCTATCCCTACTATAGATAACATACACCGCATGATTGAAACTTAGGAAGGAGTTGAACTTGTCTATAACCTAGCTTAGATTTTTGGAAAACTTAATAGTGATGCTTAACCTTTGAACAATTTCCAAATTCAATGAGGAACCCAAATTCCTCCTCTAACAACCATTGCTTCTATTCCTACCTATACCAACCCTCAAGTTACAAGAATGATGCAACCTACTAGTAATGTCATTCATACTTTGGGTATTTTCGCTAACATTCCTAGTACCTTTATGGCATCGCATGTCATATCTCCTACCACTTTTCCTCCCATAATAATTTTACTCACTTGTCCCTTGAACACATATACACCTCCATCTCGAAATGCAAACAATGATGCCATCATAAATCAACTTTTGCAAATTGTTTCATCCCTTGAAAAGAAACTTTCCACCATAAGCCAAAATCAAAATGTCCAAACTACATACTATGTCAAAATAATTCCCTTATCCTTGGAGATATTGAGAACGTCCATACCACAAGGTCTAGAGATTCCTATATTTGAGAAATATGGGGGGAAAGGAGATTATTCTAACCATGTTTCCACTTATATTGCCTTATGTAGTGATTTTTTTCTTGAGGGTAAGCTCTTGGCTAAGCTTTTCCCTAGGTCCTTGAATGATACTACCTTAGAATGGTTTTCCTCATTATCGAACAACTTAATTCATTCATTCTATAGTGTTGAAAAATGTCTATTACATTTTCACACTTTTCTGGGCCCTTTTGGACTAAATTAACTTAATTGTGCCTTATTTATGATGTTGTAAAGTGTTTTCTTGTACTTTCACACTAATCTATGGTTTTCATTAATAAATTGGGATTCTTTATACCTTATCTGGCCCTATTTTTCATCCACAAGCCTCATTTAATGCATCTTTCTGAGGATAATCCTGACACATATGTGATGACCAATCATATATTAATGTTTTTGGATTGTATGGCCTATATTTAGTGATTTGGGACTCATATGCCACCTTGGGCATATGATTCCCACCTAGGTTTTGGGGCCCCAATCCTGATTTCATATGAATCTAAGCATTTCTTGAAAAATGTGTCCCAAGTTTAGCCTAATGGGGCTCATATGCCAGTTCTGGAATATGATTCTCACTTAGATTAGACCTAATTTAAATTCAAATTCTTGGTGGTATTTTATTTTCCTAGATCTGATATTGGCTTGTAGTGTTGTAATATTGGGAAATTTGGCATAAATAAGTATAAATACAAGGTTATTTCATTCATTTTTCTCCTATCAAGTTGAATAAGCATCCTTATAGAAAATTTGATTTCACAAGAGAATTCAAGAGCTAATTATCAAGTGTTTTGGAGCACTATTCAAGTATCAAGCATCATGTCAAATTCATCATGCATCATGTTTGTTTTTGAGCTAACATTTGTGATGTAGGGTTTCATGATTCAAGCAAGCATTCAATTCAAGATCCATATCATTCAAGCAATAGTCAAGATCCACATCCATTGGAGTCATTTCATACATGTTTGCAGAATTTATTTCTAGGGTTGGTGAGTTGCAACATTACATTTTGTTCATTCATCATTCCTCCTTTCTATTTGACTTCATTATAAAGTTTGATTACCAAAACGGGGTTTGACCAAGGAAAACCTATTTCCACTAACAAAACAACATTTTTCCCTCTCTTTAGTGTCTGATTATTGATGGGTTTTTTTGCACTTCTCAACAGAGACAACACACAAGTGTGATGTCTCTCTTGAATGGTGAAAATTTGCAACTGGGTTTCAAAAAATCACCCCAAGGTCTCCTGGGTGTTAGGTCATGACTTTGCAAAAATAACTCAGTTGTTTGTTGTGATTTGTTGGTAACCACAGGGGGAATTTATGGTTGACTAAGCATGGAATTTCATGGGTTTGTGACTAAGTTTTAGAATTTTAAAATGGATGATCAATGACAGTAAATGCTTGGACAGTAGTCTAAAACTTCTTTAAATCATTAGGTTTAGAATTACTGTGATGCTAGAATTGTATGTCTAACTCAGATTTTAAAGAAAATTCAAAAGGTTCAAGGGTTGAGGAATTATACTAAGTCTGGAACTATGATGAATATTAACAATGGTTGATGCTACAATAGACAGACTTCCAAAACTAAGTTTTTCTTAACCAAAGATAGCCTATAGTGTCACAAAACTAGTGCAATCTTCTAAAGATCTTTATAGATTTTCTGATTGTAAATTTACCTATTAAGCATGAACATATAATTGAACTTAAGTGTAGAAAATGAAACAGCTCAAACTAACTTTACACAACAATTTGTCATCAACAAATTAAAAAAAGTATAAGCTAGAAGTGCATTAAACAATGCAACATACATCCACCATTGTAGCTGAACAAGAGCTACTAACATAAAATGAACTTAAACTTGAAAGAACAATGCTAAAGAAAACATTTGGAGGTTGAATCATGCATACATAGTGAACAATACATAAGAAACCATCAACTCAAATTATTTTCTCATATATTGCAGCAACATGCCTTTACACAACAAATAATCTCTCTCTTGAAAATGAGAGGATGCCCCTATTTATAGTTTTCAAAAAGTAGAATGAATGGTCAAGATTGCTTTACAATGAATGGCCCAGATTCATTATAGTTTAGAGTTTTCACATCACCCAATAGAAGTACAAAATTTACAATATAAAAATAGACTATTTTGTCTTATCTCTATTTTGTCCTGTAGTCTATTTTGTCTTCTAGCTAACTTTGGCCCTTTTAGCTATTTTAACAAATTTTCATCATCTATTATGGGATTCCTAGCTTCCTTTTGGAAAGTAGAAAACTTAAAGAACTTTCCAATATTATCCACTAGCTTCTTTTCGTCATAGAGGTTGGATTTGGAGATCTGGAAGGTGATCTGCTTGAATCCTCCTACCATTTGATCTAGATGCTCTATGTGCTTTGGTCCTACTCTGATCATTTGCTCTGACTCTAAGAATGCTTATGCAACAAAATCCATGAAGTCTTCCAACAAGGTGTCACTAGATCCTTGCTCCATCCTTTTGTGGAATTTGTTCTTAATGGCTTCCCAATCTAGCTCTAGGGTGAGCATCTCATAGCCTGTCATCAACTTCAAGAACTCATCACATTTGACCCAATGATCTACAATTCACTCATGATTGGCCTCCAATTCTAGCAAGGATCTCTCCAAAGCTCCCTTTATGTACTCAAAATTGAGCAGCCATGCTTTGAGTAGCCAATGGTCCTCCTTTGGCAAGGATAACTCCTTTTCCTAGGTCTCATAAGAGAGATTGAGAATGCTCTCTAATTTTAGAGATGTAATTCTGTAAAGCTTAGGAAACTCCTTGAAAATCTCCATCACCTACTCTACCTCCTTTTGTAGGACCCTATATTCATTATGCATCTTGGTTGTGCAGTGTATTCCAACTCCTTTGGTCCTACTGTTGGAATCAAAAGACCTAAATTTGTGACAAACTCGTCGACTGCTATACCAAGCATCAATATCACTAGTACCATACCACAGACATCTGCAATACCAAGTGTCAACATTACTAGTGCCATATCACAGATAGGGGTCTCACAAATAGGAAACATACCCTCCATCCAACATAGAAGCCACTCAAATCCTTTGCATAACATACCCATTCTGAATTAATCAATGTCAAGTCAAAAACCATTCACTCAAATTCCAAACCAAAACCCACCCTTCATACAAAAACTTAACCAAAACCCGTCACAAAACGTTGGATTTCAAAACACTTACATAGACCCAAACAATCCAACTAACACATCATTGACACAAGTGGATGTTCTGCAGACACAAATGCAAGCCCTTCAAACACATATGGATAATATGGCGATGTCTAGCAAGAGGAATTTTTACGAAAAAGACTTGTGTCCATTTCTCTTTCACAAAGCATTATAGATGACACCTTTCTCACATGGGTATGTTATACCAAACTTTCCTAAGTATAATGGGAAGCGTAATCCTATTGAACATATAAGGGAATTTTCCACAATGTGCATAGATGTTGCATATGACCCCACCTATCTCATGAGACTATTTTCGTGAAGCCTTATTGTAATTGCACTTGAATGGTTTTCTCAACTTCCATATGGCATAAAATCCTGGGGTGAACTTGCTGAAAATTTTATTGAACATTTCTCTTTTAACATTGACAATGAAATCATGATAGCATCCTTATGTCACACCACATAAGACGGAGGAGAAAAATTTATCACCTTCTTCCAATGATGGAGGAGTCTAGCTAGTCGATGCACTGTTGAAATACCTAAAAAATAAAAGGTCACCATATTCCTAGAAAACCTCAATTCAAAATTGAGAAGTGACTTAAGAGTACACTATTGCACTTCTTTTGTGGAACTAGTAGAAATGGTATCATACTTGAAAAGGATCTCATTGAAAAAGGTGAAATCAAGACATCAAATAGAAATCCAAATGTTCAAAACATCCCCAATGATAGGAAGAAGTTTTGGTCTCGGAAGAGAAACGTAACCAATGATGGGATTGTTGATGGTAAAACCCTATAGGAAGGACCATTCACTACACTTAGAGGACACAACCCCTCTAACAACACACTCAACAATGTCAATCAGACTACCAACATTATCCAAAACACCCAACAACAATGACCGCAAAGGAGGTTTCTAAAACATGAATTCACTCCCCTAGGGGAACTAATTGAATCAATCTTTAAACAACTAATGCAGCATAACCTCCTACAACTTCCTGAGCTGAGATAGTATGATCCTAGACAATTTAAACCCTCTTGGTGGGATGAAAACACCTTTTGTGATTTCCACCAAAACTAAGGGACATAGCTTACAACATTACCAACAATTGAAGAATATCATGCAGGATCTTGTCGAAAACAAAACTATTGAAGTTAGTGGACAGAAATAGACAACCTCAAACACTAATCACAAGGTCTTTTCTAATCCATTAAATGACCATGGGAAAGGAAAATCCTCCATTTTGAGAAATAAGACCAATACTTTTTCCAACTATGCAAATTTCAAATATGATTATAGTCATGGCTCAATCATAAATCACATTCAAGCTTCCGATGAGAGTGTCAACACTATTACCAGAAAGAAAACCCCTAAATGTGTTGTTAACACTCGTCAAACCAAGATAACCATCCAAGGCCTTTCATTATAGAAACAACCATAGTCTTCCAAGCCTCATTACAATTTGCTTGACTAGTTGGGGAAGACCCCAATGCAAATTTCTATCTTGGAACTGTTGCATATATCACCCGATCACCAAGCTAATCTAAAAAAAGTTTTGCAAAGCACCATCATTTCCAAGAGATGGTAGAATATCTAACCAACTCTCATCATGCTACCTTCTCTAAACAAGATTAGGAAATTGAGAAGACACACCATAATGAACTTTTTCACCTCGAAGTTTGTGTTCATAAAATGAAAGTTAGATGAGTCTCGGTAGATGGTGGAGTAGGGTTGAATCTTTGCACCTTGAAACTGGTTAAGGCATTAAGCTTCTCAGAAGTGCGTGTGGACATCATTAAGCACATTTTCATTAAGGCATATGATGATGAAGAATGATCATCTAAAGGATTTGTAATTCTCCCCATCAAAATTGGTCATGCGGTTATGGATACCCAATTCCAAGTCTTGGATCTCGTCCTCCCATATAAACTTTTACTCGGTAGACCATGGATACATGCTATGAAAGAAGTCCCTTCCACTTACCATTAATTCCTTAAATTTTTATTCAATTGCACCGAGATCATGATAGATGGTGATCTTGATCCTTTCTAATATTTCACTAACATATGAGGAATACTCCAATGATAGTTGCCTATAAACCAAGAAGTTTCATCATCCAACTCATCCCAGTATGTCAATCCATCCACTCTTTCCAAAACATCTACTTCTCAATCACTACCTTCCACTCCTAAGGATGAGATCCAAGATAAGGGTTGTGGAGAGTATCATATGAAAGAATCTTATTGTGTCAGCCATTTGGTTCTGCCCAAATCATATAGTTTACCAATAGTAGATAAGAGACAACTAGTGGTCACTATACACATCCCTCCCATAACAACTTTCAAAAAATGGGGGGAACTAAGCAAAGAAGCTATAAACGAAGAAGAGGTGACCTCTTGGTTATACAAAGAAGACAATGAAGAACCTTGATGAGCCTAGTTTTTGAATTTTTGGGTAGAATCTATAGTCTATTTACTCATAGATGTCATGGACTTCAATACTTAAGTGTTGGTATTGGCATAATATTTCCCTCAAACCATTAACATTTGATATTATCCCATCTCTCCAAGCTTTAATGATATTTGGCATAATATGTGGGTTATCTATATTGATTTTTCATGTGATTAATCAATGTTTCTTAAAGTGGTTATAGATGTGTAGTTATTATGCATACTGACCTTGACATGTAGATTTAATACTCCAAGTTGAGGAAGACACCTCCAGTTGGGCATGCACCATAACGTCCAGCTAAGAAATCACTCCAAGTCAAAGGTAGCCGACAACAAACATTCTTCATGCAACTGAACGTAACTACCTTGCAGTGGACCTTACTGATCTGTTGGATTTGCACTTGGCTTGCATGTCTGACCAGGTTCCATGCATGCGTAACTGCCACCACTCCACTTTCCCTTGTTTTCCCTAAATGGCATCCCAGTTGTGGAGTTGACTGCCTTGTTTAGCTATAGTATACATAATAATTTGATGCTCCTTCTTCAAGAGGTTGCATGATTTTACATTGTATTCTCATTCTCTAGTTTCAGTAATACAGATACATTACTCTTTGTATGCATGATTTACAGTGAATAAAATAAATTTATGAGTTTGAGCATTTGAGTTCTTGTTAGTTTAGAGGATACTTATCCAAGGGGGGGCACTTGGTGAGTAATATGTCTTCTTAGTTTAGCATTAGTTTAGTATTACTTGTTGTTTGGTACTTAGTTACAAATTTGGCATTGATTGTTCCTGCAGCCACTAGAATTCCATTTTGTGATTGTTCCTATAGCCAAAGCAAACAAAGTAGTCTTCTATTTTCATCTCAAATTTTCATTCTTATTTTGCATTTTAGCTTAGTATAGTTTTTGGTTGATATTCAACATTTTCTCTATTTCCTTTTAGGCAATTTATTTTCAGTATTGTGTTTCTTAGTTGTAGAGTGCAATGACTACTTGAGCCCCTAGTGCACATATTGTGCTGACCCATTTCAAGTTCACATCCCTGGGTTGACAAGTTAAATGCACCTTCATGATGATTGAATAGCTATTTAGGTTAGATGTCCAGTCTCTGAATTATTGTTGTAAAGGCTTAGTTATTGAATCATTGTATGAGGCCAACATTTTTAGTGTCATTGTCGGGGATGGTGTCAAGCTAGGAAGTCTTTTTGAGTCATTGGTAGTTTTCTTGTTGTAGTGTTTCTTAAAATTGTTCTTAGCATATCCTCACTTAGGAAGTAATGACCCCCCTTGATTATTTACCAATTATTTGTGTGAGCTAACTAATAGTGAGTGATAGTGCATGCATAGAGGAAGGAGAAGGGATGCTTATGGGAGATTTCTTCCTAACAATCCTTGTCCATTTCAGCTAGTTGAGTACCAAAACCTACCAGAAGAATAGGAAGAAGAAGATCCACACCCCTTTGTTGATGCATATCTTAATCTAACTAGCTCTGAAGTCTCCTCGGAAGATCAAAATCAGCTTGAGAACCCCTTTGTCTTAGAACCACATCAAGCAGACATGGGTGATGCAAATAGGAACAAACAAAACCAACCGGCTTTTCCTTTCCCCATTTCCCATCAAAATGAAATTGACAACATCAAGAAAATTCCTACCTTAGCACTCCCCAAGTTTTATGGACTTGTGACAGAAGATCCTGATATCTTCTTATTTGAGTTTGACATACTCTACAGGAGCTATGATTACACTACTGATTCCCATAGGCTTAAGTTATTTCCCACCACTTTTAAGGAGGTTGCATTAAGATGGTTCATGAGCCTAGGTAGGGATACTATGGAAACTTGGGAAGACATGAAGACAAAATTCCTTGAGAAGTACAAGGAATACTGTAGGGGTAGTGACATGAGAGGAGGTGGAATTTTTAGGATGTAGTAGAAAGAAGATGAGAACTTGGAAGATTACATTGCAAGGTTCCTATTTTTCCTACAAAAATTCCCCACACCATGCACTTAATGAGGACTTACAAAAGTGTCTTTTCCTTAGAGGCATCAATGGAAGTTGCACTAATGCTTTGGACCTCATGGCAGGAGGATATATCTCCCAAGTTCCTTGGGAGGATATCAAGAAAATATGACAAAATTACTTTAGGGAAACTTCAAAGAAAGGGAGAGCTTATCAATCTTCCATGGGTAATTCAACTACTGGTGGAGTTTCAAGAATGGAGATTACTAATTTGTTGGTAGATTTCAAGCAATATATTATCAAAAATCTAGCTACTTAGCTAGATAAACTTCAAGCCAAAAAGAAGCAAGAAGAGGCAGAGATGATGTTGACAAAGTATTGTCCTCACTACAGACAAAATAAGGACTACAAATTAAGATGGTAGCTAACCTAGAAATCGGCCAGATTTCACCTAAGTTCAAGCCAATTTAGATTGAAGAAGACCAAGTCTACTATGTTTCACAAAGGAAGCCTTGGGCTCCAAGACAAGGTATGCCACCAGATCCACTATTCTATGTTGGGCCATATTTTAACTCTTGTTCATCTGGTAATTAATGGAAACCCCCATATCCACCCACTTATGGAGGATATCCACCACAGACTTGGATTAACCCTCCAAATGCTTGGCCTAGTCATCAAAGTTCACCTCAGTGGTACCAACCTCAGGGGAATTGGTAACAATTTCAAGGGCACTAGCAACCACCTCCAAGAAATTGGTAGCAAACAAATCAATGGAGAAGAGGATAGAAATGGCCTACCCAGACAACCAATTACATGTATCCACCTTCTCAACCCCAACAACCTGCTCTAATTCCTCCACCTACTAATCTAAGTTCAAATTCCCCTAAACCAACTCAGCTACCAACTCAACCCACACTCAATCCTAATAGCAAACCACAACAGCAACCTGTATACTTTTTTGATTCAAATCAATTCCCTACATATGTTGTGAATGTAGGTTACATCCATTTGCATTCATGAACTACTCTATCAGGCCCTCCCAAGCCAATTATCACTTAAATTCCTATAGAAGAGGAGGAGGAGCCTCTAAATGATCCTATTCAGCCAAGTGCACCTATCAATCCTAAACTAGTTCAAGCTAGGTGAACTAAAAAAGAACCACCATTCCCTCAGAGATTGGAAGTTACCAAGAAGAAAGAAGAAAAGGAGGATACCACTTTTGAAATCCTTGATCAACTAAATCATATATGTTCTCAGATACCCCTATTTTAGGTCATAAAGGATGTTCCAATCTATGAAAAATCCATCAAGGAAGCTTGTCTTAAGAAGCCTAGAAGGAAGAAGAGAGACCCAACTATAGTCCATGTGGTGAGCTAGCTAGTTGATATCATGTTGGGAAAAGTGACTATTCCCAAGTATAATGACCAAGGCAGTCTTGTAGTAGTAGTTGTCATAAATAGGATTCGAGTTAAGAATGCTCTAATTGATTTAGGGGCAACAATAAATGTGATGACCAAAGAAATCCTGTAGCAACTAAATATTGCAAGTATGAGATCTACTCCTACTGTCCTGCAACTTGCTGATAGCTTTACTGTTAAGCCTGATGGTGTAGTGGGGGATCTTGTGGTAGTTCTAGACTCCTGGGAATACCTAGTAGGTTTTATAATTCTTTCTCTTAAGGCTACACTAGGCGGGTATCCCATCATTCTTAGAAGGCCTTGGTTGGAAACTCCAGATGCATACATTGGATGTCATTCAGGTGACATGACCATTTTAGATGGAAGGAGTACTAAAATTTTTGTTCTTTATCCACCTACTCAGCCATCTCATAATGAGAAAGATTTTGTATGGCCACAAGTTGGTGAAGAAGCCAAGGAAGTTAATTATGTGGCACAAATTATGATGCTAAACAAAATCTCTTTCATGCATCTCCAAGATGAGGATGAAGTGTTGGATAATCTCATTCTAAACCATTATGAAGTGGAGGAAGCATCATCTTCTACTTCAGTCAGGACACTTCTACCTACTCTTCTTGTAGCCATTGTTCCTACAGATGATCTTCCTGCAGATAGAATTCCTACAGCAACAGGTATGTTCCATACATTATTTTCGTATGAACTAAAGGTACCATGTATTAATCAAGCAACCATGATAGAGTTAACTACACAAGTCTAGGTGTCAGAAGGAAAATATATGAATGTTAATAGTAAATTGAATGAAGAGCAACAACTATTATTGGAAAAACTATTAAGGGTCCATCAACATGCATTTGCATGGGATTATCATGATATGAACAAACGGGATCTTAAACTTTGTAAACATAGAATTTATATAAGAGATGATTGCACTCAAGTAAGACAGCCACAAAGAAGGATTAACCCTGCACTAAGAGAAATTGTGAAAGGAGAACTACAAAAATTGCTAGATGTAGGATTTATCTACCCTATTTTAGATAGTCGGTAGTTATCTCCATTAGTGATTTTTCCCAAGAAAGGAAGAAAATGGCGAGTTTTTGTTGATTATAGAGAACTTAATGCTACCACCAATAAGGATCAGTTTCCTTTACCCTTCATTGATCAAGTTTTGGACACACTTGTAGGAAAGGAATACTTCTCCTTTCTAGATGGATTCAGCAGCTACAACTAGATCCAAATTGCACTAGAAGACTAGGAGAAGACCACATTTACCTATCCATGGGGAACCTATGCCTATTCGGTACTCCCATTCAGCTTGTGCAATGCACTTGTAACTTTACACAGGCTAGTCATTAGCATATTCAAAGACATTTCTCATGATTGCATGGAGATTTATATGGAGGACTTCACCACTTATGGTGTTGATTTTAATTAAGAATTGGAAAATCTCAATAGATTCCTATAGAGATGTGAGGATCAGAACTTGTCCTTAAATAGTGAAAAGTGCTTCATGATGATGCAAGAGGGTGTAGTTCTTGGCCACTACATCTCCCACAAGGGAATTCAAGTAGATCCTACAAAAATTGAGGTAATCACAAATCTGCCTACACCTGCAAAACAAAAGGATGTTAGGATTTTCTTGGGTCATGCAAGATATTATAGGTAATTCATCAAGGATTTCAGCAAGGTAGTGGCACCATTGTATACCCTTCTCACTAAAGATGTTGAATTTTAATGGACTCAAGCTTGTGACAAGGAATTTTTTGACTTGAAGGTAGTTTTGACTCATGCTCCTATACTCAAGGGACCCAATTCAGAGCTTCCTTTCCACATCCACACTGATGCATTAGATTATGCCATAAGAGAAGTCTTAAGACAGAAAGAGGGAGCTATTGAAAATGCTATTTATTTTGTCAACAAATTTTTTTAAGGAGCCGAATTCAATTATACAGTGACAGAGAAAGAGATGCTGGTAGTAATCTATCCACTGAAAAAAATCAGACATTACATAATGGGCTACCAAATCTTTGTGCACACTAATCATGCAACCATTAGGTATCTCATGAATAAACCTTTGATCATAGGTAGATTGGCAAGGTGGTTATTGTTGATGCAGGAGTTTGATATAACCATTATGGATAAGCCAGGGAAGGCTAATGTTGTTGCAGATTTTCTTTTAAGGCTAACTACATCAGAAGACAATCAGCCTATAGATGACTCTTTTCTTGATGAGCATCTATTCTCTCTCAGTGTACAAATACCCTAGTATGCTGACATAGCCAATTACTTGGTTATAGGTAGAGTTCCTTCTCACTTCTCCCCAAAAGAGAAAAGGGCACTCATTGAAAAATATTTTCCTTTCTCTTGGATTGTTGGATGTTTGTTTTATACTGGACCTGACCATGTCATGAGATGTGTGAGAGAAGATGAGACATATGAAATTTTTCATGCATGTCACAATGAACCATGTAAAGGACACTTTGCAGCAAATAGGACAACAATGAAGGTTTTGAACACAAGGTATTACTAGCCAACAATCCACAAGGATGTAGGTTGGTATACCAGAAAATGTGATAGATGTCAAAGAATGGGCAAACCAACTAGATCTAATGAGATGCCATTTTTCCCTCAGATAGTAATCACTCCCTTTGACAAGTGGGGATTGGATTTTGTGGGACCAATTGACCCTCCATCAAATGGTAAGTCTTATATATTGGTATGCACTAATTATGTAACAAAATGGGTAGAAGTCAAGGCCATGAAGCATGCAAGAGATAACAAGGTTGCAAAGATTCTTTATGAGGAAATATTCACAAGATATGGAGTTCCAAGAGAATTGGTGACTAATCAAGGGCCACAATTCACATCAACTCTTATTGCAGCATTAGTGAATGAGTATAATATAAGGCACCAAAAGTCTACTCCTTATCACCCCCAAGCTAATGGCCAAGTTGAGGCGACCTATAGAGAGATTGAAGCCATTATGACTAAAATAGTAGCTATCCATAGGAAATATTGGGAAAACAGATTACCATAAATTGTTTAGGCCTATAGGACAACATGGAAAATAACTATAGGCTTCACCCCATTTGAGTTGCTATATGGAAAGACAGTTATGATGCTAATTGAATTCAAACATAAAACTCTGCAAACTGTCATGGATTTAGGGATGGATATTTCTGAAGCACAAAGAGAAAGAATCATGTAGCCAAATGCTTTGGATGGAATAAGAAGAGTATCCCTACAACATACATAAGTAGTGTAGAATCATTGAATCAAGTGGCATGACAAATTTATCAAAGATACGAAGTTCAAACCAAGAGATTGGGCTTTGCTCTATGATTTAAGATACCAGGATAATGCAAGAAAATTGTAGACAAGGTGGCTAGGACCATACAGAGTTGTTGAGGTCTTTCCTAATGGAGTTGTTCAGCTCACCATCATTGACCCTGTCAGGTTCAAATTACTTGTCAATGGTCATCACCTCAAGTTACACCATAAACTACCTTCTAAAGAAGAGTTCCTGCAACAATTCACCTGGCACTGAGAGCTGCCTATAACTAAAGGTGATGGACCTAGTGTCCCTCCACCCTAATTGAGGTATATACTTTTCATAATAAAGACTTTCACTTACGTGGAAGTCCATTTCTTCATTATCCACCCATCAACCCATCCATCACCACCTTTCTCTCTCTTCCATCACTTCATTCCACCTCACCTCATTCCACTTCATCTTCATTTATTGCTCAATTCATTTTCCAACAAGGAAAGTGTTACTTTATCCATAATCTTTGCAACAAATCTTCCACACATTTAGGTACATGTGTATTAATTGCTATCTTTAATCATTTTTTAAGTTGAAGGAGGAAATTCAAACAATTGGAGTCTAATATCCCTCTGCATGTTAGAGATGAATCAAACAACCTAATGGATATTTATAGAGAATGGCATAGAATGTTGCTCAGACCAAGTTATGGCAATAGGATTATGCCTTGGATTGAGGCAATTTATGTTGAGTATGAGGTAAAAATAGAAGCAAAGGAGGAAACCGTGAGGAGATGTTTTGAACAGCTCTTGATTGCAAATTTAAGAACTTTGACCAAGCAGAAGAACAACTCTTCCCCTACTAGAGGACCAGTAGAACATTAGGTTGGGGGTGACGAGCCTAGTTTTTGGTCTAGTTTTAGGTAGAATCTATAGTCTATTTTCTCATAGATGTCATGGACTTTAATGCTTAAGTGTTTGTATTGGCATAATGTTTCCCTCAAACCATTGACATTTGATATTATCCCATCTCTTCAAGCTTTACTAATATTTTGCAATAATATGTGGGTTATATATTGATTTTGCATGTGATTAATGA
>VDFB02049217.1:58730182-58770818 GCA_007258455.2 Sequoia sempervirens
TTCTTGGCCGACATGATGGTTGTAGCATGTTGTGGATCTTCAAGGTGAAATTAATTAAAGTATTTTTGTGTTGGATTTGTTCATTTGGGTCTCCACTATGTTATGACCAACCTTGGTGGATTCACATTGCAAATTTATTTGTAAATTTGGGCCAACATTGAAAATATGTTTTATATTTCTCACCGACTAAGTTGTTGATGTAATCTCATGTTGTAGATGTATAAGAGTGATTATTTCATCAGTGTATAGGATGCTTAGTATGCTCAATGTGCTCGGTGTGCTCTTGTGTGTGTATGTGTGAATATCATTCAATTGTAGAGTAGAGTGTGAAGAAGTTTGAGCGAAGTGTGAAGAAGTTTGAGCAAAGAGTGAAGAAGGTTTTTTTGTGCTTAACTGGAACTGTAATCAGGCTTGTGTAGAAGCTATTTTTTGAGTTCACAATTTGGATGGTTTTAATGCAAACCTTTCTTTGGACAGTGAGTCCTCTTTTGTATTTGAGCAGTGAGCTCTAGGCAGTGTGCCTGAATGCATGTGCATTCTGATTATTCTTATGCTTTTAATAAGGTATAATATTGTGGACTAACCTCCACCATGGTTTTTCCCCTAACAAGGTTTCCACATAAAAAATCTTGGTGTCCTTTGTGTTTCTTATATGTTGATTGTTCATGGTTTATTATTCATTCATAATATCTGAGAGTAAGTTAAGTAAACTTTGAAAAAGTTTAAATAATCTGTGACAACTGATTCACCCTCCCTCTCATTTTTTTGTCCTTGGTTTGCCAACAATTGGTATCAAAACAGGTTCCTCTAAAGAAGTTTAAAAGCTTGAGGTGATCCAAGATGGCATCATACAAGAAGGACAATCCTAGATTTGATGGAATAAACTACTCATTATGGAAATCTAGGATGGAGTGCCATTAGAATAGATATGTTATGCCTGTGAGTGGTCCTTCCACTGCTAATGAGGTTAAAGAGGCTGAGAATAATGTTCGGGCTATGGAAGCTTTGTTGAGTGCTCTAATAGATTCGAAAATGAAAAATTTGTTAGGTCTAAAGACAACTCATGAGATGTGGATGAAGTTGGAAACTTTGTATGAAGGAGATGTACATGTGAAGATGGCTAAGCTATAGCGTTTGAAAGGAAAGTATGAAAATATGAAGATGGGTGAAGATGAAAATATTTCTTCTTTTATGGAAAGAGTTAAATGAACTAGTGATGGGAATTAGATGTGCTGGTGGTATTCTGGATGAGGAAGAAATTGTGGCTAAGTTGCTCAGATCATTGCCTCCCTCCTACAAAGCAAAGGCTCATGCTATTGAAGAAACCATATCATTGACGAATGTGACAAGGAATACACTGATTGGTAAACTTGTTGCCTTTGAGTTGAGTGAATTTTGTGATTCTGTTCCTAAGACTGAAACTGCATTTAAGGCTACTGTATCTAGAAGAAACAAGCAAATATATGATCTGGGAGAGAGTTCTAGAAAGACATTCAAGTACGAGGAAGAAATGAAACAACTTGAAGATGAAGAAAGAGAAGTATAAGAGTTGGAAGCATTTATTGTAAAGAAAGAAGGTAGAGGACAAGGTAAGTATAAAGGAAAGCTTCCTATCAAATGTTTTTCTTTTAGTAAAATAGGTCATTTTGCTTCAAGGTGTCTTGAAAGAGTCCCTAGATCTAAACCTTAAAAATCTAGATTTCAAAAGAAATGCTACTTTTCTAAAGAAGGAGTGACTGATGATGAGCTTGATAAAGATAATGGAAATGGAGATGATTGGGTTTTCATTGCTATCAAGGAAAATAGTCTTGTGGCTACTGAATCTGCTAAAGTTGAGAAAGCTCTTGCAGCCCAAATTGAAGAAAAGGATGAGTGGGCCATTGACAATGGATTCTCACATCATATGACTAGTGACAAAAGCAAATTTGTAAGTATAGAGAAGTATGATGGTGGGGTTGTAAGATTTGGAGATAACAATGCTTGTGTGATACATGGAAGAGAATCTATTTGTCTTGGTGGTAAGCATAACACTGATGATGTTCTTTATGTTGAAGGCTTAAAGAACAACCTATTGAGTGTTGGACAAATGGTGGACAAGGGCTATGATCTTCAATTCAAAGATGGAAGATGCAGGATATATGGAAGCTCTGGAAATGTAATTGCTTCAGGTAAATAGATAAAAGGTAACATTTTTCACCTGAATGCTGCTAGTGAAAGTTGTTTAATTGCTCAAGTAGATGAAAGTTGGTTATTGAATAGAAGGCCGTGCCATGTGAATTTTGATAACATTTTCAAAATAAGTTCCACTCAATCAGTAAGAGATCTACCTAAGCTAGTAAAGCCTACTAGCACAATTTGCAAGGAGTGTCAGATGGGAAAACAAACTAGAGTTTCTTTTCAGAGAAAATAACATAATTCAAGTGGATTACTGGAGTTGATACATACTGATCTATGTGGTCCCTCCAAAGTCAAAAGTCTCCATGGTGAAAGGTACTTTATGCTGATTATTGATGATTACTCTAGAGTGATATGGGTTGCTTTCTTAAGAGAAAAATGTGAAGCATTAGAAAATTTCAAAAGTTTCAAAGCTATGGTAGAGAATGAGAAAGGTCTAAAAATAAAATGCTTAAGGTCAGATAGAGGTGGTGAGTTCACCTCCAGGGAGTTTAATTATTTATGTGATGAGCATGGAATCAAGAGACAGTTATCTTCTCCCCAAACCCCTCAACAAAATGGAGTTGGAGAGAGGAAGAACAAAACAGTTATGGATGTTACTAGAAAAATGATGATTGAAGGAAATGCCCCTCACATTTATTGGTGTGAAGCTATAAGAACTGTTGTGTACACTTTGAACTGAGTAAATGTAAATGGTAATTCTGGTAAGACTCCTTTTGAACTATGGTTTGGTTATAAGCCTACTGTTAGGTACTTCAAGATCTTTGGAAGAAAATGCTACATCAAGAGAGATGATGATATAGGGAAGTTTTATGCAAGAAGTGATGATAGAATATTTCTAGGTTACTCTACTAGAAGCAAGGCCTACTGGTGCTATAACAAAAGACTAAGAAAAATGGTTAAGAGTGCAAATATCATAGTTGATGAGGATTTTGCTAAATCATCCATATATTGTGGATATGATCTAGATGAAGACAATACAAAAAAAGGGAAGAATGTTTAGACATAGAATCAACTTCATATTGTGCCATATGTTCCCTTTGTTCCCAAAAATAAAGGTAGTTAGGAAGTAGAGATAAGTGCAAGTGCATAAGAAAGAATTAAAGAATTAGAAGTTTAAGAGAATCCTAAAACTCTGAGATATGTAAAGCTAAATCATAAAAAAATCAAATTATAGGAGACAAGAATAAAGGTGTGCAAACTAGAAGAAAGATTGCAGAAGAGTATTGCCTAATTTCCAAGATTGAACCTAAAGATATCAATGAAGCTTGCAATGATGAACACTAGATGGAAGCTATGAAGGAAGAATTAATGTAGATTGAAAAGAATAATACATGGATACTTGTTCCCAAACCAAAAGATAAAAATGTAATTGGTACTAAATGGGTCTTTCAGAATAAGTTGAATGAACAAGGTGAAGTGGTCTGGAATAAAGCAAGATTGGTATGTAAAGGGTATTCACAAATGGAAGGTATTGATTTTGAAGAAACCTTTTCCCTTGTTGCCAAAATTGAAGCCGTAAGGTTATTTCTTGCTTATGTTGCATATAAGAACTATAAATTCTATCAAATGCATGTGAAGTCAGATTTTTTAAATGGTGAGTTAGAAGAAGCAAAATATATTGAACAAATAGATGGATTTCAACTAACTGACAAGGAAAACATGGTTTGTCGATTTAAGAAAGCTCTATATGGACTCAACCAAGCCCCTGGAGCCTGGTATGCTAGACTGGACAAATATTTACTGAAGCTTGGATTCAATAAAGGTATTGCTGACAACAACTTATATTTCAAGTTGGATCATGAAAAAGAGTTAATTATTGAAGTCTTTGTTGATGACACTATTTTCGGAGGAGATGATAATCTATGTATGAAGTTTACTGATGAAATGAAGAATGAATTTGAGATGAGTATGATTGGAGAGATGAAGTTCTTTTTAGGATTGCAAGTTACCTAATTAGACAAGGGGATCTTCATATCTCAGTCTAAATATGTGAGAGAGATGCTGAAGAAGTTTGACATGAATGAGTCAAAACCTGTTGGTACTCCCATGGTAAGATGATGTAAGTTGGCATAGAATGATGATTCTCCTAAGGAAAATCAAACAAGATACAAATCAATGATTGGTGGATTGCTCTACTTAACTCAGACTAGACCAAACATTATGAATGTTGTATGTATGGTTGCTAGATCTAGGCTGATCCAAAAGAGTCTCATGTGACTGTTGTAAAGAGAATCTTTAGGTATCTGAAAGGAACAATTGATTTTGGGATTTGGTATCCTAAGGATGATGATCTTACTTTGAATGCATATATTGATGCAGATTGGGCAGGAGATGTAGATGACAAGAAGAGTACTAGTGGTGGTGCCTTCTTCCTAGGGAATAATCTGGTGTCTTGGTTGAGTAAAAAGTAGAATTCCATTTGTCTATCTATTGCTGAGGTAGAGTTTATTGTTGCTGCAAAAACCTGTACTCAAGTGATGTGGATGAAACAGATGCTAAAAGATATCAGAGTAGTATATGATGAACCCATTTCCATATACTGTGACAACTCAAGTGAAATTAACATATCAAATAATCCAGTGCTACACTCTAAGACCAAGCATATATCAATCAAGTTTCACTTTCTGAGGGATAAAGTAAGTGAGAAAGAAGGCAGACTAGACTATGTGCTTAACAAAGAACAAATTGCAGATATTTTCGCTAAGCCATTGCCAAAGGATACTTTTGAGTATCTCAAAGGGATTCTAGGGGTGATTACCCCTCCTAATATGAACTAGGATACATTAATTTGCATCAATCCATGCATTTCATGATCATATTCTAATCCAAACTGATGTTTCCATGGCTACTACTCAAAGGGACTAGTCAGATGTGTAGATATGTGGTTCAAAGCTTGTATGTGGAAAGATAATGCTTATATTTTCCATTGATGTCAAAGGGGTAGAAGAGTAATGTGAAAAAATGTTTCTTACCTAGAGTGAAGAGTCTTGTAGGGAGAAGTTCATGCAGAAGAGGTCAAGGAAGAAGAGTCAGAATCTAAGGAGGAGTAAGTGAGTTGGGTTGATGGTGTTTTTCACATCATGTGTTGCCATCATGCCAAAGGGGGAGATTGTTGGATGCTATGATTGTGTTACTGATATGTGGTTGTCATTGATGTCAACACTATTAGCATTTAATGTATTGAAGGTTGTATATATTGAGGATATTGAGAAATTTGTAAAAGAAAGTGTTATAGGTTCCCAGTGGAACTGTGAAGATCATGAAGGTTTCTTGTTTTGTACATTGAAGATTAGTTGTTGTGGATTAAAGGGTTTTCTGTTGAGTGTATCTAGTCCATCCTCCAGAATTTTTAGAGGTCCCTATGAATATTTGACTGTGTTGTGAACAATTGTGTTTTTACAGTATTTTTGTGGGTTATGTCAGTGTTCCTAAGTAAAGTTTATGTGTTGTTGGTAATTCTAGTTGTTTCTCTGTTGTTTCTTGTTGCTCTATGGATTCACATTGCAAATTTATTTGTAAATTTTGGCTGACATTGAAAATATGTTTTATATTTCTTGCCGACTAAGTTGTTGATGTAATCTCATGTTGCAGATATATAAGTGATTATTTCATTGGTGTATAGGATGCTCAGTATGCTTAGTGTGCTCAATGTGATCTTGTGTGTGTATGTGTGAATATCATTCAATTGTAGAGCAGAGTGTGAAGAATATTGAGAAAAGTGTGAAGAAGTTTGAGCAAAGAGTGAAGAAGGTTTTTATGTGCTTAACTAGAACTGTAATTAGGCTTGTGTAGAAGCTATTTTCTCATTTCACAATTTGGATGGTTTTAATCCAAAAATTTCTTTGGAAAGTGAGTCCTCTTTTGTATTTGAGCAAGGAGCTCTAGGAAGTGTGCCTAAATGCATGTGCATTCCCATTATTCTTATACTTTTAGCAGGGTATAATATTGTGGACTAACCTCCACCGTGGTTTTTCCCCTAACAGGGTTTCCATGTAAAAAAATCTTTGTGTCCTATGTATTTATGATGTGTTGATTGTTCATGGTTTATTATTCATTCATCAGATTTGAGAGTAAGTTAAGTTTGAAATTTTTTAAATAATCAGTGACAACTAATTCACCCCCCCTCTCAGTTGTCTGTCCTTGTTTTTCCAACAATCTTAAATATATTTATCATAAAAACACTCAAGATACTAACCATAAGTTAAATTTGATTATCTAGCAATCATCTAGGAAACATCCATCAATAGCTTAATCAATATAGATACCTTAAATACATTTATCTAAAAAATAACCTAAATATTAATTATTAGTTACATTGCATCAACATTTATATTTATAAGAGTAGATTAGGCACTTGCATTTTTACCTAAATTGTTTTCAAACTTATCAAGAGTGTTGAATCAATCTAAAGGTTTGGCTAAGGTTAGAAGTGGGAAGTTAGGTACCTCCCATGCTAAGCACTAAAAAATTTGTCAATGTTTATTAACATCACCATGTTTATATATTAGAGGAGAGCATATTTCTAAACAAATCAGGCCAAAAGTCCAAATCTGCAAAACTAGGGTTATATTTGTAAATGTATGGATGACCAACAAAAATACCTACTCTACTTTCGTGAAAATTTGGATATTTTTCATAATTGATCTTTTTATAAAATGGACAAAAAATTTAATTGCTAACTTCAATCAATATGGTGAATGTTGACAAAGACAAGGCACAAATCAAAATCTCAGGCTTATGCTCTTTTACGTTGTATGTATATTTAGGTGCAAAGGATAAGAAAATGATTGAAATTTATGTGGTGGATTACAAAATAATGTGGTAAGGTATAGAATAAATAAATCAAAAGCTAAGCATATACACATTCATCTCATATACATATCAAATCATAAACTATTATATATCCATTAGATCAACTTAAAATAAGCATTCATCAATCCCTTAATAAATCCTAATCTCATATATAATATGTTTCTCACTCTTTCTCTCAATTATTTTTCGTTCTCGCTCCTCTCTACTCATCTTATTATTATCTATTTTGCTCTAATTTGCATCTTCTTTTTTCTCATTCCTTTTCCTCATACATCTTACATATGTATGCAATACATATAAATTTGATGTTACTACATAGGGACATATCCCTCTTCATTGGAATGCCTCCTTAGTTTTACCACAAGTTTGCTATATTTTTTGCACTTCACTTGGGATAAATTTTCCTTTTTGTGCCCTACTTCAAATGAGTTATTCATGTTTCTAGCCTTTGGTGCCCTTGTGGGCTTTCACCATTAATATCCATTAGGTTGCTCTTTTGATTTTTCAAACTAATGGGGTTGGCATGATTCTATCATGCTAACATCATCCTCAACTAAACCCATTCCATTTCCTTAATATATGTTTGCTCTATCCATTAGTGCTCCAAAAATTGACTAAGATTATTCTCTCATAAGCTCATCTCAAAAATAGACATCATTGGAAAAAAATTTACCAAACACCTAAACTAAGACTATGGAAAAATGTTCTATATATTTTTCATGTTGTTATATATATGATTCCATTATGAATTTGTTTGTTGTAATAAGTGGACACATGCACATTAATCTTGAGGAGTATCACTTTACGTATATTGATGGAATATGAGATCTCAATAGATTATGCCATCTAGCTTGCATCTACTATAAGGAATGTGAGGTGTGTTAGCCACAAACTAACTTATTCCTACATATGTTTCATCTATGCCATAAAAAATCCCCTTTATTTATTTATTTGTGAAATTGAGTATGAAAATTTTAAATTGTGTCTTGATATTGTCATTTTTAAGTCCTTCATTGCACCAAATGAAGTTAAGGTGTACATTATTTAACTCTCTAGATTGTCTAATTTAAGTTTCAATATCTTAGTAAATGCTAGCCAATCTAAAAGACTTAATATAATATGTTTTTATTGGCACAAGTCCCTTTCATGTTATTGATTTCCATGTCTAATTTGGTTTGTGTACTAGCCTATTTCATCTTGATTTCCTCCAACTATTTTTCTCCCATTTTTCTAGAATTTCCTACTATAGATTTTCCTTTTGTGTTTCCCATGATTGAATTTCTATAATAATCCCATAAATAACTAACCTTACGTATTGATCTACTAACAAAGAGGTATATGTTTGTATGTGTAGTAATTGGTTTCATATTTTTACTAATGTTTTCTTTAGGGATTTGTTGATTTGTATATATTGTGTTAAGAATATTTCTCTAGTAGTGTTATGCATGATAAATCCTATTTGAAACATTTTGCTTAGGTCTTCCTATGTACAAAATGTTGTAGATGTAAACAATGTTGGTGGCAAGGTTACCATAGGTTGCAAGTGATTTTTTTATGCAATAAACTCCTTAAATTGTATTATGGGTCTAAAATCTATGAGGTTCTTGGAGTAATGAGGAGAGGTTTTATAGGAGATTGTTCTCGTAATTTTATTTTTCCCTTATATTATCTCTATTTGTTAAGTTCAGTTTCTTGTAGTGTGTCTTGTTTCATATGTGCATGTGGTTACCCTTTCCCATTACCCTTTTATTTGTCCTTTTCCTATGTTTTAATTTCCTCACCACCACTAGGTTATGCTATACATATTTGACATTTTAGTATTTCCTTTTCCTATTGTATAATATCATCATATAAATCCCTAACCATCTCTTCTCCACTTATTCCCTCCCCTCTACACCTTAGGGTGATCCCACAATAGTGTGTCCCACTTTTTGGTCAAAGTAGGACATTGAAATATGAAAATTTGACCAAATTTTAACTTTCTAACACATATAGCAACCAAACCATTAATCATTTTAACATGAAATGAACTAGTGATTTTGAGATTTTTTTTTACAGACTATGAATATATTTTTAAAAAGTTTAAAAAATTAATTTGTGTTTTTTTATGGAACTTTTAATAACTTTTTTTTATAGTTATTAGTACTTTTAAAAAGTGACGTTACTTCGGTAAAACATAACTTTATTTGTAGAAATAAAAAATTTATAAATTTTTAAATATAGATTTGTAACACTGATGTCTACTGCACATATTTTTTCATAATTTTATGTTGCAGAATTGTTTCTTATAAATTTTTGAAGTGATATTAACTATAATTCAAACATAGGTTACTTTGGTAATGCATAATTTTTTTTAATATTTATTTGAATTAGATTTTTTGTTGAAATAAGAACATCAATACCTAGTGCATAATATATATTTTATTTAGTGTAATGTAAGAAAATTGATCCTAGGGTTTAACTAGGATTAGCTACTTTTCACTTACAAAATATTTAAATTCAAATTGGCAAGGGTATGAGATTGACTTGCAATCTAAAAGGTGAGTCAATTGGCCCTTGGTGTGTGATTGTTGTGAATTTGGAAATTGATTTGAAATGAAATGCAATAATGCAACTAAATGACTATGAGAATGCACTATTCTAATATGAATGCAATTAAACTAGAAACTAACTGTTAATAGATTAAAGATTAGAAATGGATAAAGTGGACATGTATTCACATGCGATTCAAATCTAAGCTGATTTTGGGTGGAATAGGGTGCACGGATGCCCCATTCTAGGTGTCAAATTGAAATTTGATTTTACAGTCCCCAGGTCCTCAGTCTATAGCTTCTTCCTTTTGGGTCTTGTCAAATCTTTGTTTGTTGTTGAGATGTTTTAGTTTTTGTAGCGATTGAATGAATGAATGAGCGAATTGTATTCAAATATTCCTTGAATCCTCTTCAAATATATACCTACACATTCAAAAGGAGAGAAAGGGTTGTGCCATATAGGGGCTTTCCTTAGTCAAACCTCATGTTGTAGTTTCTACCTCCACAATAGAAAATTGATGATAAAGAGAGTTTATCCTTTTGAGGGATATAGGCTAAATGATAAATGGATGATGAATCAACAACTCACTACAACTCACCACTCAGATATGATATCCTTGAAGGATTGAATTCATGCACATCACCTCAAGGATTGATTATAATTTGGCTTAAAAACCTACAAGTGTTGGTCCTCACAAACAAAATATATGCATAAGCATGAAAAAACTCACATAAAACTTGACATGATGCTTTGGCAATGGAATGCTATAATACTTCTACAAAATTTAGCTCTTGAATGCTTTTGAATCTCAAAATACCATAAATGCAAGCTCCCAAAATTTCTTAGCTTGTTTTTTCTTATTTTACTTGGATCTCAAATGATGAAATGACTAGGAATTTATATATAATTGACCTAATTTCTTGAAAATTAAATCTTGATAGCCGATAATCAAAATTTGAATTTCAAATAACAAATTACTATCATCAACACTTTGAATTTTGGGGCCACATTAAGGGGGCTTGGGCACAAGGACGCCCTAGTCCAGATCCCTCATTTTTTGGGATCTAAAGTGTCAAGTGAAAAATATTAAATGTATTCTTGGGTCTTGCACATGTTTTATTTCTTGATAAATGTTAAAATAGGCCATGGGATGTGTAATTTAGGAAATTAGGTGTATAATTAGGCCCACTCACTTAGGGGTAGCAAAAAATAGTGAATTTATGATGCTGCATTTAACTTTAATATATTTTACTATTTTTCTATGTGTGCAAAAGAAAGATCTTCATAATTTTTAGAAAACTTATTTTCAATAAAAAATATAAAATACAAGCATGTGCAACAAGATGGGGCACAAAAAAATGACCAAATTCCCAAAAATGAGTAAAACACACTCATGTTATGAAGAAATTCAAATAACATGCTCGTGTTATAGCTAAGATTTTCCAAGCCATAACATGAGTGTGTTATTTGAATACAAAAATGCTCGTGTTTTTAGCATTCAAAACATTCTCGTGTTTTTCTCTCATATAAACATGCTCATGTTTTGCTCTCATAAAACATGCTCGTGTTTTTCTCTCATAAAACATGCTCATGTTATCCTCTCATGAAAAAATGATCATGTACTTCTCTCATTAAAACACACTCATGTTTTTATTATTCAAAACACATACATATTTTTATGAGAGAAAAACACGTACATGTTATTGGTCCCTAAACTTGAAGTGTTTGCACTTTGGCCTCCACTTCAAAACTCCTATAATGTCAAAAACATGTACATGTTATTAGTCCCTAAACTTAAAAGTTTGCACTTTGGCCTCCACTTAAAAATTTCTATTATGTCAAAAACATGTACATGCTTTTAACTTAACAAAACATGTACATATTTTTCTTAGTTTTGGGCTTACGATGGATTTAAAAACCGAGATAGGGATAGAGAGGGAGGGAGAAAGATGGTAGGTGAGGGGGAAAGAGAGTTAGTTGGAGATAGAGAGAGAAAGAGAAGGTTAGAGGTGGGGAGAGGAATAGGACAAGAGTTAGAGAGGGCTCTAGATAGGGGATGAAGGAGAGGTAGAGATAAAGGTGGGTAACATTGATAGGTAAAGGGGGAGGGAGAGGTAGGTAGTAAGAGTTAGGTATCTAGAGAGATAAAAAACCTCAAACCTATACCCTATCATAAACCCTAAAGCCTATAGGAAAAACCCTCAACCCTATACACTTAACGTTAACACTTATACACTTAACCCTAAACTCTATACCCATAACCCTTTAAAACCCTAGATACCATATATCATCAATCCTAAATCCTATCCATCAAACCTACACCCTAAAGCCAATAGGTTAAACACTAAACCCTATACTCTAAACCCTCAACCCTACACCCTCAACCCTAAACCCTATATTATCAACCTAAACCCTATCCCTCAACCCTACACCCTAAATCCAATAGGTTAAATCCTAAACCCTATACCTTAAACCCTCAACCCTATAATCTCAACACTGAACCGTAAACCATATACCCCAACATTCGGCGCTAAGGCCTATATGATAAACCCTCAACCATATACCCTATGTAACACAAGAAAACAAGCAAGATTAGAGAAATACAATGCAATAAACTCAAATCTAAACCTACGCTAACAACAAAGAACAATGGAATAATAAAAAAGAATAAATAACAAAACAATCTCACTGAATATCTGTGTAATTCGATGAATAACCTTGATTGCACTTCTCCATTTTTCTGTTGTATGATAATTTCTCTCAGATTTCTCTTAAGTGTGCAAGTATAGCCTGATGATAGTGTTAGTAGAAAAACATCAAAGATTCTAAAGTTGATTGCTTCCAAAAGTCATAAGATTTCACGAGGAGTAATAATTATGAAGGAAAGCCAATTTATAGAAAATTAATTTTTGAATGACAAGCTTAGATTGAAAGATAGACCGATGGTTAAGATTGAAAGATGTGACATGCATTTAGATTAGTGTTAGTAATAATGTGAGTGATAAAGCATAAAAGGTGGGGACTAAGATTAAATAATAATTTAATCTTTAGTTAAGACTATTCGAAACTCAGAAGAATAATGATTGCATGTAAAGGATAAATATTAGCATAGAGGAAACAGTTTGTTCAAACACACAAATGAATGAATTAAATAAATAAAGTTATTTAATTAATAAAATTTTGTACGTAGAAGACTAAAACTAGATAATTGATTGATTAAACCAAAAGGTTTGTTTGTCATAAATAATCAAATATTAAATCAAGAGATAACTAACTGATTTAATTAAATCTTGACTTAAGTGGTAAATGACTAATTAGAAAACTAAGCGATTATCTAATCATAGAAGAATATGCTAGGAATAATCCTTTTTTTAATTAAATAATTATTTAATTCAACATTAAAAATTTGCGGATTAAATTAAATAAATAAAGATTTATTTAATTGACTGGAGAAAAGGTTAAAGAATAATTAAATAATTTTAGATGATTATTTAATTACAGTCGAAAATATGATGAGGGTAAATTAAATAACAATTTATTTAGTTTTTAGAAAGAAGATATATTTAATTAGAGATGTGATTAAATAAATAATATTTATTTAATTAGTCAAGAAGAGATAAAGGTGAAAATGAATTAATTAAATAATTAAAGTTATTTAATTAATAGAGAATAGGTGACTTTAGAAAATAATTAAATAATTAACATTATTTAATTATGATAATGACGATGAGAATTATGTCAAAAATTGAAGTTGCAAGCCTAGACCAATTTTTAGTGTCTATATTTTGCCCCTCTTTGATACAATGTCATTTTGGCTTTGTGTCAAAGAAAATTAGTCAAAACATGCCCCTATTGTGCCCTAGTGTGAAATAGGTAAGGGTATGCCCCTCGGGAAAAAATGACAAATTTTCAAAAAATTCAAAAAAAATTGGAAATTGTCCTAATTAGGTAATTTGATAGCTAGGAGTTTAATGGTGGTGAAAGAAATCAATTTCCATGAAGTACGGTATGCAAAAGAACATCAGAAGTTGGTAAATAGTGCACCCAGTACACAAGGTGTGAGAAAAACCCTCCTAAAACCCTAGGTATAAATAGGATTTGGGTGGAAAATGAATTAATTTGCACCCCTCAAGTTTAGAAAACCTTGATTTTTACTTTGGAGTACTCAGCCAATATGTCACCTGTTCCATACATCTAGCACCACGGATATCGTGTTAGGACCTTCAGATGACCAACTGTCATAGGACCCCCAGTATGTACCCCAAAACCATCTTTTGAAAATTTGATTTTCACGCACTTTTAGGCCTTTAAAATTTAATTTTTAAATGCATCACTTTGCTTTTGACACAAATGCATTCGTATGCGATGCATCTGCTTGTGATATGACACATTTGTAAAAACACGTCTAAGCTAGTTTTTGTGTGATGTTTAAATATACGCATTTGTTTTATCATGCAACACATTTGTAAAATAGGGTCACATGTTTTATTGTGCACCACATTTGATGTTACGCATATGCATGATTGTTTGCATGTAGAGATGGTATGACTCATATGTAGGTGTGTGATGCATTTGATAGATAAAATTATGCATTTAAAGTTCGGCAACCCATTTGTAATGTTGAATGATGCATATGCATTGTACAACACATTTTCCTATCAATTTTTTTTGAAATTTTGTGCTATAAAAATTACCTTTTTATTTCTGACACATGATATTCATTATTATTTGTAGATTACTTTGGATCTGATATACACCTGGGAGTCGAGGCCGACTACCTATGAGCTGGGAGATCAGCTATGTAGTGCTAAGATACGGTTGATATGGAACCTTGGGTTGCATCATGTGACATTTATTCCCACCATTTAGGAAAATTGAGGTATGCTGACTGCACTCTATGAGCGATGGCACTCAGAGACTTCCTCTTTCCATCTACCTATAGGAGAGGCTACTATTACCTTAGAGGATGTCTATAGGATTCTAAGATTACCAATTAGGGGTGAGAGAGTCCTCTATGATACCCAACGAAGTTTTATTGAGCTCACCCAATTTTATGTGTATGATGATATTAGACAGCTCAGTATCGAGCATTATGAGATTATATGGCATGTCCTTTCTGATAGGTATGAGCGTATTGATTGTATGTTGTCCACTTTGATTGCTGGGATTGTACTACTTGACCGTTGAGGTCATGGGTTTCTTGTTGGGTGGGGTGAGATGTTGGTAGGGATGTTGTAGTAGCAGGTTGTATATGCATGGGGACCATGTCTACTAGCCATGTATTTTTATTTACATGATATAGCTTATAGGGAGGCACTGTCAATGAGCTGTGGCACTACTCTGTTGATGATATGGGCATGGGAGAACATTGCTATTTTTTCTGTAGCGCTTAGATAATTAAGAGTGTTTTCAATCCGTTCAAATCAGTATAAAAGGGAAATTAAGAGTATTTTCAATTTGTTCAAATCAGTATAAAAGATTTCCAAGTAATCAACATTGTTCATAACACTTTCCAAATGAGCTTAATAAAAGATAATTTAAATTGCGTTTCATGTATAATAATAATATCAATGTAATGTATCAAGATTATACAAAGCACAAGTATTTCAATGACTTTTATCATATACATAAACTCAACCATACTTGGAAGAAATCAACAATTCCAATAGAAACATCTTTTCTATGCTAAGTCATAAAACTTTAATTCCTCAAATCAATGTTACATTAGATACTTTCAAATCATACTTCTATTTCAAAGTTTCAACAAAGAATGTCAAATACATATACATTTACAATGGGGCTTCGCAAGCCAATCCTGAATAATACACAAGTACATCAATAGCAAATACAACTCAGAACCACCAACCCCCGTGACACCATCGGTCTGCTTGCGAGCTGGGGCCAAGAGTGTGATTCAGGAACCTTTTCCACCCAACCACGAAGTCCATGACTTCCCCGGGTTCCTTCCTAACTCGAAGGAATCCCCGGCCTTGCATAAAGGAGCCTAGCAACCCGAAACAGTAAAACAGGAGGGAACTCTCGATGCGTGCCTGATGCCTATATGCATTTCTAACATGAGAAATAAACACATTTCTTGCAACAGGAGGTGGCAGAGACTCAAATACATATAAGTTTCTAGGCTTTTAAAAATAAACCCATCTATTTCAATGGTACAAGTGCTTGGCCAAGCATAAATAATACAAGTAAATGGTAGTTTAGAAAAGGTAATACTACCGTCTCTGTTGGTCCACCTTCGGCACCCTGTCCCAGAAGTTACCACAAGTAAAGTATGAATAAATACCAAAGCAAAAAGTTGTGCATTTTCTTACATGTTTCATACATTCAATTAATTCTAAAAGAATTTCAAATGTGAATTTCAGAACATCCTTTGGAAGAAAAATTGTAAATTCAGTAGTAAGATTTCGTTTACTCTTTTGTAAGTAATCCTTTTCTGATTTGGATAAAGGCTCTGTTTTTAAAGAAGAACATGTATGTCATAATACTTTTCAGTGTACTATTAGAAAGAAAAATTTAATTAATTTGTTTGAATGAAACAGTGTTTTCTGATTTCAGTATGTACTTCTATTCTTTCCAAGTTCAGGCTGACTGATAGTGTAATTCCCAATTTTAATACAGGTTTCAGAGTATTAATAATATATTGAAACAGTGCAATTTATTCAGAATATCAGAGGTTTGAAAGATAATCTTGCATTCAAAATTTTATGTTGTATTCCTTTACTCATGATTGTACTTCTGTATGTAAGTATATGACAAAGTATTCAAGAAGATTTTCAGTTTACATGGTTTCCCAGAGATATTTCTGTTCTTGTTCCAGGTTTAACATTTCTGAGATATTTGTGTATATTTAATAGAGATCATATCACTTTCTGGAAATGGTTTTCCTGATCAAAATTGCATTTTGGTATATATATGCATGGATATATATATATATATATATATGTATTCATATACAGCTAAGTGTATATGTATATATATATGTGTAAATTTTGAAGAAAGAAATACTAGTTTTTATAACTATTCAAAAGTTCTCTGGCCGTGCACACAGAATATAACATTTTATAGGGTTTCCTTACTGGCATGGAGCAACATAAGGGCTCAGGAAGCCCTTGCCCCTCCCATGGGGAGGGGGCAGGCTGTGAGGGGCTCGCGCCTCCTCCACAGGCCGCGGCCTATGGAGGGCGCAAGCCTCCCACAGTGCCGTGTCCTTCCCATGGGAAGGACAAGGGACGAAATCCCTTCCTCATTCCTATGGATAAAAAATTCAAAACTCAAAATAAAGAAGACATTTCGTCCAGTATATCTGCATTCAAATTTATCTCAAAGGCATTTTGAATTTATTTCAGATGACAGAGTTTTATGCAAAAATTATATGCATATATATATATGTATATATGCACGGGAATTCAGATTCCTGTGCATATATATATGTTTATGTATAATTCCAGTTATAATTGAGAGCATTTTAATAAATTGCAGCTTTTATTTCAACAGAATTTAACCCTAACCTGGAAGAAAAGATTGGGTATTCTATACTGCAACAATGAGAAGTAAACTATTACCCAGATTCAGAAATAAAATTGGAAGAGATTTCTCAGTTATCTGTAATCATTCCATTTCTTCAATTTCCTTACTACAAATTTTAAACTAAAATGAAGGCAAAGCATGAAAAGAACCTGGCAATTTTCTCTAGTGCAGATGCCCAGTAATACCTTCTTGTCGCCTCTTTCTAGAGCTCTCGGATATGTCTGAATGAATGTTCTCTTTTCTCTCTTAAAGCTTTATTCCTCTTTTCAAGGATCATGCAGAGTATTTCCAGATGACAGATAAATTTCTCATGCAAATTCAAAAGATTGCCACATGCCAACAGCATTGTTGGTTTTAAGAAAAATTTCTAGAGCCCAAAGTTCTCTCGGGCTGTTCATTCCTCTTTATTTTGGAAAAATAACCATATACAAAATAGAAATATCTCCCCTTTATACAAACCAATTATTTCATTTTATGCAAACATAATATTCTACTTCATTATTTGTTTTGTTTTATTTTTTTAATTTCCAATATATTATATTTCTTTTAAAAATAGATTTTTCCTTTTTATTGCACAAATATAATGGGATAAATTAAAATAGAATAAACCATATTCTTTTCACAATTTTTAAGGTTAATTAAACTATATTTTAATTTTGCTCTGCTAATCAATTTCAAACAATCATATTGAAAACAGACATGACCTAATGCGGCTACATGATTTTAAGTGGTGTGTGCGTAATCGAGAGCTTCTCCTCTTTTACCCTGTCAGGAAGCTAACCTTCTTTTCCTTAATCACACTCTTGGCCTTCGATCACCTTGGCCTTCGATCACCTGCAACTCAAATGCACTCAAGCATGCAAAAATGAAAGTGTATTAGTAACCAATATAGAAATATAAATTTAAACAATAATTAAATCAACATTCCTATTTTATGTAAAATGCACTCATAATTCTGAAAGAAAACAATTATTTTTCTACATTCCCATACATCAAAGCATTGTAGTATATTATATTGCTCTAACACGTATCATAATTTATATATTAAATCCCACAAAGTCATGGTCAAACAACATCAAGGTAAGTCATGGTCAAAATAGCATCAAAGTAAGTCATGGTCAAAATAACATCAAAGTATGAGACGTGACATCCTTCCCCTCTTGGGAAGAGACATCATCTCGATGTCTAAAAGCAAGTTACATAACAAAATTGAGATATTAGTACTTTGTAAGTCTCTATAAAAGAAAATATAAATATGCTAAGGTCTCAAATGAGGAAAGATTCTATCTATATCCTCAACATTTTCCCAGGTGGCATTATCCACCGAATACTGGTCCCATTGGACCCTGTATTGCATAATGTCTCTATTACGCAACTTAACATTGTGCTCTTCCAGGATCCTGACGGTTCCACTTGTATCACCCCTGGGTCCTGGACCTGCAATGCACACCAATCAAGGATATGAGCAATATCTGGATGGTAAGGCTTAAGTACTGAAACATGAAATACATTATGTATCCGGGATAGAGCTGGTGGTAGAGCAAGCCTGTAAGCAACTGGATTCACCACCTCCAAAACATCAAAAGGGCCAACAAACCTAGGAGCCAACTTAGAGTTCTTGCTGAAAGAGATTGAACTCTTATGCGGCCGAACCCTCAAAAAGACCTTATCTCCTGCAGAGAACTGCCTAAAGCTCCGGTTCTTATCTGCTAGACTTTTCTGTCTATCTGCAGCCTGCTTCAATTTTTCCTTAATGATTTTCATTTGGTCTTCCATTTCTCTGAGCATCTCAGGGCCAATCACCACACTGTCTTCTACTCTGTCCCAACTAATGGGTGTCTGACATTTACATCCATAAAGGGCTTCAAAAGGTGCCATTCCCAAAGAAGCATGGTAGGAGTTGTTGTAAGCAAACTCCACCAAAGGAAAATACTCCTCCCACTTATATTGCTGTTCCATACAGTACATGCGGAGGAGATCTTCTACTACCTGGTTCACCCTCTCTGTCTAACCATCGGTCTGCGGATGATATGTAGAACTGAAATTTAATTTAGTTCCCAGGGAAGAGTTCAATGTGATCCAAAACCTAGAAGTCATTTGAGTGTCTCGATCTGAGATGATCGTCTCTGGCACTCCATGCAACCGGAAGATTTCCTGAACAAATTTTCTTGCTAAAACCATTGATCCATCCTTGAGATTTCCAAGAATGAAATGAGCAACCTTTGTCAATTTATCCACCACAACCAAGATGGTATCATGTCAATTTTTAGACATTGGTAACCCCTGTATAAAATCCATAGTGATAACCTACCATTTATACTCTGGTACCCTGTGAGGATATAAGAGTCCTGCCGGATGTACATGCTCAGCTTTGACTTGCTGGCATTCCAAGCATCGGGCTACATGGGACGTAATATCCCTTTTAAGTCCTGGCCAGAAGTACAGTGGCCTAAGTCCTTCCATCATTTTTGTAATACCGGGATGTCCTGAGTATGGAGCATTGTGGAACTCTTCTAGCACCAACTCTCTCAAGTTTGCAGAACTAGGAATGTACATTCGTCCATGGTATCTCAAAAGTCCATCTGATTCTAATATATAACCCTCATATCGACGATCAGAGGGATTTACCCCAAGGGCTTGTTTCACCTTTTCATAATGTTCATCCCCAAAGGAGGATTGCACTACTTGTTGCCTGAAATTTGATTTTATGGTAACCATGGCTGCAAGGTGTCTACTTCTACTCAGGGCATCAACCACTCTGTTTTCCTTACCTTTAATATATTCAATCCCAAAATCATACTCACTTAGGAATTCCAGCCATCGCCTTTGTCGGGCATTGAGATTAGGTTGAGTGAAGATATATCTCAATCCTGCATGGTTTGTCTTAAGTTCGAAAGGCTTTCCCAAGAGATAATGTCTCCACATTTGTAAAGCATGGACTATGGCTGCCAATTCTAAGTCATGTGGTGCATAATTTAATTCATGCTATTTTAACTTCCTTGATTCATAAGCTACCACTTGACCTTCTTGCATAAGAACTGCTCCTACCCCTTCCCCTGATGCATCAGTAATAACTATAAAATGGCCATTCGGATCTGGCACAACTAGGATGGGTGCGGTAGTGAGTTTCTTCTTAAGCAGCTGAAAAGCTTCCTCACATTTATCTCTCCATTCAAACTTCTTTTCCTTCTTCTGTAGTGCATTGATGGGTGCTGCAATTGTTGAGAACCCCTGAACAAACTTCCTATAGTATCCTGCAAGTCCCATGAAACTTCAAACTTCAGAGACATTTTGCGGTGCTGGCCAATCCATAATTACCTTAATCTTCTCTAGGTCCATTCTCACCCCTTCTGCTGAAATCACATGACCTAAATAATGCACTTTGGATTGGAATAAAGTACATTTAGACATCTTCCCATACAGCTTATGTTCCCTTAGACGCTGCAACACAATCCTCAAATGCTTCTCATGTTCTTCCTCTGACTTAGAATAGATCAAGATATCGTCAAGAAAAATTAGGACAAAATTATCCAAACAATCTCATAAGACACTATTCATCAGGTTCATGAAAGCTGCAGGAGCATTACTTAGCCCAAATGGTAGCACAGTAAACTCATAGTGCCCATACCTTGTTCTAAAGGCAGTTTTGTGAATGTCTTCTTCCTTTAGTCTCAACTAGTGGTATCCTAATCTTAAATCAATTTTTGAGAATACCTTGGCATCTTTTAGCTGATCAAACAAATCATCGATGCGTGGGAGCATGTATTTTTTCTTGATAGTGACCTTGTTAAGAATTCTATAGTCAATGCACAACCTCAAGGTACCATCCTTCTTTTTCATGAAGATAACTGGTGCTCCCCAAGGTGACACGCTTGGCCTAATAAGACCCTGCTTCAATAATTCTTCTAGTTGGGCCTTAAGCTCAAATAATTCTGTTGTATTCATCCTGTAAGGAGCCTTAGACTGAGGTTCTGCTCCTGGAATCATATCAATAGAAAAATCAAACACACGCCTAAGCGGAAGCTCAGTCAACTCGGTAGGAAAAACATCCTCAAATTCTTTCAGAACGGGATGATCATTAATTGAGGATTCTTTCTCATCAAGGTCCTTGACCTTTATTGCAAAGATAGTGCATCCCTTCTGACTTGCCTTTTTCAACTGCATGGCAGAGACTTGCCTAAGCTCTAAGGGATTTTTAATACCACAAAGCTCCACTTGGTTTCCTCGGTCATTAAGACACTTAATTGACTTCTCTTCACAATCCACAAGAGCCTTATGTTCAGAGAGCCAATTTATCCCTAATATTACATCGTAAGACCCCAATGGTGCAACATACAAGTTCACCTACGTCTGAAGGTTAGGGAGTTCAAGTTTGCTGAAATACATGCATTGCTCTACCTTCTTCTCTACCCGGTTTCCATACTGAACTTTCCAAGAATTTGCCATAAAACTTGGTCTAACTGATAATTTAGTCAAAACATGAGGATCTATAAAACTATCAGTAGCACCAGTATCAATCAAAACAGTAACAGGGCATCCAAATAATTTACCTGATAACTGGATGGGAGTTGCTTGATAATCTGCTTGGCGATTGTCAACCGCTGCATGAATATGATGTTGATCCATGTTATTTTGTTTGTTATTTCTTTGAGGGCACACACTGGCGTAATGCTCGCCACCACAGGTATAACAACCTCCACGAGGTGCTTTGGGCTTGTCAGAAAAATCTCTCTTGTTATTATCATTCCTTTTATTGAAGTTGCCCCTCTTGTTGTTATTGTTCCTGTTTCCTTTGTTGCGGTCCTGAGGACTACCATCCCTCTTCAAATTTCTGATTTGCCTATTTTCATTCCCTTGACTGACCTGTTTTCTCTGACCACCCTGATTGCTATTACCTTGACGATTCCCTTGGAACTTCTTATTGCCATACTTGGCTTCCCTGCTCTTCTTATAGTTAGCAGCTTGTTGCAACTTGTGTTCCTGTTTGATTGCTAAATCAAAAACTTCATCCATGGTGGTTGGATTATGCAGATCTATTTCATTTCCAATTTGAGGTCTAAGCCCCAAAATAAATTTTCGAACTCGAAATCTCTCATCATGCTAGTATTGGGGTGCGTATTTAAGCAAGTGAGAATTTTTCCCAATATTGAGTCACTGTCATGCCACCCTTTATAAGTACCTAGAATTCTGTCATTTTCTTATCAAAATGAGATTGTGGTAACCACCTCTTCCTAAATAGTTGTAGGAACTTATCCCAAGTTACCTTCCCATGCATAAACTACTTATCCACCCTTTCATTTTCCCACCAAGTAGCAGCCTCACCGGTGAGTTGATATGAACCCCATTCAGCCTTTGTTTCATCTGATAAATTTCATAGGGCGAAATACCTCTCCATTTCTATAACCCAAGCTTTTGCCCCATCTCCAAAGGTTTTCCCATGAAACTTCGGAGGAGCGACCTTCTTTAGGTCTTTTCCCAACTCCTCAGCCACCCTATTTAGATTTTCCTCTTTTCCAGGTGGTTTAGCATTTGTTTCTCCATCCATTTCATTTGTGTTTAATCTTTGATGGCCATCTCGCCTCCCTTGTTCTAATTCTTCAATTCTAGCCCCCTGACTTTGCAGCAAGGCCAAATTTTGATCTACTTTATCATTGGGACCTCCACGAGATCCACCAATTCGTTGGTACACTCTATTTTCCATTTTAGGTCACCCTGATTAAGACACAATGTCATACGTAGTTAGGCATAGGTCCTAGAGTTGGACCTTGCTGCTCTGATACCAAGATGTAGCACACAAATAATTAAGAGTGTTTTCAATCTGTTCAAATCAGTATAAAAGGGAAATTAAGAGTATTTTCAGTTTGTTCAAATCAGTATAAAAAATTTCCAAGTAATCAACATTGTTCATAACACTTTCCAAATGAGCTTAATAAAAGATAATTTAAATTGCATTTCATGTATAATAATAATATCAATGTAATGTATCAAGATTATACAAAGCACAAGTATTTCAATGACTTTTATCATATACATAAACTCAACCATACTTGGAAGAAATCAACAATTCCAATAGAAACATCTTTTCTATGCTAAGTCATAAAACTTTAATTCCTCAAATCAATGTTACATTAGATACTTTCAAATCATACTTCTATTTCAAATTTTCAACAAAGAATGTCAAATACATATACATTTACAATGGGGCTTCACAAGCCAATCCTAAATAATACACAAGTACATCAATAGCAAATACAACTCAGAACCACCAACCGCCGTGACACCATCGGTCTGCTTGCGAGCTGGGGCCAAGAGTGTGATTCAAGTGCCTTTTCCGCCCAACCACGAAGTCCATGACTTCCCTGGGTTCCTTCCTAACTCGAAGGAATCCCCGGCCCTGCATAAAGGAGCCTAGCAACCCGAAACAGTAAAACAGGAGGGAACTCTTGATGCGTGCCTGATGCCTATATGCATTTCTAACATGAGAAATAAACACATTTCTTGCAACAGGAGGTGGCAGAGACTCAAATACATATAAGTTTCTAGGCTTTTAAAAACAAACCCATCTATTTCAATGGTACAAGTGCTTGGCCAAGCATAAATAATACAAGTAAATGGTAGTTTAGAAAAGGTAATACTACCGTCTCTGTTGGTCCACCTTCGGCACCCTGTCCCAGAAGTTACCACAAGTAAAGTATGAATAAATACCAAAACAGAAAGTTGTGCATTTTCTTTCATGTTTCATACATTCAATTAATTCTAAAAGAATTTCAAATGTGAATTTCAGAACATCCTTTGGAAGAAAAATTGTAAATTCAATAGTAAGATTTCGTTTACTCTTTTGTAAGTAATCCTTTTCTGATTTGGATAAAGGCTCTATTTTTAAAGAAGAACATGTATGTCATAATAATTTTTAGTGTACTATTAGAAAGAAAAATTTAATTAATTTGTTTGAATGAAACAGTGTTTTCTAATTTCAGTATGTACTTCTATTCTTTCCAAGTTCAGGCTGACTGATAGTGTAATTCCCAATTTTAATACAGGTTTCAGAGTATTAATAATATACTGAAACAGTGCAATTTATTCAAAATATCAGAGGTTTGAAAGATAATCTTGCATTCAAAATTTTATGTTGTATTCCTTTACTCAGGATTGTACTTCTGTATGTAAGTATATGATAAATTATTCAAGAAGATTTTCAGTTTACATGGTTTCCCAGAGATATTTCTGTTCTTGTTCCAGGTTTAACATTTCTGAGATATTTGTGTATTTTTAACAAAGATCATATCACTTTCTGGAAAAGGTTTTCCTGATCAAACTTGCATTTTGGTATATATATGCATGGATATATATGCATGGATATATATATATATGTATTCATATACAGCTAAGTGTATATGTATATATATATATATATATATATATATGTGTGTGTGTGTGTAAAAATTCATATACAACTGAGTGTAAATTTTGAAGAAAGAAATACTGGTTTTTATAACTGTTCAAAAGTTCTCTGGCCATGCGCATAGAATATAACATTTTACAGGGTTTCCTTACTGGCATGGAGCAACATAAGGGCTCAGGAAGCCCTTGCCCCTCCCATGGGGAGGGGGCAGGCTGTGAGGGGCTCGCGCCTCCTCCACAGGCCACGGCCTATGGAGGGCGCGAGCCTCCCATAGTGCCGTGTCCTTCCCATGGGGAGGACAAGGGACGAAATCCCTTCCTCATTCCTATGGATAACAAATTCAAAACTCAAAATAAAGAAGACATTTCATCCAATATATCTGCATTCAAATTTATCTCAAAGGCATTTTGAATTTATTTCAGATGACAGAGTTTTATGCAGAAATTATATGCATATATATATATATGTATATATGCATGGGAATTCAGATTCTTGTGCATATATATATGTATATATATGTGTTTATGTATAATTCCAGTTATAATTGAGAGCAGTTTAATAAATTGCAGCTTTTATTTCAACAAAATTTAACCCTAATCTGGAAGAAAAGATTGGGTATTCTATACTGCAACAATGAGAAGTAAACTATTACCTAGATTCAGAAATAAAATTTGAAGAGATTTCTCAGTTATCTGTAATCATTCCATTTCTTCAATTTCCTTACTGCAAATTTTAAACTAAAATGAAGGCAAAGCATGAAAAGAACCTGGCAATTTTCTCTAGTGCAGATGCCCAGTAATACCTTCTTGTCACCTCTTTCCAGAGCTCTCGGATATGTATGAATGAATGTTCTCTTTTCTCTCTTAAAGATTTATTCCTCTTTTCGAGGATCATGCAGAGTATTTCCAGATGACAGATAAATTTCTCATGCAAATTCAAAAGATTGCCACATGCCAACAGCATTGTTAGTTTTAAGAAAAATTTCCAGAGCCCAAAGTTCTCTCAGGCTGTTCATTCCTCTTTATTTTGGAAAAATAACCATATACAAAATAGAAATATCTCCCCTTTATACAAACCAATTATTTCATTTTATGCAAACATAATATTCTACTTCATTATTTGTTTTGTTTTATTTTTTTTAATTTCCAATATATTATATTTCTTTTAAAAATAGATTTTTCCTTTTTATTGCACAAATATAATGGGATAAATTAAAATAGAATAAACCATATTCTTTTAAAAAAATTTAAGGTTAATTAAACTATATTTTAATTTTGCTCTGCTAATCAATTTCAAACAATCATATTGAAAACAGACATGACCTAATGCAGCTACATGATTTTAAGTGGTGTGTGCGTAATCGAGAGCTTCTCCTCTTTTACCCTGTCGGGAAGCTAACCTTCTTTTCCTCAATCACACTCTTGGCCTTCGATCACCTTGGCCTTCGATCACCTGCAACTCAAATGCACTCAGGCGTGCAAAAACGAAAGTGTATTAGTAACCAATATAGAAATATAAATTTAAACAATAATTAAATCAACATTCCTATTTTATGTAAAATGCACTCATAATTCTGAAAGAAAACAATTATTTTTCTACATTCCCATACATCAAAGCATTGTAGTATATTATATTGCTCTAACACGTATCATAATTTATATATTAAATCCCACAAAGTCATGGTCAAACAACATCAAGGTAAGTCATGGTCAAAATAGCATCAAAGTAAGTCATGGTCAAAATAACATCAAAGTATGAGACGTGACATTTTCCCACCAATTACATTTGAGTTAGATGATAGATATCCTTATGTTTTCTAATATGTTGGGGCTATTACTCAGACTAATGTTGGAGACATAGGGTGTTGGAGGCACGTGATCGATACCCTTGTGCAGTTTATATGAAGGCCTTACATGGATTGTGCACAGTGGCCTGAGGAGCATAGAAACTTACCTTTCTTCCAACAAACATAGTATTTGATTGGGAGGATTGTTTCTAGGGTTCACATCATTGAGAGACACCTACCAGATAGAGTTCTTCGAAAGTTTGGTGAGCTATAGGATGAACCACGGGGGCGAGCTAAGTTCACTCATTCTTCAAGAGAGGTTCCTTTGTGGGGGCCACAAATTCCTATTGTGAAAACTGAGGCAAACATCAATGCATTACATCTTGTTTAGTGGGGATGGAGGGTGGAGTTGTAGATCTTGGGACCACTATAGCATATGATACTTGGTGGGAAGAGCATAGGCCTGTTCCATATATAGATCATGAGCAGCCATTGCCTATAGAGCAGCGAGGGACAAGACCACGAGGCCAACATGGTGGCAAAGGTGGCGGTTGAGGTGGTAGAGGTGGTGGAGATGATGGGAAAGGGGGAGGTGGGAGTGGTGGTCAATATGGTCAACGAGGTGGTAGAGGCCCATATTTGTTACCCGTTAGCGAGGAGGAGGGGGAGGGAGAGGACATACCTATACTAGAGATTGGTGGAGGAGAGGATGCCATTGGGAGGGAGGGAGTTGGCGAGGAGCAAGCTATAGAGGAGGCCATTGGTTAGGAGCATACTAAGGAGGAGGCCTTTGGAGAGGAGGCAGAGATGGATGCCCTTGGTATGCTTGTAGGGTATCAGGATGATGATGAGGAGGAGTTGATGGGAGAGCAGGAGAGATAGCTTCGAGACAAGATTGTTAAGGATTGGGATGTTGATGAGGGAGAGAGGCCACAACGGGAGGAGGAGGGTCCCATTGATCAGTAGCTAGCCAATTTATAGGACAAAGTAGAGGCCTTAGAGGAGAAATTCAGAGTTGTGATGATGGAGAGGGATGTGATACAAATGGAGAGGGACAATGCCTACTTGGAAAAAGATCAGGTAGTAGCACAAAGACATGAGACTGAGAAAATATTTGTGGAGGTGAGAGCTGTTTGCACTAGATCGACTGCAACTTTTTCTCGGGAGTTGGTTAGGGTTGGTGATAGAGAGAGATACTACAAAGATTTGTATGGGCAGGAGGTACCTCCTCAGAGACGGGCTCCTAGTTATTTGTAGGCGCATAGTAGCAGATCATGTAGTAGGTCACACAACAGATCTCAAAGCATAGAGGGTGTCATAGGACCACATAGGTCAAGACCATATGATAGGCCCCCTTCTGCATATTGATCTTTAGCACCTCCCCGTCAGTTACCTCATTCTCCACATGGGAGCAGTGGGAGTTTAGCCTAGGGACATGTTTTATATTTCTATAGAAATTGTATTATGGTCATAGAGCTTGCGAGCTCCATTTGAGAGATACATTCTAACATTGTACTATGACACTTTTTTTTTTGAGTGATATATATATCATTTTTGGTGGCGATTTATATGATATGCGGTTCTTTATATGATATGAAATATTTTATATTATATGCACATGTTATGGATGCTAATGTTTACTTTATGATGTTGATGCAACCTATGATGTTATGTTGATTCTATATGATGATGTATGTATTTACTTCTATGGTATTTATAAATGTCATGTATGGATTATATGTTTATGCTAATGTGATGCAATACAATGTATATATTTATAATTCCATGTGAATGTATGTATTGTGATAATATGTTATGCAATCTATGATAGTGTATGCATGTTATGTCATGGATTCCTAAATGTGATGGATGTCTATATTTTTTTTTTTGTTTTTCAAATGCAACATATATGAATGATTTAATATGTATATATATATATATAAATGACAATGTCTAAATGATTTTTCTAACATGAATTCTTATGCAGGATGCTTTATATTTTTGTGTCACAGGACTCCATCATGATGCAAGAAAGAAGAAATGTTAGTGCAAAAAAGATGAAAAGTAACATAAAAGATGGATGCTAGTACTAGAAATCTTTGATGTTTTGTTGAAACACAATAGGACTTGCATTAAATCATCATTGGGAGGTAACTGATACAAATGGATAAAAAACACCATGATATGAGATAGACCAAGTTGTGCAAGGTCGTCCACCTACTAAAAATAGACAGTCGCAGATAAGGATTGTCCTAACTCATACTAAGGGAAAAGTTGCCCCAATTTTTTTGTCAAGACAAACCACAAACAACAAACAAATAAAAGATGAGTCATGAGACATCATTGCTCCTCTAAATCCTTCATGGGACATCCTTGAGGAAGCTAGTAACCTGACTCAAAAACAAATCCAAAAGATAGTTGACAAACAATAGTCAAAGAAAAAGAGTCTTGAGACATCCTCGCTTCTCTAAATCCTTCATGGGACATCCTCGATAAAGCTAGTAATGAGACTCAAAGATAAAGCCAAAAGAAAAGATAAGACAAAACAAGCCACAAAGTCAACGACTAGTAAGAATATTTTCCAAAATTTGATCTATTGTTTAATTGTCTAGATTGATAAGATGATTGTTTGATAAAGCCTTGTTTTAGGAAGGAGACATACCGTATAGGACGTGGAGTATGGTTTTGATTGTGTGACTATCTGTATAAGGAATGACGAAGCTTGGTTTCAGAAAGACACGTACCGTATAAAACATTGAGTATAGTTTCAATCATGTGACCACCTGTATAGGGAAATGATGATTGTTTGACTAGATGACAATGTTTGTTTTCATTAAGGACACATCCTGTATAATACATAGGTTGATTGTTTTTGTTATTGCTTTGGAAATTTGATTGATTTGACTTGATGACCTTGTTGATTTGTTTGTCTTGTTGATGCATGACTTTCCTTGATGTTTTGATTTTTTTTTGTTTGACTTACTTTGACTAACATAACGAACCCTAATGGACTGACCTAGTGTGGCCTCAGGGGCTCATCGATTGATGGCCTTGCCTACATTATAGACGCAAAGACCTCGTAGTTCGACTAGACTTTGACAAAACAAGACTGACTAAAAAATATTGATTTATTTGAAGACATTTAATGTGTGTGATAGTGAATGTGACGAACCCTAATGGACTGACATAGTGTGGCCTCGGGGGCTCATCAATTGATGGCCTTTCCTACGTTATACACACAGAGACCTCGTAGTTTGAAACGGCCAATGAGTTTGTCTTATAGACAATAGATCGAGTCATGATTTTATATAGACAAACCTAAAAAGACCGACCTAATGCTGTGAGGGCACATCAACAAATGGCATTTCCTATGTCTAGTAGCAAAGGAAACATAGTTTGACAATGACAAAACTGACTGGTGCGACTAACTTTGACTCTATTTTTGGATTTTTGACATGTTTTGATTTTTTTTGTCTTTTTGAAGTTTTATGATTTTTGAATTTTTTCAAGACATTTTGTGATCTTTTTAGATTTTTTTAGGACATTTTGTGATGTTTTTGGAAAAAATTTAGGACATTTTGTGATTTTTTTGGATTTTGATGGTTTTACGTCCTTAGAACAACCACTGTAAGAACTGAATGATGTAAGTCAAGTGTCTTCCCCCAGTCAAGTATAAGACCAATTTATTATGAATAGAATGGAATGGGGATTCGAAGTGTGCTTGATGTCAATCATTCCAAGTTATGGAAAGGACAACCATTTATAATGAGTGGTATGTATAGGTGGTGAATAGGAAATGTAGACACCTAAAAATGGTCTAGAGAATCTAATTAATTGAATACGACTTATTTGATTAATTAATCTTAAATTCTTCTACTTAGTAAATAAATAGAAATATTTTTTTATATTAAGTTCATTTATAATTCTTCTATTTTTCTCTCCTAATTAAATAAACAAAATTAAAAACTTTGTTTTATTTAATTATTATCATTTTCATCATATTATTTCTCTCTTAATTAAATAAACAAAATTAAAAACTTTGTTTTATTTAATTGTTATCATTATTTCTTTTATCTTAAAATTAAATACACAATTTAAATAAATTGTGTTATTTAAAATCACATTTCTTCTTAATTAAATAAAGATTGCTAAAAATCTTTTATTCAATTATCATTCTCCTTTTAATTTAATAAAACAAACCCTATAGTTTGATTTATTAAATTATTTATTCCTCCTTTTGCTAAATTTAAATAAATTAAAATTATTTAAATTTATGCATAAAATTTACACTATTCACTCACCAATAAATATTTATTTCTCACCAATCAAATTAATGGCACTGCCATTCATGGGAAAGCTTCAGGAAAAATTTGCAGGAAGTTCTCTCAACAACCTTCCACCCACCTTCCCTCTTATCTTGCCTGGTGTTTTCATGGGGAGAAACCATTCTCCATGATTAGCTCCTTTTTCTCATCCCATGCCTTTGGATTCTCCAGAGGAAATCACAGCCCCTCATCCTGGTTTCCTATGCAATTGTGCTACCGTGAAAGCTATAAATACAGCTCTTGGGCTACAAGAAAAGGATACCGACTAATGCAATCTTACTCTGCAGGTTTCCAAAGCATTCAAGCATCCAAACCATCCAGTATTCTAGCATTCATCCAGCATTCATCTAGCATCCAGCATTTGCAGTCATGGCTGCCATTAGAATAGAATTTGCACATTTAGATCATATTAGAGTAGAATAATTCATTTCTCATTCTCTAAGTGTCACTTTAATGGTTTTATTAGCTTACGAATTTGAGAGCTAAGTAAATTAGAGAAGTCTTTAGAGTTAGAGAGCAATATGATAGATTTATGAAGCTTTCTAGTTTAAATTAGTTTAAATTTATTAAGTTTTAGATGCAATTATCTTATTTAGAAGCGTAGATTCATAGTTTAGCTTGTTTCCCCCATTCTACAGCTTACAATTTGGTGCCCACCGTGGGGAAATACCCCATATTTTACTAAAATTTTGAAAATTGTGTCGTACAGGAATCGACGTGAAAGTTTTCGCAGGATCGTGAGTTTTTGCAGTGCGCTGGGGGTCTATTTCAGCGCGCCGGGTTCATGTTCCAATGCGCCCGGTTACTGTTCCAGCGCGCCGGGTTACCGTTCTAGCGCACCATCTTTTTACCTTTAAAAGCATTTCTTTCATCTAGATCCGATGCGTCCGCGGCCAGATTTCATTTCTGTCTTTTTGTTTGGTTAAAATTTACCAATCCTAGGATAGAAATGGTTAAAACTTACCAATCATAGGATAGAAATGGATTAAAATTCACCAATCCTAGGATAGAAACGTCACATTTCTTTTGGCAGTTAAAAATTGAACATCATGCTTATCATGGAGCAATATCTCCATTAGAATAAATCACTTGTCTTTTGGGTTTTAAAAAGAACAACATTTTTTTGCTGTGTTTGGGTGATAGGTTTATGCTCTCCCCTTAACTGGGTGCATCAGAATACCAGACTCACCATTTACTTTATACAATTTCAAGTTTTCTTAAAACCTTTAGACAGGCCTGCCGTAGTGGGAAAAAGTACTCACCCTACGGGAACGACCTAAGTGGGGACAGCCAAAAGCCATGGTATTCCAACCCACTTAAAAATTTATGTGAATTTGGGGAAACCCTCTTTCAACGGAAGTGTGCAGGATAACCATCCCCAAAATCTTTGTTTTAAAGATTGGGAGGTCTCTCTCGAGAGTTTATCCATTTGCCGCTCCGAACGGAAACCTTATCTAAGAACCTAGAAATAGAAGCACGCCTGTCAATTTCCAAACATTGTAATACTCGGCAGTGCAGGGGCGGGGAAGAATCTACCCTCAAGCACTCACCATATAATTGCCAAGGACTATTTGCTCAGGGGATCCGGTATCCACTTCCGTCACTCTGAGTACGCACCTGGAAAAGACAAAAACATGGGCGCCCTCTAGGGGGTGACATGTCTATGTGAGTCGACGCAATTCCAAGCTGTGGGCCGTTCGAGTATATAACGATGACCTTTTGTCTCTAGGAGTGAGTCTATTTGATGTGTTTTATCTTGTTATCAAACCAGTGAAAATCAAGAAGAATCATTGATTCTTAAGAACATACACTACTTGTTTAGATTCTAAGATTTTAAATACAACCATTCTATTCTTGATTGTTGTGTTTTCTATCATTAAACTCAGATAAGATCATCACAAAAATCCTTAAAATCAAAGAACTTGTGGATTTCTCATGATTCGAGATTGGGTATCCACCAAGTTTGTCAAGAAATCTCTTGCCAAACGAATCTGAAAACCAAAGAGAACACTTGCATACAAACAACTCCTAAGAAAACAAAGGTTTCTGTATCAAAGCAGGAAAGTTCTACTCCAACATAGAACTTTTATTCATCGGTATCACGATTTCTCTAGAGGTTATACAGACGACTACGCTGTAGCTCCCTTAGATTCACAAGCATATTTCCAAAGAAGAGCTCTTAGGCAACACCACAATCATAGTCAGAGAATTCGTCTAGAATACATCCCACAACCAGCCATCCAATATGATACCAGAACAAGTGAGTTTCATAGAATAAGATAGTTTTTCTATCTTAAAAATCTTAAGGTCATAGTTTTAGCGCGCCCAGTATCTGTTTTAGCGCACCCGGTATCTATTTTAGCTCGCCTGGTATCTCTTTTAGTGCTCCCAGTATCTATTTTAGCACGACCAGTATCTATTTTAGCGTGCCCAGTATCTATTTTAGCGCGCCCAGTCTCTGTTTTAGCGCGCCCGATATCTGTTTTAGCGTGCCCAGTATCTGTTTTAGCGCGCCCGGTCTCTGTTTTAGTGTGCCACAAAACCAAAAAAATAGAGAGTTAATAGGACATTTTGTCAGTTTTCCCATATCAAATACAAGGTTTTCGTCAGTCCAAAACATTTTTTTCAGTCCAGAAACACTTAAGTCACGCAAAATAAAAAGCTTTACCCCTACACCTAGATCTTGCAGCATCTTGCATAGTGTCATTTTCACCAAAATCTGAGATTTTCTGTCAAAGTTTCCCTATCAAGGATTCTATCATCCTTTCATCACGAAACTAGATAAGATGAAATCAGATTTTAAATCAACAACCTTGGCACTTATCCAATCAAATCCAAGATCAAAGTCTAGAGTAAAATTTAAACGTTTGTATGCCTATTTTCACATGAGCAGCATATCAAAAACAACAAGAACAAGAAAATGAAAGAATAGCAGCCATGGCTGAAGAAAACCCTTGGGGACGATATAGCAACACTGATCCTCTTATTAAATCGCATGAGAAAGAAATAACTGTAGAGGAAATCGAGAAAGTTCAACAAGACCCTCATTTCCATAAATTTATGGAAAAGATGCTAGAGCAAGATATGGAAAAGTATCTTCTATTATTAGCTGACAAAGGTGCTAAGCTTCCTAAAGACTTTGATGTCAATCAACTCAAGGAAACAACCACACCTAATTCAACTAATATAGAAAATCCAAATCAAATAGATGCTTTGACAAGACAAATCCAACAATTGCAATTACAATTCCAAAATATCCAACAAGGGCCAACAAAGAGATATCTATTACAAGACATTTGCCCTTATCCATTTGACTCAAGCATTAACATGATACCATTTCCAAGGTATTGTGAGTACCCAACATACAACAAGTATAATGGAAGAACCGATCCATTTGATCACGTACGAGAATTTCGAGCCATGAGCATAGAGTTCGCACACGAGGACTCTTACCTACTACGATTATTTCCAAGGAGCTTAGGGAATACTTGCATGGAGTGGTTTTCTAAACTAGAACCTGGGATTCAATCCTTTGAAGAATTAATCAATAGGTTCATAACACACTTCTCATTCAACATCCAACATGGGGTAACCTTAAAAGAGCTCTACAACACCAAACAAGCAAAAGGTGAAAAATTTCTTTCCTTTCTCCAACGATGGAGAAGGCTATTTGCTAAATACCCTAAATCTATTCCTGAAGAGGAGAAGATAGAGATGTTCATTGATAACTTAGTAGATGACATGAATTACAGATTGGACTTACAATGTCCATCCACATTTGAACAAGTTATCGAAAAGGGACTCAAAATCGAAGAGGCTCTAATCAAAAGAGGAACAATCAAACACTTCATTGAAGGTTCAAACAATAACCATTCCTCTAACAACAACAATGAAAAGCCAAGATTTTGGCAAAAGAACAAGAATACTAATACCATGATCGATACACACACACCTAAACCAGTATTCACCTTGACACCAACCACTACAAACAAACAAAACAATGGTTTTAATGTCAAACAAAGTAGTGATCAAGGAAATAATCAAAATAGTGGGGAAACAAAAGCCCAATCATTCCAATGACCATCCAATAAACGAAAATTCACGCCATTAGGACAATCATTGGAATCAGTCATCAAAGAAATTTTACATGAAAAACTCATTCAAGTGCAAGAGGCTAGAAATTGGGACCCTCAAGTCAAACCATCATGGTGGAATGACTTACATTACTGTCACTATCATGAAAATAAAGGTCACATGACTGAAAATTGTTGGCAATTAAAACATGCGGTACAAGACCTCATAGATCAAAAGAAAGTATTTGTAGAGGGCCCTCAAACAAACAAAGATCATACAACATTCAAAAATCCTCTACCCAATTATCAGAAGGGAGAATCTTCTTCCGCAAACACCAAAGGTAAAAACGTTGGCTATGTTTATGACACAACAATCCTTTGTTTGTCCACTATCAAGGAGGATGAAGAGTTATGCAACCAAATCAATTAGAACAATGACATTACATCTACCAATTTGGTACAACATATGAACAAATCTGAAAACCAAATCAATGTAGTCACACTCAAAGGGAAACAAGAGTACCAACCGGTTAATGCCACAACAAGGGAACAATCCAAAGTTATATTGAAAGGAGCATCAATATCATCCCCATCAGTGGATCCTCCCTCCAATCAATATAACCTCATCGATCAATTGCAGAAAATACCGGCACAAATATTAATCTTGGAACTTTTGAAGATTTCCCCATCACACAAAGAGGTTCTTGAACAAGCTCTTGTATCAACTACGGTACCTAACAATCTGGATGTGTGTCAATTCCAAGCTATGGTGGGACATCTATCTACACCTCATTGCCTTTCATTTTCCAAACATGATGATGTATCACTCACCCATCCACACAATTCTGCCCTTCACATTGAAGTCCTTATCCATAAACATCGTGTAAAACGTGTCCTGATAGATGGAGGGGCTGGTTTAAATATTTTTACCTTAAAGCTGATTCGTGCACTAGGATACTCAGATGAAGCCATTGATACAAGAAGAAAAATCACAATAAAAGCATATGATGAAGAAGAAAGGTCCTCTAAAGGATTGATCATATTACACATTCAGGTGGGACCTATTGTCCAAAAAGTGGTTTGCCAAGTCTTAGATAGGGAATTGACATACAACATATTGTTGGGATGCCCTTGGATACATGATATGCAAGCAGTACCTTCTACCTATCATCAATGCCTGAAATTTCCCATCAATGGACAGGAGGTAACAATCACAATAGATTGCAATGACACCCAAGGTTGTCATACCTTGAAGACATCTCAGGATACATTCATACCTAACAACAGAGAAGTTAGCACAACAGATAGTGAGCAACAACAGAGCTTCATTTCAAAGTGGCTTCCAAAACAACAAAAATCACAAGAGATAAGGGTGGCACAATCTAACCCTTCAAATGTTGAAGAACAATTGGCTCCACTCTCACAACAATTCAACAAGGAAGTACAGATAAGTGACAAAGGAATAAGTGAATATGGTGTTGGACACTCATTTCATCTATCACAAATGTTACCCTCCTTACAAACATATGGACAGCCATTTACAAACACCCACAATTCAGAACAATCTACAACAAAATTAGATGGCAGATTTGTAAAAGCTAGGAGTTTAGATGAAGAATCAGAAGATAAGGCCATACTAAATTGGCTTTATAAAGATGAAGAAGCTTCCGCTTCCACAAGTAACATCATACAAACAAATCAATATGGGAAAGGAAAAACTATTCTGGAGAAGATGGGATATTCAGGACAGGGACCTCTTAGGTTAAGGAAACAAGGCATAATAGAACCAATCCAGCCTCTTATGCTCCAACATAAGGATAAAACGGGACTAGGATATGTAGCAGAACAAGGATCTCTTGATCGAGGGAAACAAAGTGTGATAGAACCAATCCAAGTCCTCACAATTCAGCAGAATGTCCAAACTGGACACACAGAAAAAGCAAAAGCAGAAATCACCAATAAAACTGTGGAGCGTATTCTTCAAATAAGAGATAACTATGAAACAGATTCAAATGAGTATGAGTGGGACAACTTATCAGATGTTTCCTATGAAGATATTCAGATTGACATTATCAAAAATTATACCCCCAAACACGAGGAGGGCCAAAGCTCAAACTTTAATCCTATTGTCTTTGAAACACAAAATTTCGATGACTCAAGTGAAGATGAATGGACATCGATTGAGATAAATGATGTGGAAGAAAATACCTTTGTAGGCCTCGACATAACCACAGACAACCTGGATGACATTTCCGTCTGAGCTTTCACAATCGCCGACCTCAACCCATCTAATGATTCGTTGCCTTTACTACATCCTGAACTTATCGAATGGGAACCCCAACATCCTATCAATCTCCCTATTTTTGACAATGACTCCTCCATTATTAACTACCTTTGCTGTGAGGAATCTGATCTTTGTTCTACCAATACTTCTTTTAATGACGCTTTTAGGCAGGAGGATGCCAAGCCTTCCAGTTGCAAAAATATGAAAGAAAAAAATGGATCTAATGGTGAAAACCATTCTATGGCAGTATTTGATCCTAAAATAGTAAAAATAAAGAATGCATCCGATGGCGAAAACCTCATTGAGGCACCAAAGGATGGAAGGTTTGACATCCTCCCGCAACATTACCATGAAAGATCATCAGTGTTGATAGAACCCACACAGTCTATTAATATTGGCACAGTAGAGAAAGCAAGAATACTACACCTGGCCGCATCCATGACAGATACAGAAAAGCCATATTTTATTAAATTCTTTGAAGAACGATGCATCAATTTTGCTTGGTCATACTCTGACATGCCAGGCTTGGACACAGATCTCATTATGCATCACTTATCCTTACCAGCTGGAACTAAACCAGTAAAACAAAAGCTGAGAAAAATGCATCCACATGTTGCATTATTAGTGAAAAATGATTTGAAGAAATTACTAGATGCTGGATTCATCAGATCTATTGATTATGCATAATGGATATCCAACATTGTACCTGTTTCAAAGCCAGATAACACCATTAGAATATGTACTAATTTTTGGGATTTAAATAAGGCATGTCCAAAGGATGATTTTCCTTTGCCAAACATAGACATGATTGTAGATCTCACAGCCGGTCATCAAATGCTATCACTCATGGATGGATTTTCAGGATACAATCAAATCAAGATAGCCCCTGAAGACCAAGAGAAGACAGCATTTACATGTCCATGGGGCACCTTTTGCTGGAACGTCATGCCTTTTGGGTTAAAAAATGCAGGAGCTACATACCAGCGAGCTATGACAACAATCTTCCATGATATGATGCACATCTTCATGGAGGACTATGTGGATGATATCTTAGCGAAGTATTACACCAGGGAAGGACATCTAGAGATATTGGCCAAAATATTCGACAGGTTGGAAAAATTCAAAGTCAGATTGAATCCTAAGAAATGTGCCTTTGGAGTAACATCAACAAAACTCCTAGGATACATAGTTTCTACAAAGGGAATTGAAGTAGATCCAGCAAAAGTCCAATCCATTATGGAAATGCCACCTCCTAAGAATATCAGTACATTAAGATCTCTACAAGGCCGACTATAGTCCATCAGAAGATTCATCTCTCAACTAGCAGATCGGTGTCATCCATTCAACCATCTTTTGCATAAAAATGTGCCTTTTAAATGGGATGAATAGTGTGAGAGTACTTTCAATCAAATCAAGCATTATCTGATGACACCACCAATCTTGGTACCACCCAGTGAAGACAAGCCATTGTTGCTATATATCGCAACAACAGATATTTCTTTAGGAGCCTTGCTAGCACAAGAGGATAAAGAAGGAAAAGAACAGGCAATATACTATATCAGCAGGACACTCAATGGACATGAAGTAAACTACACCTTCATTGAAAAATCATGCTTAGCAATAATATTTGCAACACAAAAATTGCGACATTATATGATCACTCACACTATCAAACTCATTGCAAAAATTGATCCTCTCAAGTATCTACTGAGCAAAGCAGCTTTAACAGGAAGGTTGGCAAAGTGGGTCATGCTCCTTAGTGAGTTTGATATTCAATATGTTGAAAGGCGAGCTATCAAAGGACAAGTCATCACCGATCAATTAGCAAAAGCTCCATTATCAGACAGTCATCCTATGACCATGGAATTTCCCGATGCAGATATCCTCAACATTACAACACAACCATGGCAACTCTACTTTGATGGATCCTACACACAACATGGATCAGGGGCAGGAATTCTATTTGTCACACCTCTTGGGCACACAATCCCGCGATCATACAGGCTTACCTTCCGTTGCACTAACAATGTGGCAGAATATGAGGCTTTGATCCTTGGAATTAAAGTGGCTATTGAATGGAAAATCACAGGACTACAGGTGTATGGAGACTCCCAATTAATCATCTACCAAGTCAACAATGATTACCAAACTAAGGATGACACACTGATTTTATACAAAAGGCTGGTGGATGACCTAAGAAAATACTTCATAGAAATCAAATTTGAGCAGATACCAAGATCAGAGAACAAAGCAGCAGATGCCATGGCCACAATAGCATCTCTTCTACAAATGCCTGAAACGCAAGATCGTTATCGATTTATTGGAGAACAAGTATCAAATCTTGCATACGCAAATCCCAAATCCCAAACCATAAGCCTTTTGGATAGTACCCAATCTTCCATTTATGGAGACATTTATACTTATCTGAAAGATAATATCTTACCGCCAGATCTTTCTCGCAACCAAAAGCGCAACTTCATATGCCAATCCGCCAAACATACCATTATTGCCGACACCCTTTACCGTCGAGGCCTAGATGGTACTCTTTTACGTTGTTTAGAACATGATGAATCCACTTCCGCTTTACATGAGGTCCATGAAGGAATTTGTGGAGCACATTCAAGTGGATTATCTTTAGCCAAGAAACTCCTTCGTTCGGGGTATTACTGGCCACACATGGAGCAAGAATCTTATCAGTTTGTCAAAAGATGTTCAAAATGCCAGATCCATGGCAATCTTATACATGCATCAGTGTAGGAGCTGCATCCATTTGCAACTACATGGCCTTTCTGTCAGTGGGGATTAGACCTGGTAGGGAAAATTCACCCATCTTCATCTAATGGACACAAGTTCATTATCACAGCAACTGAATATTTTACAAAATGGGTGGAGGCAGTTCCTTTAACCACAATCACTGGAAAGCAAATATCATCTTTCATTCTTAATTATCTCATTTGTAGATATGGGATACCCTAGTCAATCATCACAGATAATGGCAGGCCTTTCAAAAACCAAGATGTCCAAGAGCGGTGTGAAAAGTTCCATATTCAACATCGCTTTTCAACCCCGTATTACCCTCAAGGTAATGGGCAGGTAGAGGCTTCAAAAAAAACAATCCTAAAGATTCTCAAGAAGACTGTAAATGAAGTGGGACGTGATTGGCACGTTCAACTTAACCCTGCTCTTTGGGCTTACAGGACTAGCATCAGAACACCAACAGGAGCTACGCCATATGCTCTTGTTTATGGATTAGAGGCAATATTACCTATTGAGATAGAAATTCCATCCCTTTGAGTTTCACTAAAGGGACTCATTTCAGATGAGGATTATAGGGTCTCTAGACTACAGGAATTAGAGCTACTTGATGAACGTCGACAACAAGCTGTCAATCATTTGACAACCTATCAACAAAGGATGTCTAGGAACTATAATCATAGGGTTAAGCCTAGAGTCTTCCAGATCGGAGACTTGGTCCTACGGGAAAACCCTAGAAATCAAGCAGACAGAGAAAAGAAGGGAAAGTTTTAACCTAACTGGATAGGACCTTATGTCATCATATCAGTCTATGGATCAGGAGCATACCGACTGTCTACACCAGAAGGAGACATGTTGGAGGAGCCCATGAATAACATTCATCTCAAGCGATTCTACACTTGAGGATATCTAGTGCACGGTCAATAAAGTTGTCTTGATGAAAAC
>VDFB02049217.1:58770918-58833570 GCA_007258455.2 Sequoia sempervirens
AGTCAAGCTACTCTTGTTATAGAATGAACTAGGAGAATGAAGAGCCAAGTGGGTAACTATGATACAAGAGTATGATATGGAAATTTAGCCCATGAAGCTAGTAAGAGGGCAAGGGCTCACTAAGACAATGGCAAAGACAGGCCCTGATCTTACAGCTTAGGCTTATACTTTAGAGGATGTTTCACCTAGCAAGTGGTATGATGATGTTGTTCGTTATCTCATGACTCAAAGGTGCCCTAATCATCTCAATCCAGTACAAAGAAGATCACTGCACTTAAAGAGTGGCAGTTTCATATTAAAAGGGGTTATCTTATATAAGAAAAATCATGAGGGTGTGTACTTAAGGTGCCTAGGAGGGGCAGAATCTAAAAGAATGATGTTAGAATTCCATGATAGATATGGTATAGGCCATGGGTCAGCACCATCTACAACAAACCAGATTCTCAGAGCTGGTTACTACTGGCCTACATTGTTCAAAGACACCCACAGTCATGTCAGGACATGCCATGTGTGTTAGACGACGGCCACCAAAGAGAAGTATGCAGCACTCCCACTTCAGTAGGTTGTCGAAGTAAAACCTTTTGCTCAATGGGGAATGGACTTCATTGGCCCCATCAATCCACCCTCCTATGCTAGTCACAGGTATATTCTCACCATTACTGATTATTTTACGAGATGGACAAAGGCTCTTGCATGGAAATAGTGTACTTCTGAGGTAGTGATCAACTTCCTTGAATCTGGTATTGTTAATAATTTTGGATGCCCCACATCTTTAGTTTGTGATAATGGTCCTGCATTTTCATTGCTAAATTTTTCTAACTAGACTTTTGATCATGGGATCATTATAAAATTTGCATCCAATTATTATCTATAGGGTAATGGGTTGGTTGAATCCTCTAATAATAATCTTCTGACTGTCATCCACAAGTTATTAGGAAGGAACCCTAGAGACTGGCATACCCAACTCAGATTTTCTCTTTGGGCAGATCATACAAGACATAAGGCCTCCATAGGGATGTCACCCTACCACTTGGTTTATGGATTAGAACTTGTGTTTCCCATACAATTTAAAATTCCTACACTTTAGTTCATCAATGAATATTATGATGAGGGAGATAGACATGAGGCATGACTTACTGAACTGTTGCACCTTGAAGAAAAGACGGATGAAGCCCTAGAGAATTTTGCTAAGCATCAAGGGGTTGTCAAGAGATGGTTTGATAAGAGAGCCAAGGTTAATTTTTTTAGGATTTCTGACTTGGTTCTTTCCTAGGATAAAGCCCATGAACGTAAGGGAGAGCATGGAAAATTTGATAAACTTTGGCTTGGACCTTACCAAATCTCAGAAATACTGGGAGATAATGTTTTTCATTTGAAAACTATCACTTGAGAGGACATCCCATTGCCTATCAATGGGCAATATTTGAAGCATTATTTCCATTCTTGAGTTGTTTTCAGCTCTGGTTGTGTATATAGTTAGATTAGGGTTTTCCTTTCTACTTTGTTTTTGTTTGTTTTATTTTTTCTCTACTCTTGCTTTGGAGGTTTCTCTATTTTTGCCTGGGTGTGTTGCACCTGCATGGAAAATCTACCTTCTCTAGGATTTTTCTAAGTATTTCTTGGGTGAACTTTAGTCTTGCATCTTGAAAGGATGGTTGAAATCTTTGTTGTTGCCAACATTTTTAATGTCAAATTTATAGAAGATTGAGTCACTGGTGTGGACTCGAACTTGAAGTACTCTGAAAGTCTTATATCTTTCACATATCTTAAGAATCTTGATGTCATTGTAGGAACCCATGTGAAGTCTTGTCAAGTGAAAAATCCTATTTCTGCTTCAATGCCACTGCGGTTCTCAACCCTCAGTGTGAACTTCATTTTTCACAGGTTGGAATGAAAATGACATATTGAATATCAAAAGAAAGAAAAGTGAAATATTGAATATCAAAAGAATAAATTCAACTTATCAGGGGTACCTAAATATCTATTCGGGGGCTATGGATGCCTGGATGGTAGTAGAGCTATGTTCAGGAGAGTCACAATGATAACCTTGTCGAGGCTATGGATGCTTGACTCGCAGCAAGGCCCTATCCAAATTTCTTTTGAAGTTAGAATCCTTATGTAGCCTGACTTGACTAAACTTGGTTTCTGTAGTAACTTAACGAAGTAAATGAACTCATGTGCACACACTTTAATTTTTAGTTTAAGGAAGGTTTGATCCATCCTTTGGTTCTAGTTCTTTGAATCTTGCATTCTAACTTGTTTGTTTGGTGGTGAGATTGAAACTAGAGATTCTAGGTTCTGGATTCCTGTTCGTCATCAAATGCTCTGGAGCATTTTCCCAACAGAAGTCACCTTTTATTGTGTAGTTTTTCGCACGCATGCCCCATTGAAAGCAGGGACCCTCTTTCACTTCATTTTGGTGTTTTGGCCCTTTCTTTTGAGGTTTTGTCTTACTTAGGCACATGCTTAATTGTTTATTTTGAATGCCTAAGTGTTTCAAAGTTATTCATTGAAAATCTTAAGTTTTGGATGAATTTTGGGCTTTTGCTTGGATTCGGGATTTTCCACCCTGGTCGGATTTTCCCGAATCCTACTTGGACTCCAGTTGGACACTTGTTGCTTGGGGATTTTCGATCCTCGTGGTCTAGATTTTCTCAGATTTTGCCCTGTCGTCAGATTCCCGAATTCTTTCTTTGGTTGTCTTATCAACTGCATTAATTACTCCGTGCATGCCCTGAGAAATGTATTTAACTTGATTTTGAGATCTTTTGTGCCATTATGTTCACTATTTACCATTTTTTGAGCTGAGATGTGCTTTCTTGTGAGTATTCAACTGGGATTTTGGGACTTTCAGCTTTGACTTGATTGATTTGGGGTTGATTTCTAGTGTGCTATTGCTTGTGTTCGTTGTGTCCACCCTTGAACTTCGCGTTTGCTACTTCTAAGACCAATTCCTACTTTATAATGGTATGTGTCTGATTGCTCTGCTTTAAATTGAATTATGAATGGCACGTTGGTATTTGAATTCCTGTGTATGTGTCTATTTCGTTCCATCTCCCAAGCGAGTTTTGAGTTCATGTGTCCATCTACATTTTAATGAATATTTCCTGAGAATAATTAGTAAGCCCTAGTGATGACTCAACAGTGAAGCAACTAAATTCTAAGCTTGCCTATGTGCTAATGGCGGATGAATAGGGTTCAGACCAAGGGAAATGCCATATTAGGTGATTTCATCATAGGATTGACCTAGAATATAAAGGAAATTCATGAGAGATCCATCCCTGACTTGCCCTAAGTTGTGTTTTCCGAAATCCTTAGTTGGTTCAGTGTTTGGATGAAATCGGGACTCTCCGTCCCTTCCAGATTCCCTTCCCTATGACCATTCAATATTGCTGAGATATCATATCGACTACCTTAAGGTTCACTGAAATGGTCTTCCTAGGTTCATGTTGGATCTCCTTGACACTATCATTTTTACACTGATGAAATCCTTCAGGCATATCAATCAGCGAGACCTCTCCCTTTCGCCAAGACCTCAACCTGTGAGGAGATGTCTCATTGACATACTTGCTCATAATTGCTTTCTGAAAGACAAGTCCTGGTCACCAAGAGGTCATAGCGGGATCCAATGGCTTTACTGATATTCATTTGCTTCACGAGGGCATCCGTCCTTCGGTGGGACCTCCCACCAAGCACTTTCCGCTTTCGCGAGAGACCTTTGTGAGCTGATATTTAGTCGCAAGGACACTATAATTCTCATGTTGAAAATATTTCTGTCAAAAAGACAAGCCCAAGTCAGCAAGAGCTCATGGTGAGCCCCCGTAGCTTTGCCGAAATCCATTCATGCTTCGGGGAGACCTTCATGCTTCACTAAGACCTTACCATGACCTCCCTCCTCTTGTCGAAATCTTCGCTTTTGGCGAGACTCCTTAGGATCACCAAGAATTCATAGCAAAACCTTTTCTCTTAGTGAACCATAATATTTTGCTGGGGTGACTTCATAATGTTGGCAAGAGGTTATATTGATGGAACTCTTCATCAGTAAAACATAACACAGTCACTGGGACCTCATATCGAAAACTTGAGTCTGGCCGAAGTGATTGTTTAAACTCTGACAGGCAGTGAGACAAGATGAATTCGCCCAGACCTTACCCCAACCACCCTTGGCTCATACCGATATGTTTTCTATGACCCTTTTCACCGAGACATTACATCGAAACAATTGAATCTTGGTGAAACTCCGTCCCTGATAGATTTCCTTGAAGTTTGGTTAAACATAAAGGAACATGAAATAATTGAATTTGTTTATAATTGGTGATGCATTTGATGATTATTTCATGTCATATTTGAATCTCTGAGGTGATTTATTGATTAAAAATGATCAGGTTTGATGATTACGTAGGTTTTTCTTGGGATTTTTGCTGGAATCCGATTGGTCTGGAATTTCCCGAATTTCTCTCTGGCTTAGATTTTGCAGATGGTCTTGAAACGTGAAATTTGTTGTGGTGATTTTATATGAATTTTAGTGACACCTTGACTATGAGAGATGCATTCCAATGGTGTTTTGGTGGATTAACCTTTTTTTCCTATGGTTTTCATTATGTTTTCATGTTGAAAGTAGGCTGAATCAAGCAAAATGGCAGCTGGTTCCTTATTGTTTGATCATGAGACGATCAAGCTAGACATCAAGAGAAAGGTTCCTAAAAGCAAGATTACTTCTATCTAGTCAGAAGTCACTGATACCAATGTTGGCCTCTGTGACTATGAGGAGTTTAAAGAAAGAATGGTGTATGAGGATCTTCCTTTGGTGACTAGGAAAATGATGGAATCAGGATTGTCGCATGTTGCTAGTTTCCCTTTTAAGGTCGATGCAATGAGCTAGTCCTTGAGTGTGCCAGACACTATGATCAGGATACACAAAGGATAATTGGTCCTCAAGGGAGAGTCATTTCCAATCTCAACCCGGTCTCCATTGCCCAAACCTTCAACATGCTAGATAGATCTCATGTAGTGGGATTCACCATTGAGGCAACCCAAGAGTTCTATGATGACCAGAATGTGAAGTCACATCAGCTAATCAACTCCTGGCTGGAGAAACCCAAGTCCCACTATTCCAAATTGCCTAAATAGCTGTACAAAGCAAAATTTAAGAAGGAATACTATGATGTCATCAACTTTCTTAGTAGGGTGTTTGGATTAAGGAGTGCTGGTACATTTGAGAATTGGATGCGCCATGCAATTGTGAGGATGGAGAAGGAGAAAGTTGACTACCATTGGGCAAGGGTCATCAACCAAATAATTCACAAGCAATTGTCCAATGTGTTGCAGACAAAGACCTTCACAATGACCTCATATTTGGTCTATGCACTGGCTAGATTCCATCCCTACAGGGGATTAGATACAAAGGGAATTTTTAGACAAGATATCATTTATGAAGTTTTCCCTTAGTTGTATATGGGAAGCTCAGACTATAGGAGGGCCAATGATGCATTTATCATGCATATTACCAGAATGCTTCAGGAGGCAGAGAATGTCAGAATTTCATATCAGTCCAAGGAGCTCATTAAGAGGTATGGAGCATGGTTCATCCAATTCCTGACTTTCTCCTACATTCCCTTTGATGGCTATCAAAGGGCCCCATACAAACTTCCAAGTTACCCCACTGATCACATCATATTGTTGGAAGTCACCAGGAAGATTTGTGATTTTGATGCCATCATCAAGAAGGACAAACATAAGACTAGATTTGGTGGGGATTTTCCCCTAAGGATTAGCATTGGTGAGCTTTGTCCTTCCATTGGTTCTGCCTAGGCTTCAGAAGAAGAAATGAGTACTCTTGGCCTGTCTTTCCATTCAGAGAGATCCAGGTTTGACATCACAAGGGAAGCTCAAAAGAAGGCTAGTAGAGACTACTGTGATAAGGTTAATTCAGAGGACTACTAGGCCAATTGTGGTGATAAATATGAGGTTAGAAAGAAGAAATTCTCTTGGCTTCCAGTGGATACAATCCGATTGTATAACTTAAGGGCAGTTCTTGATCAATTGCAAGATGATGGGAACTTAATCCAGGATCATGCCTATGAAGCGATAAGGGACAAAGCAATTGGTGATGTAGATTGGTTGGAAGAGGAGAAAACAAAATTGAAGCAACAGATGGATCCAGTTGTCAAATTTACCAATATGTAGCTCAAACACACTTTGTGGGAATTGGAGAATAAAGGTGTACAACACACGTACAACTTTATGGGAAATTTGGATCCCCATTCTACTTCTGAGGAGTCCACCAGGCAGCAAGATCCTAAAGGTAAAGGAAAATTGGACTCTCCTTCCAAAGTCAAGAGTAAAAGTGTTCAAGAAATAGAGGTCCAAGAAACAGAGAAATAGAGAAGGCCAAAAGCTAAGAGGGGGACAATAACTAAAAGGTTTGAACAGAAGGAAGTCAAAGAACAGAATCTTGGGGCTGTTGCTCCTATCCCTAAGAGGAAAAGAATTGTTAAATTATTAGAGCAGGCAAGCTCTAGGGCTGGGGAGGAAGAAGTCTTCCCACCGTTGATAAATGTTGAAAGTTTAGAGGAGAGAGCAAAGGTATATACAAGGAGGTCTAGTACTCCCTCTCCCAAGAACAGTGTGCCTAATGCAGATTTTCCTTCTGCCACTCTTCATGAAAGGTATCAGGATGACATCCCTTCCGCTCTTGAAATTCAAAGTAAACATAGCGAGGCAAAAGAATTTGATGAACATCTAGGCACTAAAGCAGAGGAATTCCATGAGGGAGAACTCTACAGTGTAGAGTTAGAAGTGGAGAAAGAAATGCAATCTCCCTTAGTTACATATGCATAGTCACCAGTCACCAATGAAGTAGTTGAATCTCCTCCAAGGGAGGAGGAAGCATAAAAGGTCCTGTGACCTGAGCATGAGGAGGAGCGCATCGAAGAGTAAAGTGATAAGGATGGGACTCTCGAGAACCAAAATTTGGTTGAGGAGGCACATGAAGATCAACAAGAAGAAATAAGGAAAATTCAAGTGCAATTGGAGCCCATTGTTCTAGAGTGGTTGGATAAGGAAATAAAGAGAAAACAAGTTGCGGTAAAAGACAGTCCACCGAATTGGGATGCACTGCTAGCCGTAATTGGAAAAGATAAAGGTAAGAAATAGGCTAGAGTGATCTCGAAGGTAGAAAGGGATGAGGCACATAACAAGGTTGTTCTCATCACCACCCTTGCTCTAGACAAAGATAGAAATGATGTGGTCGGAAAGGATTACAGTGTTCAAACTCTCAATCTAGAGCCTACATCAGTTGAGCAGGACATTGAGGACTATGAGGTCTCCAGTACTGTTATTGTGGATCGGCTAAGGAAGGAACTGAAGACCAAGCAGGAGCTAAAGAGAGAGAATGCAAATCTCAAGAAATGCTTGGAGGAATTAATGAAGCCACTGTGGTCCATTAATCCCTCTTCCTCTACTACAAATCCTCTACCTCAGGAGACCATCACCGAGCTAGAAAAGATGGAAGCTTCCATTATTGCCACTGTGAATTGGTTGCAAGGAGTGCAAGAAAAAGGTGATGAGGCTATTAAGGAAATCCTGTGGATAGGAGGAGATGCTACAAGGACCACTAAATGGTTGAAGCAGGTAATGGCTCAGGATGAAGAAGACACTGACCTCTTGCTACAGAAAACCAAGACTATTATGGAGTACACCCAGGACATGTTGGTGAATGATGGGATCCTTCCTTCTTCTAGAGTTGTCAAACCTTGGGAGTGGTTTGAGGCACTGCAAATCAGGTAGAAGATATTGAAAAAGATTCACAAACAAGGGAGGCAGATTGATGGCGCCCTAGCTAGGGTTTACGGTGGTTCTATTGCCTTCTTTGAAATCATGATGGGAAGAAGGAAGATCACACCTAAGTATCTAAATTTGGAGCAGTTGAGGAAGTGGTGGCATATGTCTATGCACCACTTGATGATGGGTCCATTTTTTAGCACCAGCTGGATGATGTGGCCACCTTCCTCGCAGTTATTGATAAGTATGTGACATATAAGGTAGACTAGGATAGGTCAGTCAAGCACTCAAGAGAGGATATTGCATCCATTGAGAGGCGACTTAGGGTTCTGCTAGTACCACCTATGGCTGACTTGGATGGAGTGTTCCTGAAGCTACATAAAGAGCAAGGATCATAGGGAAGGAAACAAATGATAGGCTGCGGTGCAACTCGTGCTTCCCTATTATCTTCTCGCATGTCGTCCAAGTTGCATTGCAGATCCCGGGCTGACCTCGATGGGATGTGCATTGAATGCCTGTTTGACCCATTTTGAAGACTCTTGGCTAGGTGGTTGTGCTTAGTTATTGCTATGAAACCCTTGCCTGGCCGATAGGATTTCTGGGGAATTCTATATATTGGGCATGTCACCTCATTTGTAAAGGGTTAGAATAGTTGGAAATAGTTAGAAGGTTAGAATTTGTAACTAGAACATAGAGCAAAGCTAGTTAGAAGTAGAGTAAGTTAGCAGGTAGTTTCCCTCAAGTAAATATTGTAACAGAAATCTAGAATTGTTGCTACAGTGAACAATTTGAATACAAGAAATGACATTGTGATTTGGTGCCATACTTGTTTCTTTTGTTTCACATGGTTCCAATTATTCCATCTTTAAAATTGCTTTGAGAAGGTTAATGTTTAGATTAGATTTGATTCAATAATGTTTGTGATTCAATACTTGAATGTTGCAGCAATCCTTCAATCCATACTTTTCGCAACCAATTGATTGTTAGTTGCTTTGCAAAGTTAGCCTAGACTTGATATTCCATATGCCTAAGTTTGATTGTGAGGATTTGTTCATTGTAACTACAATAGGGTTATCTGAATGAATGTTTACAATTTGAAAATCTTAACACCTCAGAAGATTACACTGTTTTCTATGAGATTGTAGATTTATCTTGGTCAAGTAGAAATCAATTTTGAAGGATTTGTCCATTTTGAGTATTGGTTACTCTCATTGTTAATCTTAGGTTTAGTATTAAATTTAGAACTCTCTCTAAAACCGTTATCCTTTTTTATCCCTTTGATTATTGGGTTAAATCTAGGATTGAAGCACCATCAAATTGTTAGATCTGATAAAATTGATTCAACATTTTGCTTGTAGTAAGGTCCCATTGTGATTACTAGCACTTTCACATTTTGTTACTGAGTTTTTTATGCACTGTAAAGACCTGACATTAGAGACCTTGGGGTTATCTCTTGAGTCTTTCCGATAGAGATGTACCTTTCAAGAGAGATAGGATATTATATTATGTCTGGCTGTTATTGTGTAGAAAACATGATCAACAGTATCATAGTTATAATTTTTGCTATCAATTCTTTGATTTTACCACCCAATTTTGTTAGGTTGCATTAATACCATTTTTTAAAAACTATCAAACCTTCTCTATGTTTATGATAAAAGTGATTTCTTCCTTGAGATGAGCTAAGAAATAGAATTTAAATGCTTTATTGAGCTGAGATTGAAGGATTATTGGTATCACGTATATAGAAGACAGTTGGAGAAGCAACTAATTAGGGTTTTTTAGGTGGTGAACTTGAAATTTTAGGATTTAAACTTCTTGAGGTTACTAGAATTGGTAGAATATGGGAGGTGATGTCATTCATAGAGAACCATGTACTCATAGAGAAATATTAGAGGATACGATGATTATACCTCTATTCACCAGAGTGGGGTGGTTGGATTATTTTTTAAAGTTGACAATACTATAATGAGATGCTGAGGGATTTTGCTACGACACTGAAGTAAAACAAAGCAATAGTCAAAGGATTAGTGGTGGATGGATCAAATATGATAATTTCTCAAGTAACGGGGTTACCTCACATAGCCTTTGAGTACCTAGCTCATGTAGATGTGGTTACAGTGAGGGAAGAATTTTGTGAATGAGGTGAAAAATTCAATTCAACATCATAAGGTACTAAAAGACTTTCCCTTCTATTCTTTTGGGGGAAATGTGTTTCTTATATTATCAAATACCTTGTGATAGCCGCTATAATCTATTGTATACTATTCATTTCAAGTTGCTGAACCATTTATGACATGATCAATTTGTCGATGTGCCCAATTTTCCATATAACATGCTGAAAAGAATGGCCTTTGAGTACTAGAGAAGGCAAGCCGACACTACATTGTCTCACCATTATTTGATAATTTCATTAGTTAAGATAAGCTTGAGAATTCAACATCCCTAGGTTAATTGGGATGCTTTTAGAGATTACAAAGAAATTAATGAGTTGCTTGAGGCACCTAATGTAGAAGAAGAACCCTTACCTAAGCCTAACCCTGAAGATGATCTAGGGCATGATGAACCTAAAAGAGAGAACTCCCCTATTTCAACATTTGATTCACCTACCCGCAACCAAAATGAGACTAAGAAATATGATATGCTAGCTGTGGAAATAGAGCAACCCTCATCCTCCAAAAACCCTAGAGTAAGAAGTATTCCATCAATGTCCTCAAAAGGAAAAAGGAAGAGAGGACCTGTTAGGTAGGAGAATGTTGTGAAGGAGGAAAAATGTAGGAAAAATAAAAATAAAAAGGGAAAGGATAGTAGAGATATTTAGGAAACTACAACTCCCCGCCACTCAGGAAGGATAAGAAAACAAAAAGTTGAGAAGCAGGACCTGGAGTAATTGTTTCCAAAAGAAAAGGTTGAGGAACAACAACATTGAATTCCAATGATTATTGACATAGAAAAAGATAAGGAAAGAGATGAACCTGATAATGTTCAAACTAAAAATGTTGATGCACCTACTAGGAGGAAAATATATGTATTGTCATCTTCCTCTAATTTTGAGGATCCTTTTATTGCTAAAAATACCAAAAAGATAGTTTCCAGTCACTCTCTTAAGGAAATTTGTGATGCCATAGGTAATGGTAGTGATGATCTAAATTTTGAAGAAGAAAAGGAGTTGTTAGAGGATAGAAACATCAGAAAGGAACTTCAATAAGCCCTTAACAGGATAAAACAATTGGAGGAACAAGTACAAGGGTATGAACAAAAATACAAGGAAAAGGAAATTAGGATAAAAGAGTTGGAAGAAAATGTACAAACCTATGGCCATGGAAATAAATTAGATCTATTAGCACAGATGGACGAAGGTAAGATGGGGATTGAAACTGATTTGAATTTATAGCCCCTTATTGCAAAAACACTAGCTTACCATACTACTTTGTCTTTGGGCTTTGAATTGATGAAAATCACTATTATATTCAAGTAAGAAAAATAAAACTAGGAAAAAGAAAAGAAAATATTGAATGAAACTAATAATTTGAAATTAAAAGGACTAGAGGAGAAATTGACAGAGGTAGTTGATAAATCTATCTAGATAATTGAATGTAGACCTCCATATAGGGTTTATGTGTTGTTTGTAAAGTATAAATTTATTAGTTTTCAATTCAATAAGTTTGTTAATGACTAGTATTTTACTTTAGATAGGAAACATAGTTTTCTCACTTTCATCAACAACATCTCTTTGGATGAGCAAGACCAATTATGTGAATATTATTTGCATAACTATGTGATGGCATAAGAGACTGATTGGAATCCTCTACTTTATGTTGGATATTTGCAAGTGAGAGATTTAGCTTCTTCAGAAATGAGCAGATCCATGGGGAGTCAATGGAGGAGTATGAGGAAAAGGAGAAAATAGTGGCACTACAGATTAGGAACAAAGTAATGAATCCTGACATTTGTTGTTTCTGAATGGTTGAGACTCCTTTCTTATAAGTGGCCAGGGAAAATATTTATAGACTTACGGCTCAAATATTATAGAAGGATTCAACAATTGGTATTAACCACTCATAAAAACTACCTACTATATGTAAAAAATAGATTGGATAGTCTGACTCCAGAGTGTTGATGGTGTTTTCTGCATGCCAACAACAAAGAACAAGATACAAGTATCCTATCTCTCTTGAAAGGTAAATCTATATCAACAAGCCTCAAGAGATAACCCCAAGGTCTCTAATGTCAGGTCTTGAAAATGCATAATCAACTGAGATAATATGTGAAAATGTTGGTAATCACAAAGGGACCTTACTACAAGCAAATACCAGAACTTCAAACTTATCAGATCCTGCAATTTGATGAGACTTCAAATCCTAAATCTAACCTAAATGATAAAGAAATAGGAAAATATAATGGTTCAGAGAGATCTCTAAAATTAACTCTAATCCAAATATTAACAATGCAAATGATAAAATACTTGAAATGGACCAATCCCTCAGAAACTAATTCCTGCTTGACCCAAATAAATTTGTAATCTTATAGAAATAGTGTGATCTTCTAAGGCAAGAAATATTTTCAGATCATAAACAATCATCCAAAACAATCCTACTGCAATTGAAATGAACAAACATTCAAAACTGAGCTAAGCACAATGAATATCACAGTCCAGGCTAACTTTGCAAAGCAACTAATAATTAGCTAGCTACAAAAGTGTGGACTAGAGATTGTTGGAACACTTCAAGCATCAAATTATAAACACCATTGAATCTTCTAACATCAAATCTAACATATATCAAATAAACTTAAGCAATTTAAAAAGATAGAATCATAGGAACTATGCCAGATAAAGTTAACACAAGGACACCAAATCACAATGCCTTTGCTTGCATTAAGTCATCCAAAGTAGCAACAATTCCAATCTTTTTGTACAACACTTTCTTGAAAATAACCTAAATCCTAACTCCTTTCTCTAATTCTTAATTCACTCCAATGTAAAACTATCTAGCCCTTTCAAATGAGGGAATATCCCTATTCATAGAGATTACATCTTATGTCAGCCCAAATAGGTCTACAAAACAATAGGCCCCAAAAATTAGTCGACCAAGAAGAATTCAAAATGAAGTGAAATGTGCATTAAATGCATGTGTTCCATCCAAGTTGGTCTGGGATCTCCAACATGGTTTGATCCAATGCATGTGAAGGATGAAGAGGAATAATGGGGAAGCACAAATTTTGATGAGGCTTTGCATTAACTGCTCTCCCCTTTGTCCCTATCATGTTCCACGTTATCCTACACTGTGAAAAATACCCTCTCCAAGTCGGCTATAGGTGGAATAATTAACACCTTAATTTTCCTCTGAATGGATTTGATGTCCTCCATTGACTGCTTAATGACCTTATCCCAATCCACCTTTAGGGTTTGATACTTATCCATCACTCCAATGTATGTGGTTGCATCATCTAACTGGTGTTTGGTAACTCGGTCCTCATTAACTGGAGAATATACATCATGCCACCACTTTCTCAGTTGCTCCAAGTTCAAATGTTTTGGTGCAAACCTTTTTCTTCCTATCATAACTTTGAAGAAGGAAATGCACTTGTTGTAGATTTTAGTCAAGGTATCCTCAATTTTCTTTCCTTGCTTATGCAGTTTCTTCAAAACCATTTTCCTTATTTGCACAACTTTAGGCCATTCCTAGGGTTCTGCAACTTTGCAAGAAGGAAGAATTCCATTGCTTAATAGCTTGTCTTCAGTATATTTCATGATGGTCTTGGTCTTCTGCAAGAAGAGATCAACATCCTCATCTTGAGCTAATACATTCTTCAACCACTCTATTAATCTTATAGCATCTCCACCAATTGATAGGATATCTTTAATGGAATTATCTCCTTTGGCTTCCACTCCTTACAATCAATTCAGTGTGGCATGTGTAGTGGTCTTCATCTTCTCCAACTTAGTTATTGTCTCATGTGGTAGAAAACTTGCAGCAGATGATGAGGAACTGATTTGGCTGATAGATTGCAAGGGTTTCATCAAAATCCTATAAATATCTCTTTAGTTTTTCATTCTCCTTCTTTAGATCTTGCTTAGCTTGCACCTCTTTGTTCAATATGCTAAAAATAGCAGCAATAGAGCCTTCAAATTCTTCAACCTCCTGCATCATGGAGGTGGGTCCGAAGCTAATAGTTTGAACACTACAATCTATTCCAGTCACTTCATCCTTATTCTTATCTAATACAGGGGTGGAAATGTGAATCACCCTATTATTGGCTTCATCTCTCTCAATCATGGAAATAACCCTGACTTTCTTCTTTGCTTTTCCCTTTCCTATGTTTGCCAGTAGTTCATCCCAGTTGGGAGGAGTATCATCCACCATAATTTTTTTAATCTTTAATTCATTTTCCATCCAAGTAGGAATAGTGGAATCTGACTGCACATTACCCTTTCCAACCACATCCTATTGCCATTTAGAGGAATACATATTTAGATTTTTCTCATCAGGAATTTCTTCAATTTTATCTTCACTTCCCTGTCCTGGATTCTTATCCTCTTCCCCATCATGTTCTTCTTCTTCATGAATTGGTGAAGGGGTCTTGATTGGAACTTCCTCTCTCTATGGAGGTCTATCTTCTTCATTGCTTGTAGTTGAATCGTCATAAGTCACCAAAGGGGACTGCAATATCTTTTCTATCTCTACCTCTGTACTGTAGATTTCACGTTCTCAAAATTCTTCTTCTCCTTGATCTTGGTAATGCTCTACATCTTTAGATTGATTTGATGCATCATGTGATTTATGGAAAGGAGGGGAATCATCATGTTGTTCTATGGTAGGGGCAGCTAAGGGGGCATCTTTCTTTGGTGCAACATCCTTGTGAGAAGGAGTTCTTAACCTCCTGGTGTATACTTGAGTCTTCTCCCCTAAACTCTCCACATTCACTACTGGTGGAATAGTCTCATCCTCTACCTTGGAAGATTCATCTTTCTTCTTTGAAGTACGAGTTACCCTTCTCTTTTTGAGCTTAGGAGTACTATCTTTCTCTTCTTCCTCATCAAATTTTTCTTCTATAAGCTTCTTTGTTCTTGGAATATGCTTCCTCTTTTTAGCAATTAGTTTCCTCTATTTTCCCACTTCTTTTTCTTTAGAACCCTTGATCTTTATTTTAAAAAGGGAATTTGCCTTAGCTATATCTTTAGAAACCTAATCACCTAATTCCTCAGTAGTGGAATGAGACTCTAAGTCCCCCATTAGATCATAGGTGCCTTGCACACCTTCGCTCTCTAACTCCCAAATCTTATGTTTGAGCCATAAATTGGTGTACTTGATTACTGGAGTCATGATCTACTCTAATTTTTTCTTCTCTTCCTCCAACCATTCTATCTATCCTATCGGTTCATCTTTCATAGGCTCACAGTCATGAATTTGAATCAAATCTCCATCATCTTCAATCTGGTCAGGAATGGCCTTTATGTTGTATAGTCAGACCAAGTTCACAGGAAACCTAAAGAACATCTTTCTCCTAGCTTCAAATTCATCCTTGTTGTTTTCCCAATAATCTTCTACATCATCTGTATGGTTGTATTCCTTGTTGGCCTTTCTTTGTACCTCAAGAGTCCAATCAAATCTGGATCTCTTAGAATGCAAAGAGAAACCAAAAGTGCTCATTTCCTCCTCAAAAGCATGAGCTAAATTAATAGAGGGGAAAGCTTCATTACTACATACCCTCAAAGAAAAATCACCACCAAATCAAGTATTATGTTTGTCTTTCTTAACAATTGCATCAAAATAATAGATCTATCTTGTGACTTCTAGAAGTATGATGTGATCTATGGGATATCTTTGGATTCTTAATGGGGCCCTCTAGAAACCATCTTTTTTGATGTACGAGAAAGGAGGGAACTAGATAAACCAAGATCCAAACCTATTGATTAGCTCCTTGGCATTGTCTAAGATCTAGACATGCTCTGCACCCTATAATAACCTAGTGATGTACATGGTAAATGCATCATTCACCCTCCTATAACATGTGCTACCCAAGTGTTATTGTGGTTACACCTCTTAAATTACATCTTTCGAAAACACGCCTCTTGTGCTTAGCCCCTTGTATGGATGGAACCTTGCAAGTGCATAGACCAAGTAAGAGGTCATTGTGAAGGTCTTTGTCTACAACACATTGCACATTTTTTCATGTATCATTTCACTTATAATGCCCACCCAATGGTAGTCAATATTCTACTCCATCCTCACAATGACATGGAACATCTATTTTTTAAATACTCCTGCACTCTTCAATCCTACCACTCTACTGAGCAGTGTGATAGCATCATAGTATTCCCTTTTGAATTTTTCTCTAAATAGTTGCTTGGGAAGCTTGGAGAAGTGAGACTTGGGTTTCTCTAGCCAGGAATTGATGACTTGATGTGATTTGATGATGTATTCATCATAATACTTCTTCGCTATGTCCATATCAAAACTCACCACATGAGACCTATCAGGCCTATCAAAGGTCTGGGCTATATACACAGGGTTAAGATATGCCACTATTCTCCCTTGAGGACCAACTATCCTTTGTGTGCCCCTGTCATAATGTCTGGCACATTCTAGCATGAACTTGTAGCATTTAATTGTAGGATGGAATCCAACCACATGGGCCAATCTCGACTCCAATATCCTTCTAGCCAACAGGGGAAGGTTATGTGCTACCATTCTAGCCTTGAATTCTTCATAGTTGCATCTTCCTACATTGGTATTTGCAACCTCTGACTAGATGGAATTCAAATTTCTTTCAGGGATCCTACTTCTTATATCCATTTTGATCCTCTCTGCCTTAAAGATAGCATACCCTTTAGCATATAGATCTGTCTGCTTGTCCTTGGTCTTCCCGACTACTATCTTACTTGATTAAGCTTGCATTCAGTAGAAAAAAAACCAATAAATCCTTTTATAATATTAGAATCAAGGTTAATCACCCATGAATAACATATTCATTATTACATCAACTTAGAATCATGACAAAAATCCCTCAAATCAATCATAAAACAAAATCATTTTAAATCTAGGATTTTGAGCAATCGAGGGAAACCCGACTAGAGAGGAATTTTGGGAAATTCCATGCTAAGCAGATTTTAATGATAAAAAGTGATTATCCAAAATTGATCATCAGGAAATAAAGGAAAATTATATAACATGCTTTTAAATTATTCAAATCAAGCACGAGATACTAAACCCATAACATTGTATTTATTAACTTTCAAATCCTCCATACTATGACACCATTTCGGGAAAATCCGCCCGAGAAGGAAATCTGTGAGGTATGTAGAATTTTGAGCTTTTGCATACATCTGAGAAAGCAACGAGACACAAGAGAAATCATGAAATTTAGAGGGTGTGGGAATTCTGCAAAGGTCTAGAAATCCTGAAAACTACCACTTCTCACGATTTCACCCAGAATAATCAATCGATCAAGAATCTAAGGTCCCTGGGCTAGAATCAATTTATTTTGAGTATCTCATTAATTTTCCACTAGTTCTCAACATTCATAGAGGAAAATTGGTGAAGATTGGTGATTCCCTAAGTTTAACCATCAATTTTCTAAGCTCAAAACCCAAATTTCACCATTAATGCAAGGGAGTTAGGTCAAATTTAGATTTTTTAGCTTATTAAACATAGAAGTTGGTCATTTGAAATAGGCCTAAGTGAGTTTCACCTAAATGGGACCAAAATCACACATTTACACGTCACTCATGGTTGACAATCAGTCAAGCTCAAAAACCCTAAAATCAAATCAAGCTAAAGCAACCATACACGTCAAGTTAGGTTCGAAGATGAAGTTGGAACTATCAAACTTAAAAGGATTAACTAAGGGGTGCATCTTCTAGACCTCCAGAGATATAAAAATGCTTGCACAACCCTAGCTTTAAAATGGTCGGTGCCAAACATGTAAAATCCACACTCCACGCATACTCAAGATGCCAAAGAATCATTCACATCCAACATTCAAAAGTAAGGCAATAAATACATACCATTGATGAGATGAATGCAATTATGTAATGATTGGTAACCAAATTTGATGTCCTAGAAAATAGCAATAACAATGATCATGCCCAAGAAATTCACCACCAAACTCACAAATGCAAAATTCCAAATCTCAAATGAAACCCAACACTCAAGATCAAACCTCCTAGATCAACAAAAGAAAAATGATAAAATCTCAATGGCACAAGAATCCCCCAAAATTGACAAAATACATGTCATAGAAATTGTACAATCAAGCATTAATGCCATTGAAAAGACAACCCAAAACAACACCCAAGAATTGAATAGGGTGTGGGAATTTTGGAGAATTTTGGTCGACACAAAATTCTGCGAAGGACTAGAATCTCCAGATCACAATGTAAGTTCTTCCCCATCGGGTTTTCAAGGAAACCGGGGAATTCCACTAGAGAAGGAAAATCCCAGAATCAAAGGAAAACCCGAAAATGGCTTAAAACTTAATATTTTCAACAAGTAACATAAAGGGATCATTAGTGAAAGCAAGATAAACATTCAAGCACATGTTGAAGCAAGAAAGTCCTCAAAACCAAATGGCCAAAGCACTAGAAATCAGAGCAAAAAAAGGGGGTCCCTACTTTTAGTGGGGCGTGTGTACGAAAACTGCACAACAAATGGCAACTTTGTTGGGGAAATGCTCTAGAGAATTTTAGTGAAAAACTAGAATTAGGAACTCAAAATCTCTGGTTTCAATCCTTGCATTAGTTCACCAATTTAGTAGAGCTTTAAGATTAAGAGGTAGGAAAACATTTCATATACCAGGGTCAAAGTGTGTGCATGTGTATATGTTTTCCTTTTCTTAGTTGCAACAGGGTCCAAATTTAGTCTGACTAAGTTACGTAAAGATTCTTACTCCAAAAGCATCTTGGATAGACCCTCACTACTAGTCAGACATCTATAGCCTTGATGAGGTTATCGCTGTAGTTCTCCCAAGTATACCTCTACTGCCAGCCATGCATCCATAGTCTTGGTAGAGATACTTGGATACTCCTAATAGGTTGAATTCATTCTTTTGATTTTTCAATATCTTCTCTTTTTTATTTCATTCTTTTGATATTTCTTTTTTTTTCACTTTTGTTTCAACCTGTGAACAATAAAGTTCACACTCAGGGCTAAGAACCACAGTGGTGCTAAAGCAAAAATAATATTTTCCACCTAACCATACTTCATAAGGACCCTATGCTCCTTCCAAATTTTAAAGATATGTGTAAAGATATAAGACCCAAATACATTCCAAATTTTAATCTAACCCATGACTCATCCACTCATGGAACTTAATACATGTGACACCAATACAAGACTTTAGCCAACTAACTTTGGAGGGATGATTATATTTTGTAAGAGAAATATTTAGAATAGTCCTAGATAATGAATGTGTGTCATGTAGATGCAACATACCCAAAAGAAAGCAGGAAAACCCAAAAGAAAAGTGTAGAAAAGCAAACCAAACCAAAAGCAAACCAAAATCAACAAACTGAAAGGAGACCTACTCTAACCAAAATAAAAAAAACCAAGCAAAAAAGAAACCTAAGCTAACTATGTAGAAGAAAATAGTTGTAGAAAACTCAGGATTGGAAATAATGCTTCAGGTACTTCCCTTTGATAGGAATTGGGATATATTCTCCAATGAGAGTTTTCAAGTGAAAAGCATTATCTCCTAAAATCTCTAAAATCTGATAAGGGCCAAGCCAGAGTTTGTCAAATTTACCATGCTCTCCCTTATGGTCATGGGCTTTATCACATTAGAGAACCAAGTCATAGATTTGAAAGGCTTTAAATTTATCTCTCCTGTCAAACCATCTTTTTACTACACATTGATGCTTACCAAAGTTTTTGAGGGCCTCATCTCTTTTCTCTTCAAGGTGTAGTAGTTCAACAAGTCAGGCTTCTTGTTTATCCCCTTCATCATAATATTCACTAATGAACTACAAGGTGGGGATTTTTAACTAGATGGGAAACATAGGTTCTAGCCCATAAACCAGATGGTAAAGGGAAGTTCCTATGGAAGTCTTATTTCTTGTATGATCTTCCCAAAGATAAAACTGAAGTTGGGTATGCCAATCTTTAGGTCTTCTTTCTAACAACTTACAAATGACTGTCAAGAGGTTTTTGTTGGACTCAACCAAACCATTACCTTGGGGGTAATAATTGGATGCAAATTTAACTATAATTCGATGATGAAAGGCCTAGTTAGAGAATTTGAATGATGCAAATGTAGGACCATTATCACAAACCAAAGACATAGGACATCCAAAGAGGTTAATAATACCCGATTTGAGGAAATTGAATAACACTTCAGAAGTACATTGTTTGCATGCAAGAGCCTCAATCTATCTTGTGAAATAATCAGTAACAATGAGAATATACCTGTGGTCTACAGAAGAAGGCAGAGTGATTGGACCTATAAATTCCATTCCCCACTATGTGAAAGGTTTTACCTCAAAAACTGGTTGAAGTGGGAGTGTTGCATGATTTTCTCTGGTAGCTACAATTTGACATACATGGTAGGTTCTGATATGATTGTGTGTGTCCTTGAACAATGTGGGCCAATGATAACCAACCCTCATAATCTGATTTGCAGTGGAAGGTGCAGATTCATGGCCAGTGCCATATCTATCATGAAATTTTTCCCTGACTCTTTTAGCTTCTTGCTTTCCCAAGCATCTTAAGTAGACACCTTCATGGTTCTTCAAGTGAAATGCTATTCTTTGTACAACATTAAGATGATCTGGACACTGTTTATTCAAAAGATAGTAAATAATATCCTCATACCAGTCCCCTGGAGAAATGTCTTCAAGATTATAATGATGGGCTACAAGGTTAGGACCCATTTTTTCCATTTTTCTAGTAAGCCCTTTCCATCTTACTAGCTTCATGGGTTGAATATCAATATCATACTCATGCAACATAGTCACCCACTTAGCTCTGCGTTCTCCCAGTTTATTTTGCATCAGTAGTAGCCTGACTACGAGGTTTGGCACTATTGTAAAGACCTTGTTCCTTAGAATATAGTGTCTAAATTTCTTCACAGCCCTTACTAAGGCATAGGCTTGCTTCCCCACACTTGGGTACTTTAGTTCCACATCTTTTAGTGGTACACTCATAAATGCTATTGGGTGCTCATTTCCTTGATCAGACTTTTGGGTCAACATGCTAGCACAGGAGTTATCAAAAGCAAATGAATATATGTAAAATGGCTTAGCATAATCAAGACTCACCAAGACTGGGGCTTTAGCAATGGCCCTTTTGATTTTTGCAAATGCTTCTTTAGCCTCTATATTCCATTCAACTTTAGCTTCTTACTTCAACATGGCATTTAATGGCTTGACTATCTCAAAAAATCTAGTGATGAACTTTCATACAAAGTTAATCTTACCAAAAAATGATTCCATCTCTTTCTTTCTAGCAGGTGACTAAATCTTGAGTATGGCTTCCACTCATTCAAGATCAATAGCAATTCCTTTCTCTGAAATAACATGCCCTAACAATTTTCCTTCAGTAACCCAAAAGATAATTCTTTGGGTTAAGAGAAATGCCAAACTCTCTACACCTTTGAAATACCTTTCATAAGTCTTCTATATGATCACCTCGCTTTTTGTAGAAAACTATCAGATCATCCATATAAATTATAATGCACTTACCAATTATGTCCTTAAAAGCAATGTCCATAGCCCTCTGGAATGTATCTCCAACATTAATCAAGCCAAAGGGAATCCTTTTGTAAGAAAAACTACTCCACTTTGTGGCGAAGGTAGTTTTATGTCTATCTTCATATTGCACCATAACTTGGTTGTATCCAGAGTAGCCATCTAGAAAAGACATCATTTGAGACCCATTGAAAATCTAAAGCACTTCATCCAACAAAGGAACTGGATAATTATCTTTTTTTATGCTTTGTTAAGGTTCCTAAAATCCACACATAGTTTGATCTCCCCATTCTTCTTTCTCACAGGGACTAGATTCATATCCCAGATTGAATGCCTGACTGGGAATATGATTCTTGCAGATAGTAGCTTTTGCACTTCCTTTTGGATTATGGGTTCTAGCAGGGCATTGATCGACCTTTTCCTCTACCTAAAAGGTCTTTCTCCTAGCTTTAAAGGGATATTATGAGTTATAATTGAAGTGTCATATGTCTTTAGGTCCTCATAACTCCAAGCTATCATGTCCTGATACATATGCAAAGAATTGAAATGATTCCTTTTCTCTCCTCTAGATTACACACTTTACCAATGAAGAAATTTTTGATATCATCTTAGGTCCCCATGTTGTATGTTTCACATTGTCCACTAATGGACTCCTTCTTAGCATCTTGTTCCTGATCTATGACCTTATCCAAATCAAAAATCCTCTCTAGCTGCACCATTCCCCTTGGAATAGTATTAGTCTTCAAATTAATAACCCTTTCTAAATCCATCTCTACTTCATCAATAATCTAAGAAGTAAAGACATCTGAACTTGTAATAAAATCCAAAATATGCTTATCATCTTCAAATTCCTGAAATTTGGTCACATTTTTAGGCACTAAAGGTACTGGAATCAGTTCCATAGTAAATTTCCTCAGTCTAGAAAGAGACAAAGGTTGCAAAGTACTAGCCACATGAGCTAGGGAGTCTGTCATTTGGTTCTTATTATGTAGTATCACTTGGATGTTGAAGGCATCAAATCCCTCAATAAGGTCCCATACCCTATGCCTATAATTGGTCATCCTTTTGTCATGGCATGAGTATTTCCTTCTAACTTGTTTGACCACCAACTCAAAATCCACAAAGACTTGCAAAATCTGGACCTTTTTCCTTAGTGCCATAACCAACCCATGAATCAAAGCCTCATATTCTACTACATTATTAGTACAATGAAATTGAAGTCTATAAGTAGCAGAGAAAGTTTTACTTCTTGTACTAATTATCTTAAATCATGACCTAGATCCTTGCTTTGATTTGGATCCATCAAACCTTAAGGTCCAACAACCAAAAAATCTATATTTTCTTGTTGTATTCCCCATACTATTGCTGCTGGAAGGTTCCTCAAAGAGCATCACCCTCTTCCCTTTGGGGTCTTCTTGAATATTCTATATATTGATTTTGACCACTAGAGTAGGGTTGATACATCTTTGCACTTGTTCTACTACAACTTGGCACAAGCAACATTCCAATATAGAGTGGGAGGCATTGTGAACTCTACACCAATTGGGCAAGAGTAATTATCCAAAATTCATTCCTCTACCCAATTGAATCTGATCTTCAATGCACTTCTAAATGAATTCTTAGAAATTATCCAACAAGTTGAGCTAGTTATCTTCAGGCTCATCATCATTAATTGGTTCCACTAGGGCTCTAGTACCACTAGATTCAATTGTAAGATCAATGGGTGTAGTATGTAGCATAAGAATTTCTTCCACATTAGATTCTTCAAAAGGGGCTTCCATCACATAATTACCCATGCTCACCTTTGATATCAATCTTTCATTCAAATTATTCTAATAGTTTGTGATCATATATTTCATCCTAGCCTCTCTTTCAATCCTAATCTAGTTTGACACTCCCTTCTAGGGAAGCCACATGTGAGATTAATCAGTTGATACATGTGCATTCAAAGCCTTAGTAAAGTCTCTTCCCAAAATTAGACCATAATAATTAGGTATATCTATCACCTGTATATTAATGACTTGCTAGATTCTAGGATCATAGGCAATTTGCATGTGAATAATGTTCAATTCCCCTACAACATTAAATTCAGTTCTATCCAGTTGAGTGACTTTCTTTTGAGAGTCAGTAGGGGTAATGCCTAAAGCTATATAGACACCAAAGGGCATCATATTGGTAGAAGCACCTAAATCCAACAAGCAATTGTGCAAGTTCTTACCAAATATATAGACAAAAATAAAAAATGGAGGTGTTTTTGTTCTCCCTTGAAATAGAGTTAAAGGGGTATCAATTTGGGAAACTTGACTTTTATCTTTCTCTTTCCCTTTATCTATAGGCCATGTGTGAACTTGATTCTGGTCTTTCACTACTTGAGAGCTAGATGCTTTATTAACATTGCCACTAACTAATCTATCTTGTGATATCGAACTTGCATTCTAAGCTCCTAAAACTACATTTCTAATAGTTGGGACTCTCAATAATTCAAATTCAAAGAGACTTACATTTAGCTTCCTAAGTTCTTCTGCAACATATATGGCTAGTTGTTCTGCACTTAGGTCAGTAGGATCCTCTTTGGGGCATTCCACCACCTTGTCTTTTCTTGTTTCAGTAGTCAGTCCTTTTGATAGATCCACTTGTCCTTGATTTTTAGATAAGTATTGTCTAGACACATGAGGATATATTGGATTATTGCTAGTGTTGGAGATTGGAAGTGTGGTGAAGTTGTTTGGAGGAATAGAATTGGTGAACGAACCTCCAACTTGCAGACGTCTATGTGGTAGATCCCTCAAGTCATATTTCTTAATAGGCCACTAGAGTGTCTGCACCTCTTCAACATAAGATTGTTCCTCATCCATGGGGCCATTATCATTCACATGATTTTCATCAAACAACCGTGTAATTTCATCTCTATTGCACACCTAATCTACTTCCTCCTTAAAGTGGCTTTATTCTTCTTCAGGTACATTCTCCTTACTCTATGGAAAAGGAGCATGGTTTAGCACCAACACTGATGAGTCATAAGGAGTAGATGCTACCAACTCTTGATTACTTGTATTATTCTCCACTTTGTACTAAAAGATTGAGGAAGTTGTTTGGAACTCAAGACAATCTAATTCAGAATTTTGGCTTGTCTTATGGAGCCTACACCAACCTGATAAAGTAGCTTCAGCTAGATATACACCACTTGGAGGCTTCTATTGATTAACTGATTGATCCAACAAGGTAGGAACACCCCCATTGTTAGACCTTTTATTCCAAGTCCTGTTCTATCTAGGTGGTTGCCTTCTGTTGAATCCTTTTCCACCAGCCTGCCCCTTATCAAAGTTTTAGCACAAAGATTGTCCCCTATCATAATTTTTTCCTTTTTCATAATTATGTCCTCTTTCAAGGTGTTGTCCCCTGTCAAAGTGTTTTCCTGGTTGAAATTCTTGATTCTCTCTATTATGATTAGACTGCATACTCCTCTGAGTAGCCTGGAGTTGACTATTCTAGTTTCTCAGATAAGTGACCTCCATGGTCAACTTCTTCACTAGTTCAGTTAGTTCATCCAACCTTTCCTTGTTATAATTATTATGTGGAGTCTAGTTTGTATTGTTTTAATGATATCTTGCCATAGGACCAAAACTCAATGACTAGTTCAATACCTCAGAATTCTACAAATATGTTGGGAAACCAATCTTAGGCTAAGGATGAAGGGGTTGATTAACATTTTGTTGGGGGTAGCTGACCATGGGTGGAACTTGATTCATAGGAGGTCTTGGGTGGGGAACCAGAGGCAATTGAGGTTTTAGATTCATGATAGAAGTATAATTGGCAAGAGCTTGATTGAAAGCTGGGACCTACCCAGGGTGAGCAGTGTGTCCAAGTGATGGCAAAGGCCCAGATAAGTATTGTCTCAGATCAATGCTAACCTTTACAACCTCTGTGTATGCATCAAGTAGGGTGGTTGGAGGGTTGTTTCTCCACTTCATGAAGGTAGCTGTCGGACCCTATGTGCTCATTGACCTCTCTCTTAACCTTTGTGAACTGAAGGTAAAGCTCATTTGGACTAATAGGAATCCTAAAATTCTATAGAAATGTAGTCTCCAGTTCAGTCCAATTATGAATAGACCCAACAAACAAATGATTATACCAGTAGAATGCATCTTCTCCTAGAGAATAAGGAAAGAGCCTACATGCTACATCCTCATGATTGATTCATTTATCCCTAAGGTAAGTCTGAAAAATCCTAATATGTTCCTCTGCAGTCCTATTGGGGTCATTAACATGGAACCTAGAACAAAAGTGTTTAGGGTTCTTGGGCATAACATTGTAATTATTGAAGGTCAAGGGAGACGGATTGTTGGCAAGGAAAGCCATTGGTGGGGGTGGAGGTAGTAATAGATGGTTTATGGCTTGTTGGGGTTGTTGAATAGGGATGGCTTCTGAATCAGATGAGGATGATGGAGATGATGTAAGTGGTTGGGTGGATGATGATTCTCTCCTTCTACTGGTCCTTCTTGACCTAGTAGGAGCTTGCAACTCTTGAAATTCCTCTTCTCCTAGAGTAGATCTAGTTCTTCTGAATCTTTTAGGAGAAATAGAAAACAAAAATCGATCCAACTTGCTTATTCAGGCCCTCCTTATAGTTCCAATCTGTTGATGGTGCTTTCTGCACAACAACAACTTAGACAAGATACAAGTATCCTATCTCTCTTGAAAGGTAAATCTCTATCAGCAAGCCTCAAGAGATAACCCCAAGGTCTCTAATGTTAGGTCTTGACAATGCATAAAAAACTCAGATAATATGTGAAAATTTTGGTAATCACAACGGGACCTTACTACAAGCAAATACTAGAACTTCAAACTTATCAAATCCTACAATTTGATGATACTTCAAATCCTAAATCTAACCCAAATGATAAAGAAATAGAAAAAGATAATGGTTCAGAGAGATCTCTAAAATTAACTCTAATCCAAAGATTAACAATGAAAATGATAAAATACTTGAAATGAACCAATCCCTCAAAAACTAATTCCTACTTGAGCTAGATAAATCTACAATCTTATAGAAATAGTGCAATCTTCCAAGGCATGAAATATTTTTAGTAAAAATTCTTCCAAAACAATCCTATTGTAATTGAAATGAACAAACATTCACAACTGAACTAAGCACAATGGATACCATAGTCTAGGCTAACATTGCAAAGCAACTAACAATCAACTAGCTGCAAAAGTATGGACTAGAGATTGTTGCAACACTTCAAGTATCAAATCATAAACATCGGTGAATCTTCTAACATCAAATCTAACATATATCAAATAAACTTAAGCAATTTCAAAAGATAGAATCACAAGAACCATGCCAGATAAAATTAACACAAGAAGGACACCAAATCACAATTCCTTTGCTTGCATTAAGTCATATGAAGTAGCAACAATTGCAGTCTTTTGTTACAAAACTTGCTTGAAAATAACCTAAATCCTAACTCCTTGCTCTAATGCTTAATTCACTCCAATGTAAAACTATCTAGCCCTTTCAAATGAGGCAATATCCCTATTTATACATATTACATCTTATGTTGGCGCAAATAGGATTACAAAACAATAGGCCCCAAAAATAAGTTGACCAAGAAGAATTCAAAATGAAGTAAAATGTGCATTAAATGCATGTGTTCCATCTAGGTCGGCCTGGGATCTCCAACATGGTTCAATCCAATGCATGTGAAGGATGAAGAGGAATAATGGGGAAGCACAATTTTGATGAGGCATTGCATTAACTACTCTCCCCTTTTTCCCTATCTCATTCCACTTTATCCTACACCATAAAAAATACCCTCTCCAAGTTGGCTATAGGTGGAATAATTAACACCTTAATTTTCCTCTCAATAGATTTGATGTCAGGTATGTGCAGGATCATGATGGGCCAAAAAGTGGCAATATGATGGGTTTTTGTAGGGTATGTGGCTAATGACTTTTTTTTTACCCAAAATTGATGAAATGAAAAGGGTTTTTAAAGGAAATTATTAGCTTTCCACCAATATAAATTATGCTTTAATTTGAATTTAATAAATAATTATTATTTATTTTCTCTTTTAATTACAACTAAAGTCCTAATTGATAGGTTGATTGAAAAAATATATAGCTTTCAAATGGTATCACATTTTTTTAATCCAAAACATGCATCACATTCTATGCTTCACATAATATAAAAAAAAAAAAAAAATTCATAAAGTTTTGACCAAGTTAAGGTGGTTAGACATGCAAAAAACATTTATTTTTTAAAAGTTGTAATAAAAAATTTATAATTAATTATTTACTTGTTAAAAAATTACAAAAAAATTATGCATCACATCGGGACATGAGTCTTATACTTATATCTAAAATCTTATAAAAAATATTATCATTTTATTCTTGTTAGGGTGGTCAGACAAACACCTACTTCTTACTTTTTCATTGAAATTTAAGTACTACTATATTGAAATTTCAAATTTTTACCAAATAGATTTTTTTTAAAAATAAACCTACTAGTTTAGAAACTAAATTCAATTTACTACAAATTCTATTCTCACATTTTTGAAATAATATAGATAACTTATTCAAATTTTTACGTCAAGTTGCCTAACTCTGATTTTTCTAACTTTTTTTCCACTTAAGGGCTTGTTTTTTCAATGATGATCCTGCACATAACCTGTCCTTCCTTGATTGCTTAATGACCTTAGCCCAATCCACCTTCATGGTTTGATACTTATCCATCACTCCAATGTATGTGGTTACATCATCTAACTAGTGTTCGATAATTGGGTCCTCATTAACTAGAGAATATACATCATGCCACCACTTTCTTAGTTGCTCCAAGTTCAAATGTTTTGGTGCAAACCTTTTTCTTCCTGTCATAACTTTGAAGAAGCAAATGCACTTGTTGTAGATTTTAGTTAGGGTATCCTCAATTTTTTTTCCTTGCTTATACACTTTCTTCAAAACCCTTTGCCTTATTTGCAAAGCTTCATGCCATTCCCAAGGTTTTGTAGCTTTGGAAGAAGGAAGAATTCCATCGCTTAACAACTTGTCTTCAATATATTCCATGATGGTCTTGGTTTTCTGCAACAAGAGATCAACGTCCTCCTTATCTTGAGCTAATAAATTCTTCAACCACTCTATTGATCTTATAGCATCTCCACCAGTTGATAGTATATCTTTAATGGAATTATCTCCTTTGGCTTCCACTTAGTGCAATCAGTTCAGTGTGGCATGTGTAGTGTTCTTCATCTTCTCTAACTTAGTTATTGTCTCATGTGGTAGAAAAAATGCAGCAGATGATGAGGAGCTGATTTGGCTGATAGATTGCAAGGGTTTCACCAAATCCTACAAATATATCTTCAGTTTTTCATTCTCCTCCAAATCTTGCTTAGATTGCACCTCTTTCTTCAATTTTCTCAAAATATCAGCACTAGAGCCTTCAAATTCTTCAACCTCCTACATCATGGAGGTGGGTCCCAAGCTGATAGTTTGCACACTTTAATCTATGCCAGTCACTTCATCCTTATTCTTATCTGATACAAGGGTGGCAATGTGAATCACCTTGTTATTGTCTTCATCTCTCTCAATCCTGGAAATAACCCTGGCTTTCTTCTTTTCTTTTCCCTTTCCTATGTTTTCCAGTAGTTCATCCGAGTTGGGAGGAATATCATCCACCATAATTTGTTTACTCTTTAATTCCTTTTCCAGCCAAGTAGGAATAGTGGAATCTGACTGCACATTATCTTGTCCAATCACATCCTATTGCCCTTTAGAGGAATCCATATTTAGATTTTTGTCATTAGGAATTTCTTCAATTTTATCTTCACTTCCCTTTCCTGGATTCTTATCCTCTCCCTCATCATCATCTTCTTCTTCATGCATTGGTGAAGGGGTCTTGATTGGAAATTCCTCTCTCTATGGAGGTCTATCTTCTTCATTGTCTGCAGATGAATCCTCATAAGTCACCAAAGGGGACTGCAATATATTTTCTATCTCTACCTTTGTACTGTAGAGTTCACCTTCTCAAAATTCTTCTTCTCCTTGATCTTGGTGAGCCTCTCTGCATCTTTAGATTGATCTAATGCATCATGATATTTATGAAAATGAGGGGAATCATCATGTTGTTCTATGGCAGAGGCAGCTAAGGGGGTGTCTTTCTTTGGTGCAATGTCCTTGGGAGAAGGAGTTCTTGACCTCCTTGTGTATACTTGAGTCTTCTCCCCTAAACTCTCCACATTCACTACTGGTGGACTTGTCTCATCTTCTACCTTGGAAGATTCATATTTCTTCTTTCAAGTTTGAGTTACCCTTCTCCTTTTTAGCTCAAGAGTACTATCTTTCTCTTCTTCCTCATTAGATTTTTCTTTTGTAGACTTCTTTGTTCTTGGAATATGCTTCCTCTTTTTAGAATTTGGTTTCCTTTGTTTTCCCCCTTCTTTTTCTTGAGAACCCTTGATCTTTATTTTAAAAGGGGAATTCTCCTTAGCTTTACCTTTAAAAACCTACTTACTTGGTTCCTCAGTAGTGGAATGAGATTCTAAGTACCCCATTAGATCATTGGTGCATTATACACCTTCGCTCTCTAACTCCCAATTCTTATGTTTGAGCCATAACTTGGTGTACTTGATTACTCGAGTCATTCTCTGCTCTAATTCTGTCATCTCTTCCTCTAGTGAGTTTATCTTTCCTATCAGTTTTTCTTTCATAGGCTCATAGTCATGACTCTAAATCAAATCTCCATCATCTTTAATCTAGTCAGGAATGGCCTTTATGTTGTATAGTTGAACCAAGTTCGTGGGCAACTTGGAGAACTTTCTGCTTACTTCAAATTCACAATTTTTGTTTGCCCAATAATCTTCTACATCATCATTATGGCTATATTCCTTGCTAGCATTTCTTTGTGCCTCACCATTCCTATCAAATTTGGATCTTTTAGAATGGAAAGAGAGACCCAAAGTGCTCATTTTCTCCTCAGACGCATGAGTTGAATTAATAGAGGGGAAAGCTTCATGACTACCTACCCTCAAAGGAAAATCACCACCAAAGCCAGTCTTATGTTTTTCATTATTAGCAATTGCATCAAAATAATAGATCAATCTTGTGACTTTTAGAAGTATGATGTGATCTATCAGATATCTTGGGAGTTTGTATGGGGCCCTCTAGAAATCATCTATTCTGATGTACGAGAAAGTAGGGAACTAGATAAACCAAGCTCCAAACCTCTTGATTAGCTCCATGGAATTTACTGAGATCTAGACATGGTCTGCACCCTATAATAACCTGGTGATGTACATGGTAAATGCATCATTCACCCTCCTATAACTTGTGCTACCCAAGTGTAATTGTGGGTACACCTCATAAATCACATCTTTCCCAAACATGCCTCTTGTGCTTAGCCCCTTGTATGGATGGAACCTTGCAAGTGCATAGACCAAGTAAGAGATCATTGTGAAGGTCTTTGTTTGTAGCACATTGCACATTTGTTCATGTATCATTGCACTTATAATTCCTGCCCAATGGTAGTCAATATTCTACTCCATCCTCACAATGACATGGAACATCCAATTTTCAAATACCCTTGCACTTTTTAATCCTACCACTCTACTGAGGAGTGTGATAGCATCATAGTATTACCTTTTGAATTTTGCTCTGAATAGTTGCTTGGGTAGCTTGGAGAAGTGAGACTTGGGTTTCTCTAGGCAGGAATTGATGACTTCTTGTGATTTGATGATGTCTTCATCATAATACTTCTCCGCTATGTCCATATCAAAACCCACCACATGAGACCTATCAGGCCTATCAAAGGTCTAGGCTATAGACACAGGGTTAAGATATGCCACTATTCTCCCTTGAGGACCAACTATCCTTTGTGTGACCCTGTCATAATGTCTAGAACATTCTAGCACCAACTTATATCATTGAACTATAGGAGGGAATCCAACCACATGAGCCAATCTTGACTCCAATATCCTTCTAGCCAACAGGGGAAGGTTCTGTGTTGCCATTCTAGCCTTGAATTCTTCATAGTCCCATTTTCCTACATTGGTATCCATAATCTCAGATTAGATGGAAGTCAACTTGATTTCAGGGATCCTACTCCTTATATCCATTTTGATCCTCTCTTCCTCGAAGATAGTAGACCCTTCAACACTTAGATCTATTTTCTTTTCCTTGCTCTTCCTGACTACTGTCTTACTTGATTAAGCCTGCATTAATCAGAAAAAAACCCAATAAATGCTTTTATAATAATAGAATCAAGGTTAGTCAACAACATATTCATCATTAAATTATCTCAAAATCATGACAAAAATCCCTCAAATCAATCATAAAACAAAATCATTTTAAATCTGAGATTTTGAGAAATATAGGGAAAACCGACTAGAGAGGAATTTTGAGAAATTCCATGCTAAGTAGATTTTAATGATAAAACATGATTATCCAAAATTGATCATCACAAAATAAAGGAAAAGTATATAACACACTTTTAAATAATTCAAATCAAGCATGAGATGTTAAACCCATAACATTGCATTCATTAACTTTCAAATCCTCCATACTGTGACACCATTTCGGGAAAATCCACTCAGGAAGGAAATTCACAAGGTATGTAGAATTCCAAGCTTTTGCACACATCTAGGAAAACAAGGAGGTGCAAGAAAAATTGTGAAATTATGAGGGTATGGGAATTTCGTGAAGGTCTTGAAATCCTGAAAACTACCACTTCTCACAATTTCACCCAAAATAATCAATCGATCAAAAATCTGAGGTCCCTAGGCTCGAATCTAATTTATTTTGAGTCTCTTATTAGTTGTCCATTGGTTCTCAACATTCCTAGAGGAAAATTTGGTGAATATTGGTGATGCGCTAAATTTAACCATCGATTTTATAAGCTCAAAATAAAAAATTCTCCATTAACACGGGGGAGTTAGCTCAGATTTAGATTGCTCAGCTTATTAAACATAGAAATGGGTCACTTGAAATAGGCCTAAGTGAGTTCACCTGAATGGGACTGAAATCAGACGTTTACACCTCACTCATGGCTGACAATTAGTCAAGCTCGAAAACCCTAAAATCAAATCAAGCTAATGTAACCATACATGTTGGGTCAAGTTCGAAGATGAAGTTGGAACTGTCAAACTTAAAAGGATTAACTAAGGGGTGCATCTTCTAGACCTCCAGAGATTATGAAAATTCTTGCACAACCCTAGCTTTAAAATGGTCAACGCCAAGCATGTAAAATCCAAAATCCATGCATACTCAAGATGCCAAAGAATCATTCACATCCAACATTCGAAAGTAGAGAAACGAATACATACCATTGATGAGATGAATGCAATTATTCAATGACTACTAAACAAATTTGGCATCCTAGTAAATAGAAGCAACAATGATCACGCCCATGAAATTCACCACCAAACTCACAAATGCAAAAGTCCAAACATCAAATGAAACCCAACACTCAAGATCAGACCTCCTAGATCAACATAAAAAAAATGATAAAATCTCAATAGCACAAGAATCCCCCAAAATTGACTAAATACATGTCATAGAAATTATACAATCAAGCATTACTGCCATTGACAAGACAACCCAAAACGAAACTCAGGAATTCGACAGGGTGTAGGAATTTCAGAGAAATCTAGTCGACATAGAATTCCACAAAGGAACAGAATCCCTAGATCACAGTGTAAGTTCTTCCTCGTCAGGTTTTCAAGGAAACCGGGGAATTCAACCATAGGAGGAAAATCCCAAAATCAAAGGAAAACCCAACAATGGCTAAAAACTTAAGATTTTCAACAAGTAACATAAAGGGATCATCAGTGCAAGCAAGATAAACATTCAAGCACATGTTGAAGCAAGAAAGTCCTCAGAACCAAAGGGCCAAAGCACCAAAAATCAGAGCAAAAAAAGGTGGTCCCTACTTTCAATGGGGCGTGTGTGCGAAAACTGCACAACACAGAGTTAAAGAGGAAGGAGACTCCTATAATTTTATGAGCATGTTTGATAGGATATATAAGTACATTGAGCTCTCAAGAGTAAGGGGAATAGAATGGCTTCCATTGACCTACCACCCTAATATCTTACTTCACCTAATTCCACATTGGATTGGATGGATTACAGATGAAGATAGGGATGCAAAATTGAGCAAGATGAATAGGATTGTGTGCTACAAAGGTGTCTACCTCAAATATTGGTAGGGAGTCAATACAATCATGGATCTCAGGTAGATTACTTTGTTTTATAATCTTCTTCCCTAGGTGATCTAGTTTGATATTTTTGTTTGAGGACAAGAAAAATGAAAAGTTGGGCAGAATGATGAGTGTGGTTATTAACATCTTTTTTATTTATTTTTATATAATTTTAGGACACTCTACTTATGTTTTTGAAGTATCTATCATAAAATATCTCCATAGTTTGTTATCCTATTATGCATACCTTTCCACCTTGAACCCATTTTGTGAAAATGAAATATGGTGAATTATTTGTATAATTGCATGGATTAAATATGAATATATATGTATGTGAATGGATGCTATGATTTATTATGTTAGTTAGCTATATATATGTGTTGGATGGGCTAACTCTTTTGTAGTTTAACACACGATGGCAAGGAAGGAGTATTTATAGCAAGTACCAAGTTGCAAAGCAAGGGATTAATGAGTTTGAACTAATCAAGTGAAGGGACTATGGAGTTGAACATGGTCATTATAGAAGAATAAATGTTGGAAGATGTTTGTTCTTAAATATTGGAAAATTATCCATGTGTTTCACAAGCAAGTTATCTTTATTTGAATAGGTCTCTTTTCTAGTTAGTTAGAAGAATAAGTCAAATCATTATTTCACCTCCTCATATCTTGGAGTGAGATTTATGATTGTTGTTAGTTAGTTAGTTGGAAGTTTGAATAAGACTCTCCCCATTTTGTATAAATTTGGGGGATGAGCTCATAGATTGGTTAGTTTATTTTTTTACAAACTTTCAGTAGTTAGTAGTTTTTCAGTTGATCAAGGATATGTTATAATGAAGTTATGGAATAAAATCTGAAGAAAGATCATGCCTAATATCTAGTGTTGTATAATGAATGGTGTTGTATGACTTATGGATGTATGAGAATCTGAATTAGATTTTGTTTTTAGTTAAGTGAAGCAATCTTCTAATTTGGCCACTCAGATACTATTTGTGTGAACCTCAATCCAAATACATGCAAAAAAATGAGAAAAAACACATTAAGTTAGAGATTGCAAGAAAGAACAAGGATTCCCCATGAAATCCATTCAACAAGACTCAAATTAGTAAAAAACAATGAAAAACACAATGAACTAAAAAAATGAAGATTGAATCCTAATTAAGCAAGCAAACTATTGATCCCATTGGGGAATTGGTGCCAATTTGATGTGAAAATTGGTCCTTTCCCAATTCCTATGATGCAAGATCAATATGTTGAAGATATGTTGATGAGTGATCCACTTTGTTGATGAAGGATGAATGCTTCCAAGCTAAAAACCTGCATAACCTTGCTATGATTCAATGATATTTGATGGAAACGGCTAAATATTTTAGCATAATAACTTTGCATAATTTATGGATGATCAAATGAGGATATGAGCTCTTTATTTATAGAATTCCAAGATGGATGAATGTCCAAATTTGAGCAATGTGGGACTAACATTCATCCAATGGCAAGATGCCACTTGTCAATCTATGAGTGGATGGAGGATGTGCAAGTTCTGAGGATTGTACCAATAAACGCATATTTTTGAATTTCAAATTTGTTAAAATGACTTGCAAGAGGGAAGCGAAAATGCAATATATGTCACTTGGATCAATGAAAATGACATGTAAGATGGAGTTATTGCCTTGTTGGATGTACATGTCCACTTGGAATTTTTGAATTCAATCTTGGAAAATATTCCAAAAGATGCCTTGTGAGGAAAATAAAGATTTAATAAATGAATTAAATCTATTTTCATGTGCAACTTGCAAAATCTATAGGATGGGACATGACAAGAAATTAAATTAATCAAGGGTTAATTAATTTAATGAGAGATTAGATGATGTGACCTATTTGACTCAAATTTATGGATTTATTTAAATCAAATAAGAGATGAATATGATAAGAGAATAATTAAATAAGGATTTTCATTTACTTAGTTAAAAGAGATGGTGTTAGATTAAATCAAATAAGGTTTTAATTTATTTCATTTAATAGATAGATTTAGAGATTTAATTAAACAAAATTAACTATTTAATTAAATAGGGATAATTAGATCAGATTGATTGATTTAATTAACAAAAGAGAGTGACTTAATTAGATAAAATGATTTATTTAATTAAGGGAAGGAAATCGATGAATTTAATCAGATAGGGGAATTTGATTAAATGGCTAGACTGAGGGATGATTCATGATGAAATGATGTTAGTAGGTCAGGATCAGATGCACAATGTCAATCGGTATATTTTACGTGTTTACATTTTACCCCTCTTTGAAGCAAAGTACTTGTTGCATTGGTTCAAAGAATAAATGATCTCAATCCAAGCCAAAAAATTTTGTTATTCAAAAATATTGCGCCACTACTGCCTGACGAGAGAAAACATGCCATTATATTGCCCCCTCGAGAGATTGGACAAAAATTTAAATTTTTGGGTGATCTCGCAAAAAAAGAGGAGAAAGTGCCTGAGAGGCCGAAAAAAGCTCCACGAGGTTAAAAATGTGTCTAAATGCAATAAAATGATGTAAAACAGGCCTCAACTAGACAAAAATAGCTTCAAGGGTCCAAAACCCTAGCAAGACAGCCAATCAAGGTGGAAAAACCCTATTTTTCAAGCTTAAGAGGAGCCCAATGGGTCACTTTCAAGTCATTTTCACACATCTATTAGCAACCTTGAGATTTGAGCTCTGAACTCCTGATGATATGGTGCAACGACAACTTCTATATATTTCTGATCAAGTTTAGACGTACCTTAGGCCACCTAGCATCGGGGCACTGGTAAGTGACGCTTACTTGAGCTTCATTTTTCATTTTTTGCCTTCATTTAATGCTTTCAAAGTTGTTCTTTATGTAGTGGCATTATATAGCACTACTCAGAAATCAAATTGCACCACATGGTGTCAAATAGCATCATGGCGGTGCAGTTTAGAGTTTGAACATATAATCCAAACTGCGACACTGAGCTCAGGGCTGGCAAGGTGGTTTCGAAACTACGATGCAGCGGTCCTATATTTGCTCAAAGTGCACCAATAGAAGGAAAAGTGCACCGCAATAGTGCCATTTTGGTATTTTATGCCCTAGCATCAGAGTTTGATTAGAAATCAAATTGTGACGCCTTCACGGATTGCACCACTGGAGAGGTTTTTTGAATGCCCGACGAAGAATTTTTCAAAAATTTTAACATGGTGACCTTCCTTGATGCAGGACGCGGCAAGGGAGCTCTACTCTCTAGAGCACAGGTCACGGGACCTATTCAGCTATTTGCAAGACCTGAGTGATAGGGATTAGGATCGATTCTAGGTTGTGGGGTTATGGTATATCGCCTATGTAGTGCCCATTCGTACTCACTTAGGGATGTTGTCAGCGCTAGCTGAGAGATGGAACAACAAGACCTTTTCATTTCATCTTCCCACTTGCGAGGCCACCATCACCCTAAAGGATGTTTGGCATATTTTGAGATTGTCGATTCATGGTCGGTGAGTGATTTTTGACATAGACGAGGGGTGCAATACTTGCCACAAATTCCTCACCACAGAGGACATCATTTTTTGTGAGGGGCAAATTGAGCTCGAGCAACACAGGATCCCAACACCTCCCTTCTACTTAGTTGTTGCAGTGGTCATTTCGAGTCTCATTGCCCTTGACAGAAGAGGTAAATACCTCAATCCCGACTGGGGATATTGCTAGGAGCATATGGTTCAAGATGGGAAAGTCCATTTTTCTTGGGGGCCAGTGCTTCTAGCTTCTTTATACAAAGATCTGCACGAGTACGTGTACATGGATGGAAAAGCACTCATAGCATGGGTGACCCTTCTTCATGTTTTGGCATGGGAGCACATTGTTGTTCTATGTCCACATGTTGTTTCAGTTTCAATGGTGCCAGGCGATCCCCTCATGTGGTGTTACAGAGGTGGTGTGTCCTTCACACACACAGGTGAATACATGATCCCTTATTGGAGGAGGGTCCTTGACAAGATGTAGGTGTTCACATGGCAACCATACCTTGGTCGGCCTAGATGGGCCGATGATGCTGGCAGTTGTTCTTTGCCCACTAGGACCGCTATATGTAGGGGCGGGAGCACACAATGATCAAGAGGTACTTTCCCGGGTGCATGCAACATCAGTTCGGTGAGCCCTAGGATCACCCTAATGATGACTATGTAGCCATCTTCACCCGCACCATGACACAAGTTTCATGGGGGTAGTACATTCCTACCTTGGAGGATGTCGATAGTTTTAGATAGTTGGTGGTTCAGCCATGGGCCTATGATCAGGGGCTTGCAGATCCAAGTATGACACAGGAATACAGGGATTGGTTCTGGCCTCCCCTATGATTGACTATTCCAGGAGCAGTCCTAGGATCAGTGGGGAGTGAGAGGTAGAGGGGGAGGACAAGGACAGAGGGGTGATGCTCGATAGGAGTAGTCAATTTTCCTCCAGTTCAGCCAAAGCAGGGAGATGTATCGATGTCGAATTAGTAGCAGGTGCCACCAGGTGTACCACCATGGTTTGAGGATCAACCTTAGGTGCAGCTTCAGGTACAACCATGAGCACAGCTAGTAGGGTAGGTGGATCCTTGAGATGTGTTGATTGCGTAGCTACAGGCCCAAGTGCAGACTATGATAGGAGAGAGGGATCAGGCTCGAGCTGAGAGAGAGCAGATGAGGGTTGAGATAGATTAGGCCATTCAGCAGAGGCAAACTACAAAGTTACAAGTAGCCACAGAGCTAGGTTGGAGATAGTAGTTAGAGAGTATGGCAGCCTCCTCTTCTCAGGGTACAGTGTCTGTTCAGTCTTATAGGGATGTTTTCCGAGAGGCTAAGTACTATCAGAGGCATTATCATGAGGCCATACCCAAAGGAGGATGGGTCCTAGAGTGCTCACAATAGACTAGCTATAGACGAGCAGAGGGTCACAGTGATAGAGGCGAGGGAAGCATACATGGGGATAGACCTTGATCGAGATGATATGATGCTTTTTGTGCTTTAATGGCTCCTTTTTGATAGCCCGATGGGCTCTTTTGTACTGATTGACACACATGTATAGTGATTTGATTTATTTGTACTATGACAGTTACATTATTGATGATGATATATATATGAGCCGATGATGATTTTGATGTGATGTGATACAATGTGTACCTTTTATTTATGCATGGATGAATGATTCTACTTCCATATGCTATGTAATGATGTTTATGATGTTATATGATGTATGCATTATGTAATGATTATGACTAACAAATCTATATTATGTTAACCTATGATATGCAAATGTATTTATGTGATGTGCAATGATGTTGTCTATACGATGATCTATTTATGTTGATGCAAATGATAATATGATATGTGATATGGATTGTAATATGCAAAATGGTATGGTGTATATGTGAAATGTTATGTGAATTATGCTTATATATGAACGAATTATGGATGGATGTATGCTTTGCATGTAATGAATTGTTTTCTATTTATGCTTATGTGAAATGATTTATCCAATGAATGATTTATGATGCTATTTATGAGATGAAATGGATGATGTAATGAGAATGTGATGATCATGATATGATTCAAATGAGATGGTTTTTTAAGATGCTTAGAATAACAAATATTATTATCCTAAACATATTAAATGATTATGTAATGTATGTGATGCATTTAATATGATGCAATGATATGTTAATGCAAGGTGGTATGATGTGTAATGTAATATGAACGTAATGTGTGCAATGGATTATCTTATAATGCTTATGTGCCTATTATGTATGATTATGTAGTAGGTGGTAATGTGAAATGGTTATGAAATGCAAATGAATGTTATGTGATTATTTATATGATAAATGCAATGTTATGCAATGTAATGGATGAAATGGGATGAAATGGGATGAAATGGATGCACCTATCGATGAAGAATGCTTATAATAACATGTTTATATGATGATGGAAATGCAATGCATATGTTTCCTATGTGATATGTTGATTCCATATGCCAATGATTTGTGGATGCAGGATCGATGATGATGATGATGATGTGCAACTATCATAGTACCTTGTTAGTGCGATGAGCAAGAAGAGAATAATTCATTTCAACAAGACACAAGATGATAAAAATGAAAATGATGATGATTACTTGCCGAGGAATTGGGATTTTCAAAGGGCCAATTTTCTTATGTTTGATAACACACGTGGTACGATGCATCAAGGTATAGAAAACCAGGATGGCATTGTACCTAGTGTGATGGACTTTGACTTGACAAGCAGATAGGAGTATCCTTGTTCACTTGGCATACAAAAACCTTGCTAGGATGCACTTTAGAAGTTTCAAACACCTCGGACCAAAACACGAAAAGGTAAACCTATCAATGCAATAGTCAACAAGTTGTCCAAAACCTCCTCCATACATACCTATCAAAGCAAGTATTCTTCAAGGTCATATTACAAGAACATCCAACAAGCATAGCAGACAAAAGATAATGATTGCTGCCCCATTCCTATTTCTCTAAATCCTTTGTTGGGATATCATCAAGAAGTCCTCAGAATGAGTGAAATAAGATAAGTGAAAAGATAAAGACAAAGCAAACAAACAAGTTGATGTTCTTCAATACCGCTAACCAAAAGGGAATGTGTTTTTAAGGATAAGAACCGAAACTATTGCCAAAAGGTAATGCCCATTACAGGAAGGATTCATCCTAGGACATGTTAGTGGATGGCGGCACATCATTTCATTTATCCAAAATGTTCTTTCAAATGATTGATATGGGACTAAATTGGATGATGATTTATCAACACAAAGAGTTGACCAACTTGTTTACGTACTGACTTAGACCTGAGACTTGACGATTTTGAGTTTTCACTGTTGACCTGCTAGACTTGTTTCTGACTGTTTTACCAAAGATTAAGGATGACTCTTGTTTATTATGAGTGATGTTATTGTGGGTGCAAGCGAGATGAGATGGATGGATTTTTTCAAATATTTGGTTGTTTTTTATCCTTTTGAGATGTTTTGAGACTGTTTTTGGTATTTTCATGATTTTCAAGTGTTTTGATTTTTGATTTTCTAATGTTTTGGGGTTTTCCAAGATTTTGACCAAGAGACTAACCTAAAGACCTATCCTAGGGGCCTCGGGGGCTGATCAACAGATTAGCCTTGCCTACGTTATACACGCAGAGACCACGTAGTTCGATTGATGACTTGACCAATTTACATATGCTGATATACATGATGACATGTCAGTTTATTATGACAGACTCCTATAGGACTAACCTACATGTCTCGAGGGATGATCAAAGATAAACCTTGCCTACGTTCAAGCTTAGAGATGATGTAGTTTGACAAGACGACTCTTTTTTTGAATTTTTTGAATGACTTTTTGACATGTTTTGGGATTTTATGATGTTTTGATGTTTTTGGATTTTCTAATTTTCTAATGTTTCTAGATTTTTTGATTTTTTGATTTTAAGGATATACACAAATCCAATCCAATGAGAACATGCCCCCAACATGATGCAATAGACTACTCCAATAAAAGTAGGAAAAACTAACCTTGAGGATGGGCTGAGTAGTACTAGGAGGGATCATGATATGAAAATAGGAAAAACTGACCTTGAGGATGGGCTGAGTAGTACTAGGAGGGATCATGATATGAAAACAGGACCAAGCTATGGTGTGGATGCAGGTGGATGAGTGACGGATACAGATCTGACTGCGATGGATGATGGAAACATGATGGATGGATGATGCAGAACAAGCCATAAAGATCTTGGTGGATGGAAATTGCTTATTTACACAAGGTGCCTGTTTGCCAAGTTTTCACCAAGGTACTTGCCCAAAGTGCCACTAAAGTGGTTTTCACTAGAGGACGATTTTTCTCTTTACTATTTTCAATCCTTTTTCTGATTTTTTTTTGGATCTTCTATTTTTTTGTATTTTTTTGTTAATACCAAGACGCCTATTTGCCAGGTTTTCACCGAGGTAACCATTTTTTCAAGATATTTTCTAATTGTTTGGATTTTTGGTTCTATACCTTGAAAGATTTAGGCATAAAACTTTTTGAGGTGAGATCTATTCATGGGATCTTACAAAGGTTCCCCTTCAGGTGATGATAATTGATATGCCCTTGAATTGTAACTTGCTATGATAATGAATGGTCCCAACCAATTAGGTTCAAATTTTCCTTTGTTGCTTGGGTTTGGGACATTATTATGATTCTCTTTTAATACCATTTCTCCAACTTGGAATGTCCTACTACTGATTTTGTTATTGTAGCTCCATTTGAGTCTATTCTAATAGGCTTGTAAATGATTCAAAACATCTATATGTCACTCATCCAATAGCTCTAGCTCATTCAATCTTGACACTCGGTACTCTTCATCTGTGATGAGGTTCTGGAGTGATATCCTGAGTGATGGGATCTCAATCTCAATGGGAAGTACTACTTTTGATCTTTAGATCAGGGAGAAAGGGGTGGCACCAATGGGTGTGCGGATGTTGGTTCGATAGGCCTAGAGGGTGGGATTGAGCTGTAGATGCCAGTCACGACCTGTGTCATTGACTGTTTTCTTGAGGATTTTCAGAATGGTCTTATTTGTAGCTTCTGCTTGGCCATTTCCTTGGGGATAGTATGGGGTGGAGAAGCGAAGTTGGATTTTGAATTTTTTGCATAAATCATGAACCTCCTAATTCTTATATGCTGTCCCATTATCTGAGATAATAGCTTGTGGAACACCATATCAACAAATGTGATAGTTTAGGATGAACTTCAAAATCTACTTTCTAGCTATATATGTCATGGGTATGGCCTCCACCCACTTAGTAAAATACTTTGTTGTGATTATGATGAATTTGTGGCCGTTAGATGAAGTAGGCATGATTTTTCCAATGAAATCAAGTCCCCACTATGAAAAGGGCCATGGTGTGACAATAGGATGAAGCTCTTGAGCTAGAGCATGGATGAGATCCCCATGCTGCTAACATTGTAGACACTTTCAAGCATAATCATGTGTTTCTCTTTCCATTGTGGGCCAATAATACCCCATCCTTAGTAGTTTCTTGGCTATGGTCATTCCACTTGAGTGTGAACCACAAATACCATTATGTACTTTAGTTAGAGAGGTTAATTCCTCCTTAGTGTTTAAGTAACACAATAGGGTTCCTTCTATGCTTCTACGATATAGGGTATCTCCTAGGATGACAAATCTAGATGCTATTTTTACAAAGGTTCTTTTTTATGTTTGAGGGTAGGTCGGCGGGTATGACTCCTATATGAAGGTATGTGTAAATTTTGTGATAACAAGGATCATCGGGACCAATGATTTCACACACATATTCTGATTCTGGTACCTCAAATGTAGGCATGAGAAGCTATTCAATCAGGAATTCATATTTTGGAACATTGTGGGGGATGTCGAGCAAGGATCTAATTGTTGCCATGGCCTCTGCTACTCTGTTGTTGGTTCTAGGAATCTACTCAAATGTAATTTCAATGAAGGATTCTTTGAGGGTCTCCACCAATTTCTTGTATGGGAGCTTGTCGTCCTTGCTCTAGTATTCATCATTCACTTGATTTATTATCAATTGGGAGTCTCTGTATACTTTGAGAGCTATAATGTTCCACTATACTGCTATTCTAAGACCTATGGTTAAAGCCTCATATTTTGCAATGTTATTGGGGGAAATGCTAGTTTATAGGACCTTGGTATGCAATACCCTTGTGGGGTGATGAAGAAGACACCAGCTCCTGATCCATGCTGCGTGTATAAGCCATCAAAATATAGTTTCCAGTGGTCAGCTATGTTGAGATTGAAAATAGATTCATTTGGAAAATCTAAGACAAGAGGATTCTCTGAATAGATTGGTGCTTCTGCAAGTTGATCTGCGATGAATTGGCCTTTGTTTACTTTCTGCTTCACATATTCAATGTCGTATTCTAATAGTATCATCACCCATTTGGCCATTCTTCCTATGAGCATTGCCTTTGATAGTAGATACTTGAGAGGGTCAATTTTAGCAATGAGTTTTATTTTATTTGCCAACATGTAATGTCTGAATTTCTATGATGCAAACACTACTACAAGGTATGCTTTCTTGATGAATGAATAGTTTAGCTCATGCCCAACCATTGTTCTATTGATGTAATAGATAGCCCTTTTCGTTCCCTTTTCGTCATGCTAAGCTAAGAGAGCTCCAAGGGATTTTGTTGTTGCTAACACGTATAGAATCAATGGCTTTCTTGGGATTGGTGGCATTAAGACTGGTGGTGTTAGTAGATATTCTTTGATTTTGTTGAATTCCTCTTCACACTTGTTATCCCATTTGTACACTACTCCCTTGTGGAGTAGGTGAGAATATGGGTTTTGTTTGTCCTCCAACTGTGCTATGAATATTTGAATGGATTGGAGTTTGCCTTGGAGACCCCTCATTTTCTTTAATGTTTTTGGTGCCTCCATTTCAAGGATTGATTTTACCTTTGTTGGATCTACCTCGATACCTCTCATTGACATTATATATCCTAGCAATTTTCCTGATTGTACACTGAAGACACACTTCTTTGGGTTTCGTAGACATCAAAAATATATAGATTGATATCACACACTCGATCCTGATCTACTAACATCACCTCATCCTGAATTATCCCTCTATCTAACCATTTAATCAAATAGCCTTATTTGATTAAAGTCATCATAATTCTCCTTTTAATTAAATAAATCCCTCGATTTAATTAAATCATTTTCTCTATGTAATTAGCTAGGTCATTTCATCTTCCTATCTTTATTTAATTAAATAATCCATATTATTTGATTAAATCTCCAAAGTTCATCTAATTAAATTAAATAAATAAAACATTTATCTAATTTAATTGAACATCACCCCCTTTGGTTAAATAAATCAAAATATTTATTTAACTAGGTCTTAATCATTTTCATCTCTTTTTGATTTATTTCAACCCACAAATCTAAATCAAATGGTCAAATAAGCTAATCTCCTTTAAATTAATCAAATCCTGATTAATCTTAATCTTAATCCATCAAATCCTCTAGATTTTGGAACTTGCACATGAAAATCAAATTATTTTTTTTATAAATCATCTATTTTCATTCAAAAAGGTATCAAGGATGGAATATTCTTCAAATTTGAAATCTCTCCCCAAAAGGACTTGTCCCTTCCAACAAAGCATTTAAAATCTCTTACATGTCCTTTTCTTGAGCCATGTGCATTTGCTTCACCTTTCACCTCATCCTTCAAGCCATATTTTGAATTTGAATCTCCCCCCTCTTTGCACAATCTTCAAAACTTGCACATCCTCCATCCATTTACATGTTGACAAGTGGCACCTTGCTATTTGTTGATTCTTAGTCCCATATTGATCCATTTTGGGAATTCTTTCATCTTAGCATTCTATAAATAAGAGGCTAATCTCCTCATTTGATCATCCACAATTTGATTAAACTTACTATACTCAAATTTAGAGCAATCTTCATCCATCTTATTAAGTTCAATAGCTAGGTTATGCAGATTTTATCTTGGGAGCATTCATCAATCTTCATCAAAGTGGATCATCATTTATCAACATTCATCAAGCTTGCATCATTGGAGTTGGGAAAGGGCCAATTTTCACATCAAATTGGCACCAATTCCCCCATGGGATCAAGAGTTTGCATTGCTTTCAATAGGATTTGATTTACTTTCTTGTTCTTTCATTATTTTCTTCTTTTCATTCCTATTTTGAGTTTTTCTAATGGATTTCATGGGGAATCCTTGTTCTTACTTGCATTTGATGTCCTAATGTATTCATTTGTTGTGTTTTGCAGGTATTTGGATTATGGTTCTTTAGGTTTAATCTGACCTTGTACTCCTCTAGCCTATCAAAGATGGCACTTAGGGTTGCTATGTGATCTTTTCTCTTTTTAGACTTGGCTAGAATATCATCGACATAATGTTCGACTGTCTTATGAATCATGTCATGGAATATCAATTTCATGGCCCTTTGATATGTTGTTCTTCCATTCTTTAAGCCGAATGGCATCATGTTCCAACAGTAAGTCCCCCATGGACAAGTGAAAGTTGTTTTATGTTGGTCCTCTTTAGCTATCATGATTTGATTGTACCCTAAGAATCCATCCATTAGTGACAACATTTCATGTCTAGCTATCATATCAATGATCATATCAATGTTAAGAAGTGGGAAGTCATCTTTTGGACATGCCTTATTCAAGTCTTTGAAGTCTATGCAGATTCTAATGTTCCCATCGGGTTTTGAAATAGGTACCAAGTTTGAAACCCATTCTGGATAATCTATCGGTCAGATGAATCCTGCATCTAATAGATTTTTAAGCTCCATTTTGAATAATAAGGCAGTTTGAGGGTCCATTTTTTGAAGCTTTTGTTTAATAGGCTTTTCTTCTAGATATATTGCTAAGTGGTGAACCACAATGTCTAGATTGAGTCTTGGCATGTCAGCATAAATCCATGTGATGTTTATTTGTCTTTCTCTTAGGAAGGCTGCTAAGAGCTCTTTCTCTTTTGATAGTAGTGATTTTGCATAGAATGTGATGTGCACGGTTGCCTCTATTCCTAGGTTGACTAGATTGCATTTTTCTGCCAAGACTGCTAATTTTTCTTGATGAAGAGCTCTTAAAGGAAGATTGAATCCCCCATCCTTGGGCACCTCAGAGAGGTTTTCACTGTTGGATGTGTCCTTTCTTTTTACTTTTTTCTGGTCAGAGAGTGTCATACTGTGGTTTTCACTCAAGGACTTGGATATTATTCTTAATTTTTCACTTTTACAACTAAGGGATTCAATCATTTCCCCATAATAGGCATGTGTATCTAGCTCAATTATGAATCCTACTTTGTGATCCCCATCTGGAACATTATCCTGTAGTCCCATGAATTCTGAGAGCACCTCATCATTTTTTAATGTATCAAGAATTGGTGGTCCTCGTTGGTTGTAGTCGATGAGTTGGGGATATACAAGGCAGATCTCATGATTTTGGTGGTATGTTTCAAAAGATAGGGTTCTAATCATGCAAAGAGTGGTATCCTCAAATAGCCTAGGTAAGTTAGTTGTGGTATCCTCGTCATCACTACTACTACAGACATCGGTTATATCAAATGTAAAGTTATCTATGACTCTACCTGTAGACACTGGTAAGCATAGTTCTACTGGGGTTGGCTAAGGAGGATTATTAACCATTCTAATTGGTGGACTTTGGCCACGTATGGTTATACTCAGAGGGGTACATCCAAGGCCAAGATTTGTTATCGGTTGCATCTTTGGCATGATAGGTATTATAAGCCCATTGTCATTTTGTCCAAGTCTTTGATTTCTGTCATAGCCCATTGCGAGCATCATTTGCAAACCCTTGTTTCTATCATCCATGGGTAAGTCAGCTACTGGTATTTCATCTTGATATAGCATATGAGATGGATCTACCTGAATAATTTCCTGTCCAAGATCTCCCCATCTTGTAAAGGTGGGATATTCCACAAGAGATGTTTGGGATGTGGAGGCTTCATTTATTTGTGGACGTCCCCATGATCTAGGAGATTGTGGTAACTCTCCTACCAAAAAAGCATTATTAGGGAGCTTATAGTTTCCACAACCATTGTCTTGGATGATGACCTTAATGTCAGAGATGGTAGGAATGGTGGGAGTGGTGGGTGTCTCTATCGTAGAAGTGGATGCGAGAGTGGTGGGATCGATGTATGGTGTAAATGGACCCTCATCATTTTTTGGAGCTTGGGGGATTTTATAGTACTTTGCTTCAAGGATTTTGCAATAGGAGAAGGGTTTAGAATCTCCATGTATAGTAACTTATTGTCCCTCATGTGTAAATTTCACACATTGGTGGAAAGTTGACACTACTACTTTCATCACATGAATCCATGGGCATCTTAGGAGGATGTTATATAGAAAGTTGAGGTCCAAGGCCTGAAAAGTGGTTTCCATGATGGCAGGCCCTACTTGAATAGGGAGTTTGATCATGCCTTGAGACAATCTTTCTTGATCATCATATGCTCTTATTGTGATACCCTTTCCTTTGTCAATAGAATCTTCTGATATTTTCAATTGCCTGATGAGGCTGAGAGAACATATATTTTAGCCTATACCTCCATCCACCAAGAACCTTTTGACTTTTCTCTTATGTACTATGGCTTCCAAGTGAAGTGCACATTTGTGAGATGGTTGAGCAGGGAAATCCTAGTTAAAGAATGTGAGGAGATTTGGTGTAATGATATTTCTAACCATAGCTTGGAATTGCTCTGCATCAAGGTCTACGGGGACTATGGATGAAGCCAACTCTTCTTCAAGGATTTTCCTATGGGAAGATGAGATTTTTAGCAACTCCATGATGGAGATTTGCACTGGCATTCTTTTGAGCTGATCTAGGACATTGTAGCCATTAGGGACAAATTTAGATGTAGGGGCTCTATTTGGCTAGGATGATCTTGCGATGGTAACTTTTCCTCTTGTGGTGACTCCACAATCTTTGGCATAGGCACCCTTGATGGTGATGACCATGTAGTTTTCATCTAGGGAGGTGACGACTGTTTTATACACATGATTTATGTTTGAGTGGGTTCCTTTCCTCTTATCTTTGTTATTGTTATTCCCTTTATTTCCATGATTAGGCATCAAATTCATGTATATCTTAATATCGTGGTTTCCTGTTGGTTGTTCCACATTTATAATTATTTTATCGATGAGATCTTGAATTATGTTTTTTAATCTCATGCAATTGTTCGTGGTATGGAATTTGATTTTATGGAATTCACAGAGTTGATTCTCATTATACCAAGGGGGTTTCACATCTGGTTCTTGGTAATTCTCAAAGGTAGGAGCCTTGATGAGTTTTTCGTCTATCAACTTCTTCATTATGTCTTCAAGTGGTTCCCCCAAAGTGGTGTATTTTCGCTTGGGATAACTCTTGTTGCATTGGGGTGGTCCTCTTTGATCATTGAGATTATTGATTATCAAATTGTTGTTTGGTTGTCGTATTGCATGATGATTGTTTTGGTGTTGGATTTGGATTTGTGGTGCAGGTGTATTTTGGAAAGGGGCACTAATGACCACCTTGGCATCAACAACACCATCATTAGTAACATTTTCTTTCCTTGCCCACGTGTGATATTTATCATTGTAATTGGAGGGTGGGCGACTATTTTGTTGTTTGGGGTATGAAATTGATTTTTGCAGGTTGGGTCATAAGGGCTCATTTAATGCTAAGTGCCTTGGAGATCAATTGATCATATGTGGTGATGCCTTGAACCTTGAGATGAAATTCCAGGAGGCCATCAAGGTTGGATATCATGGTGCAAACTTGTTATTCTTCAAGCATGGTCCACTTGCTCTAACTAGCGTTGGATCGCCATCATTGTAGAAATGAAGTGAATGATTCACCCCTACCTTGTTTTAGAGCTGAGAGTTCTTCTAGAATAACATCCATTGCAATGTTGCATGCATAATTTTTTATGAATGCATCTATAATTTATTGGAATGTCCTAATGCCTAAAGGTAGGTGAGAGAACCATTCCATACTGTGGCCCACCAAACTCCTAGGAAATAGCCGCATCAGATAGGTATTGTCACATGTGACTTCCATGCAATGAACCTGGAATTCCCTGATGTGATCTTCAGGGTTTCCCATCCCATGATATTTGTCAAACTTGGGGATCTCAAATCCCTTGGGGAATGGTTTCATCACTAGGCTCCTATCAAATGGATAGGGACACAAGTTGCTTGGTGTTTTTGTTGTTCACCCTGATTGAAGATCAAGCACTTGTTGTGAGAGCAACCTAATTTGTGTCGTTACATCATTTTGTGGATTAGGGGGTGGGATGAAGGTGTTTTGGGGTGTCTCGATTGTGGGTTGGATGGGTGGGTTGTTTGATGTATTGTTCAATGGTATATGCATGTTCTGCCGAGCTAGGTAGGCTTCAACCTATTGTTGTATGAACAACGCTTGTTGTTTATCTTGTTTTTGTTGCACTAAGATTTGTGCTTGTTTTTGTTCCAACAAAGCTTGTTGTTATGCTTTTTTTGTTCCAACAATGCTTGTTGTTGGGCTTCCAATTGGGCTGCTTCTTGTTGCTCTTGATATTTCTTTATTGCTTGCTGATATGCTTGCATTTGTGCTACTTTTTTTTGTGCAAGAAGTTGTGTCTGTGCTTGTGCATACTGTGCTTAATATTGGGCATTTTCCTGAGCTTGAGTTTGTGCTTGCGCTACTTATGCTTGGGCTTGTGCTTGTGCCACTTGTTGTTTTAATAGAATTTGTGCTTGAGCATCATTTTGTGCGTGTAATGTGACTTGGGATGCTTGAGTGGCTTGCATAGCTTGAGTGGCTTGTTGTTGTTGTTGCAATAAAGCTTGGGCTTGTGCGGCTTGTTTCGCTTGTAATGCAGCTTGGGCTGCTTGGGAAGCTTGAGCAGCTAGTTGTGTGGCTTTTTATTTTTTCACTTGTTGGAGTTCCCTTTGAAAATCAGCTTGCAATGTCGCGTTGTATTCGCTTGATGTGGTGGAATTTGGTGGTGGTGGGGGTGGTGGTGGATTCAAAATGGTGTTTGTGAAGGTGGTTATGTCATGTTAGTGATTTGAGTGGTGGATGGTGTTTTCATGTTCGTGGTTGGTCCTTGAGAAACCATGCTTTGAGATGTTAGGGGGGTGGTTGATTATGTTGCATTTGCTTGCATTGTTGTCATATGTTGTTGTGATATTGATGACAAGTTTTGTGTGATGTTTTGATTGATGTTTGGGATGTTGTTTTGATTGATACTTGGTAAAGGTGGGAGCCCCAAACCAAGGAGTTGTGTGGATGATGATGGAAATGTGAGGGGTGTGAGTTCTTGAGAAAATGTTGTGGTGTCAAAAATGCCCCTTGGTCCAAACATGTCTCCCTCTTCTTGTGGATTTATGAGGAGAGAATTTTGAGGTGTTGCACAGAAGGTTGATGATGATGGGTCATGATGGAAAGTGAGAGGAACATACTTGTGTAATGGATTTTTGGGTATGTTTTGTTCCAATATGGTATTTGCATCCAATTCTCGATTATTAACAAGGGGGTGTGTTTGAATAGCATTAAGAAATGCATTTCCCTTATTAACATTGGGTTGGGTTGGAGCAAAAGATGTTGTGATTTGCGGATTGTTTTGGGTGATGTTTTGGGATGGAGGTGTAGATGAGATGGGGATGGTGGATGATATTGGTGGTAAAGATGTCTCCACTATGGTACTCACGTCAAAATCTGAAGGTGATTTGGCCCCTTGTTTTGCTAGCTCAAGCATGTATAGCAAAGGGTTAAGCCTCATCATGATGTTGATGATTTTATGGTTTTCTGGATTTTGAAGCATTTCAGTTATTTCATCGTGAGACATCCCAAAGGTAAGGTCTTCTTCTTTATTTCCTTCTTGTAGGTTTTGTGATGATGATATTGTCAAAGGATTGCTTGATTCAACATGATTCATTTTTGTGTTTGTTTGGCTTAGATCACTTGAAGTGGGTGTTTCTTTGTTGGCTTCCATGCTCTTCTTGTATTGAGATCTAGTTTGAACCATAAAACAAGGATAAATTTTCAAGAATGGGAGATGAATCTCTTAATTCCTTGGATTGATCTTTACTTTATGCACAAAAGAGATTTTTTTTAAAATATCTTAAGGATCGAAAGGTGATATGATGATGAATGAGATGGATGATGTGGATGTTATGATGTTTTGATAAATCTTGATGGGAATGCTAGGATTTTGGGACTTTCGGATATGTTTCAGATTTTGGTTTGATTTTGAACAAATATACCTTAAGATGTTTGATGATTATCTAAAGGGTAGATTTTCTCAAGGGATGATAATTTGAATATGTGTAGGGAGAAGGATGCATCTACCCACACCTATTCAAAAAAGATGATAGTTTAACTAAGCATATGAAGAAGGATGCATCTACATATACCAAGCTAAACAAGAAGATTTTGATAACTTTGACTAAGAATATGAAAAAGGGTGCATTTACACATACCTAGCCAAAGATGATTTTGATAAAGTTTTCAATGATTTTATCTCAAGGATTTGATGATTTTTTATTTTTCCAAAAGGTGATGGTGAAATGATTTTATTTTTCATGTTTGAAGGATGGGTGAAAAATATTTTGATTTCCTTTTGATCCTAAAATGAACCTAAAAAAGACACTTTGTTTGCCTAGACCTAGGTATTAAAGAGCATACAATGCTTCTCTAGTGATTCAATTTATGCATACATTTTTGGATGTCCAACCAATGATTTTTGCTTTGGGATTTGGACTTTTTGAGAATCATGAGGCTTCAACACACATGAAAGTTCATTTTTCTTAGCTTTACCTAATGGATTTATTTTACCACAAACACTTTCTTTGATTAAGTTTTCCAAACTAGATGTCCAATTTCTTAATTTCCTCAAACCCCACAAAGTATGTTATGTGGAAATTTGATGAACTCAAGGCAAGGGTTTACCTATTGTTTACTTTAGTAGACAAATCAATATGTAATCCAATGTTTAGAAACCTCTAAAGATGTAAATCCCAAGGGAAAGCAATAACATATGGATTGAGTCAATTGTATTTGTCTCCAAAAGGGTTTGAAATTTGGATGATGATGTTAAGTGTTTGTTTTCAAGATGTTTTCAAACAAGCAAAGCATTTTGTAACCCAAGAATAAGTACAACCCTATGGATGTGTAAGACAATATTTGTTGGATTCCCACTTGGACAAGTCCAGCTACACTTATCTTTAGCAAATAGTTAGATGCTTGACCCCACTGGCTCCCCTCCATGGTTCATTAACATCAATTGGGGTAGGCAAGCATCAACACCCATGAAACTCCCATGGCATGATTTCCATTTCTACTAAAAGGCCATAAAAGTGGGGTGGATTCAAAATGGTCGTTCTTACACCAACAAATAGATTAAGGATTTTGGAAAAATCTAGAACATGGGTTTTAATAAGGACTTTCTGTTCGTGGAGATTTACCCATATGGTGAGAGTCCCCTTTCGAATCCATCTCATCAGAATCAACCACGTGATATTGGTGTTTACTCCAATACCCACATTTATATCCTGATTGAATCATTCCCTTGGGATAGTACTTTTTCCCCAAGGAAGGCCCTCTAGGATAAACAAAAGTGAGTAAAGACAATATCCGTAACTTGATCAATCTTTGTTGGCAACAAAGAGAGAGAGTGTTATCGATTGACTCATTCCCTTGGGTGAGTACTTTTTCCCCAAGGCAGGCCCTCTAGGATAAAGAAAAGCAAGTAAAGACAATATCCGTAACTCAATCAATCTTTGTTGGAAACAAAGAGAGAGAATGTATGCAATAATTCCCCACTCACACTCACAAAAGATTTTTTTGAATTCTTAAACCCAAAATGAAGTGTGGAGGTGATTGCTTTGTCTCAACCTAAAATCATGAAAAGGGCCTTTTGATTCTCAAGATCGCTACAAAGTGCTAGAGAAGCGCATGCATCCTTTTTCAATGAAGTTAGTTCAAGTAAGCCTTCACAAAACAAGATAGCACATGTTCATTTTAGATCCTCAAAGAAATTATGAATTCTTGTTAAAGCACCAAAAGACAAATGATAGACATTTTGTTCAATTGTTAAGCAAAGAAACAAACTCTAGTAAGTTATAGTCCTAATGTTCATTTTAAACCTTTACAAAAATTGGAAAGATTCTTTTTAAACCCAAATGAAATTAGTGTTCTAAGCAACAAGAGATAACAATTCCTTAAAAAAGTGTTAAACAAACACTAAAGTGTTTAAAAACACTTTGATCTTGTGAAATATCATCCTCATGCTTCTCCTTCTGTTGTTTTCAATTGATCCAACCTACAAGAGAGAAAAACATAGTCAGATTCTGCAAAATACCAAGATTAAAAAGCTAAAAATAGAAGATAAACTCATTAATGATCAAAAGCATGTGCTAAAATTAAATTTCCACTTTTTACTCCCTACCAGGGGCGCTACCCGTGATTGCATCAAAGTTTGATTTCTCAGCGGTTCTATATAGCGCCACTTACCAGTCACCATCACTCTATGTAAGGGTAGTGAGCTCAACTACGTCACACTTTTTCTCAACATCATAGTTTAGTTTTTTTGAAAAGTCCAACAGGTCAAGTCGGCCAAGCAGCAGAGTTTGGAATTCAAATTTTTGGGCGGGAAGACTCTAGTGTCGTAGTTTGAGTTTCCAGCGGTGCTATATGGTGACACTGAAGAGTCAGTGGTGCTAAAACAATGACGTTGAGCTCTCAATGTTGGAATTTTTCTATGTATAAGCAAAAACGTGGAATTTTGTGAGAAAAGTGATTGAAAATGAGATTTTGCTCTCCTTCTAGCACCAAATGTGGCAACCCCAATCCAAATACCTGCAAAACAATGAGAACAAACACATTAAGTTAGAGATTGCAACAAAGAACAAGGATTCCCCATGAAATCCATTCAACAAGACTCAAATTAGTAAAAAACAATGAAAAACACAATGAAATAACAAAATGAAGATTGAATCCTAATTAAGCAAGCAAACTATTGTTCCCATGGGGGAATTGGTGCCAATTTGATGTGAAAATTGGTCCTTTCCCAATTCCTATGATGCAAGATTGATATGTTGAAGATATGTTGATGAGTGATCCACTTTGTTGATGAAGGATGAATGCTTCCAAGCTAAAAACCTGCATAACCTAGCTATGATTCAATGATATTTGATGGAAATGGCTAAATATTTTAGCATAATAACTTTGCATAATTTGTGGATGATCAAATGAGGATATGATCTCTTTATTTATAGAATGCCAAGATGGATGAATGTCCAAATTTGAGCAATGTGGGGACTAACATTCATCCAATGGCAAGATGCCACTTGTCAATCTATGAGTGGATGAAGGATGTGCAAGTTTTGAGGATTGTATCAATAAATGCATATTTTTGAATTTCAAATTTGTTGAAATGACTTGCAAGAGGGAAGGGAAAATGCAATAAATGCCACTTGGCTCAAGGAAAATGACATGTAAGATGGAGTTATTGCCTTGTTGGATGTACATGTCCACTTGGAATTTTTGAATTCAATCTTGGAAAATATTCCAAAAGATGCCTTGTGAGGAAAATAGAGATTTAATAAATGAATTAAATCTATTTTCATGTGAAACTTGCAAAATCTATAGGATGGGACATGACAAGAAATTAAATTAATCAAGGGTTAATTAATTTAATGAGAGATTAGATGATGTGACCTATTTGACTCAAATTTATGGATTTATTTAAATCAAATAAGAGAGGAATATGATAAGAGAATAATTAAATAAGGATTTTCATTTATTTAGTTAAAAGAGATGGTGTTAGATTAAATCAAATAAGGTTTTAATTTATTTCATTTAATAGATAGATTTAGAGATTTAATTAAACAAAATTGACTATTTAATTAAATAGGGATAATTAGATCGGATTGATTGATTTAATTAACAAAAGAGAGTGACTTAATTAGATAAAATAATTTATTTAATTAAGGGAAGGAAATCGATGAATTTAATCAGATAGGGGAATTTGATTAAATGGCTAGACCGAGGGATGATTCAAGATGTAATGATGTTAGTAGGTCGGGATCAAATGCACAATGTCAATCAGTATATTTTATGTGTCTACACTATTCATCAGTTCATTTACATTTCAATTATTTATGTGTTTTCATTAATTCTTTTTCTTTATCTTATATGTGCATTGCAAGTACATGGTTTATGGATAAGTTAGAAGTTGTGTTTTTTCATGACCAGAGATAGAAAATAGTTCTCTAGAGATTAGGACTGATTTTCTTATCATTTTAAATAGTTTCATATTGATTTTGCATTCACGGATTTTTAGCAAACACCTATAGCTTATACTGCAGTTACCCGTAGCTACTAGGTTCTGTAACTGCTTTCAATTTTTTTACAATTCTATTAATTCTAGTCAGTAGAATAGTTTGAATATGTTAGAGTAAAGTAATTTAGGTTAGTACAAGCCTATGAGGACACATAAAGTGGAGTGCCATCAGAAGTTTATGCACCTTGGTCAATAATTTAATGTAGGCTTGCAATGTTAAGAGGACTATTTAGTTTGGTAGATCCCTGAATTTTGTAAAACTTACCAAGGATATGTTGTTACAATTAAGTTATGGAATAAAATTTGAAAAAAAATTATGTCTAATATCTAATTTTATATAATGAATGGTGTTGTATGACTTATGAATGTATGAGAATCTAAATTAGATCTAGTTTTTAGTTAAGTGAAGCAGTCTTCTAAGTTGGCCACTCAGGAATTGTTCATCACTTCATTTACATTTCATTTATTTATATGCTTTCATTGATTTTATTCATTGCAAGTAAATGGTTTATGGATAAGTTAGAAGTTGTGTTTGTTCATGAACAAAGATAGAAAATAATTCTCCAGAGATTAGGATTGATTTTCTTATCATTTTAAATAGTTTCAAATTGATTTTGCATTCACATATTTTTAGCAGACACCTACAACTTATGTTGTAGGTACCCATATCCACTAGATTCTATAACTGCTTTCACTATTTTTACAATTATGTTAATTCTAGCAAAAAGTATAATAGTTTGAATAAGTTAAAGTAAAGTAATTTAGGTCATTACAAGCCTATGAGGACACATATAGTGGAGTGAAATTAGAAGTTTATGCACCCTGGTCAATAATTTAATGTAGTCCTACAATGTTAAGAGGACTGTTTAGCTTGGTAGATCCTTGAACTATGTAAAATTTACCAACTCCATAATACGTTAGTTTTCCTCTACACCAACACCCCCATTGTTCCATTTCTACCAGCTTGAATGCCTGTTTCATCACAATTCCATATTATATCATGACCGTATGGGTTACTTTCATATGTTGTTGTCAATGTTCTATAAAATTTAGCTACTATTATGTATCTTAGGTTTACTACCCTATCCTTTTCAAGACCTTCGGCTGTACACAAGGTCAACTCTAGATGGCACCTCTTGAATCCAATCCACCATGATTTTCCAAGAAGCCCCTCCATGAAAGGGTTGGGTCTAGTCTTGCATATCTAAGCAACCTCTTGCTTGAGATTGATAATATCAAGCCTATGGCCAACATCTCCAATATATGTGCACCAATTTACAATCATACCCTCCTCCTCTATTTTCATGACTATTGGTGGACCCTTCTTTGAAGTAGTTTCCAAGCTTCCTAACCAATTGCTTAGCATAGTAGCTGGGATTTTCCATTTCTTCACAACATCTTTCATCAACATCCCATTTGTTTCAACATCCTATAGGGCCCTGTCCATGTCTCGTGATGACCATTCCCTTTCTTTTGATACTCTTTCCTACTTGATTACAGGTGCAACAATCTCCGAGATTGCATCAATAGGTTGAGGATTGTTGTTTGCTTCTACAACCAATTCATGCACATGGTGGACTATTACTGTCTCTTTCTGTGTACGTGAATTTTTCTTTGTGGTCTTGGTTTTTGGATTGGACCTCATATTACCTTTAGATTACACTTGCATATATTAAAAATGATGTTTGGAGTAGTTAAAAAAATAATAATTGAACACCATTGAAGTCATAGTGATGCATGAATGGTTTTCTTTTCTTTAATATGCATGTTGATAGTTTGCAATCCAATGCTTGGTATACATGAAGAGTTTGTAATGCAATCGTTGACAATTTATAATGTAATTTTTGACAATTTGTAATGCTATTGTCTTTAATCTACATGAACAATTTTTTTTACTAAATATATGCATGTTGACAGTTTTTTGATTTATTATTTGAATTGAAATGAATTAGAGCAGATTAGGTTTAACAATTGCATTCTATATATATTTCTAATTGGAAAAACTATATATATACATATATGTATATATATATGTACATATATGTGTGTGTGTGCATATATATTTGTACATATATAGTGCACAATTAGGTTAGTGAGACATGAAAAAACATTGGTTAACCATTTTCAAAATGAAAGAGAATGGTACAGGCGTAGTGAGGTAGAAAACCTCAACTGAAAGACAAAGGGATCTTTCTTAAGTGCAAAGTTGAACAATGAATCATGTAGAGCTGAACATAAATGCATTGACATCCATAAATAATATAAGTTGAAACCCTAGATATGGAGTTAAAGGGTAGCGGGTGACAAAAATTTACAGTGCATACATCATTCTCTATATTGAAACCCACATATAGAAAAAAAAAACCTACAAATTGAACTAAATTTCCTTGACATTCATAGACTGTATATGTTGAAACCCCATATATTGAGTTACAAGGTAGAGGGTGACAAAAATTTATAGTGCATATAGAAAAAAAAAAAAAACCCTAAAACTGAACTAGAATGACTTGAAATTCATAAACAGTGTAAACTCAAACCCCATGTAATGAGTTACATGTTATTGTGACAAACATTGACAATTCATACAAACATATTTTCATCCCAATGCATAATGTATATAAATGATAAACTCAACTGGAAAAGAATGAGTTATGCATTTTTTAATAGAAATGCATTGACATTCATAAACAATATAAGTTGAAACCCCAAATATTGAGTTATAGGGTAGCTAGTGACAAACATTTATAGTGCATACAACTAATCTATATTTGCAGGCATATAGAATAAAAAAAACCCTAAAATTAAATTGAAATGACTTGAAATTCATAAATAATGTAAGGTGAAACACCTAGTATTGAGTTATATGTTATTGTGACAAACATTGTCAGTGCATACAAAAATAATTGAATTCCAAGGAAAAAAAGAATACAAATGAAAATCCCAATTGGAAAAGAATGAGTAATGCATTCTTTAACAAAAATGCATTGACATTCATAAATAGTAAAAGTTGAAACCCCATATACTGGGTTGCATGGTAGTGGGTGAGAAACATTTACAATCCATACAACTGCTCTCTATTCGTAGGCATATAGAATATAAAAACAAACCCTAAAATTGAATTGAAATGGCTTGACATTCATAAAAAGTGTAAGTTGAAACCCCATATATTGAGTTATAGGTTATTGTGACAAACATTAACATCACATACAACATATTTGGATTCTGAGGCATAAAGAACATAAATGAAAAACCCAATGTAAACAACATCATGTGAAACCCAAAATATTTATAGATTTGTGGAAAACATATTCATAGCATACAACATATTGGCATTTGTAGGCATAAAGAATTAGTAGCAATAGAATACCTGTAGCTTCTTAGGGTGTTGTTGTTGCTGCCTGTGCACTTTCTTCATCTTTCTCTAGGAAATTGTATAACTAAAAACTAAAAGTGTGATGTGTTGAATGGAAATTGGAAGAGATTGAGTAATGCATTTTTGAATTTGAAAATCTCCTTATATGTTTGTTGTTGGTTTGGTATGGAGTCTTTAATTCATGTCCTTTTTTTTCAAATTTGAAATCTTGATATGATGCCTTCAATTGAAGAGTTTGTATGAATTAATGGTGTGCAATTCTTGTTTGCTTGATAGGTGATTTTGGTGGATTTAACACCATTTTTTTGGTGGTTGGTAGTGGAAAAATAGAAGGCACCAATAGTAGTGAGCATGGATTTGACCGATGGGACACATGCAAATGATTGATTTTCATCTAAGTGTTGTGTTGGTGGGAAAGTGGGATGGGAGTTTGGTTGGTTGGATTTGCTAATGGGACAATCTTGGATCCTACTTGTTCTCATGGCATTGGATCTATGAAAATATTGGTTGTGATGTAATGTAAGTGGTGATATTAAAGGGGAGTGTGGGTTATACTAATTTTTTATTTTAGCTGCATGTTTTAATATTGCGGGCCATATGAAATCAATAGAGTACATAAGGTGGTGCTCTCATTTTTTCTTTGAATATTCTCCAACATGTAAGACTATGAATATCTATCTGTGTATGGGACAAATATTCACCGATTATAATACAATTTTGACAGTATAGTGATATGAGTACCCTTGTTGAATTTTTGGGTGGAAACTATTTTAAAATTGCATATTAAGGCACTATAGTGTGGGGCCCATGTGGGACTACTTATGTCCCAAATATACACTCTCACCCCACTTTGGGCTCTTCTTCCCTAACAACATGAAGATTGATGAAGATATTTTTGTAATTTTATTCTGAATTATTTTATTGGCCTTAATTGTTGTTTTTAAAAATCAACTTGTATGGACAACATAATTGGACCTTTTTTTTTTTTGAATGTTTCTTTTCATTTGTTTGAAGATTAATGCCATATAATTTTTTTTTACAAGAAAATAACCAAAAAAAGTTACTAAAAAACAAAAAAAATTGATATTTCAAGTTTATGGACTATTTTTCTTAGAAATTAATTAAAAAATAACAAATATAATCCAATATTAACAAAAATTAATATATATTTGGAAACTAGACATTGTGTTCTCTAATGGATTTTAATTTCATAGATTGATTTAGAAAAAAAGTCCATCAACCATATTGCCCAAGTTGGACATTTCTCTTGAACCTGCCTTAGTTTTTTAGTTGTAGGTCAAAGGCTAAGGGTCCAGTTTCCAAATATTTCCCCAGCCTAAAACTAAGGTAGCATGTGGTTTTTGGATTCAAAATTTGAAAATCATGTGCACATTACAAAACACATACGCGTTATTTAAATAAAACGCATACACATTATATAGTGTGTACACGTTATCTATTTACCCATTGGTAAAAGGTAACACATATGACTTATATAATGTGTATGTGTTTTATAATATGTACGTGTTTCTTATTTAACCATTTTTTCCCTAATTTGGAAAAAAATGATAGAGCATGGTTTTTCTACAACATTCCCTTTTTGTAGTATGGTCTAAGAGCACCATTTTCTACATTTTTTATTTCATTATTGTCTTAGGCAATCTCTTACTAGGGAATATTTTACTCAAATTTTTGCGAGACAAGTGCAGGTTGAATTTTCTGAAGTGGAATCAAGTACAAGAACATTTTACAAGAAGATTTAGAGAGAGAAATTTTGGATGTATTCATGATGTTTTTGTACTTCAAAGTTTATAGAAGAAAGGATTTTCATACTATATAGTTTTATTTGAATATTTGAAGGAGGGAGCAATTGGAAAATAAGTTAAGAATCATTTTTTCTTATCAAAGAGGGTTTGGTAATCATGGGATCAAATCAAAGGAAAAAAAAATGTAGAAAGTCTTGATGACACCCGAAGAAATTGAAGCAAATAGAGAGATGGAGGAAAAAAGACAAAGGGATAGAAGAGAAAGGATTCACCAAATGAAAAAATTGGAAGCAGCTAGTTCCATGAATGTTGAAGAGGAAACCATGAAGGGTGAGATGAATGTAGATGATGCAAATGTGGAGATGGTGAATATGGAAGAAAATGCAATTATGGAGACAAACCTAGCTATTCCTTCAACTTCAACTTTGAATGATATGGAAATAGCACCTATGCTAACAACTTCAGGTTTGTCTTTAAATCCACCTCCCAATGATATGGAAAATGCACCTATTCAAACAATTTATTTAGGTATGTCTTGAAACCCAAGTCTTGATAATATTGATCTTAGTTATTTAGATGAAGCTAGATACACCATTGATGGTATCAATAATTCTAGTTTTGAAACAATGCAAAAACAAAATAATGATGAAATATCTTATATGAATGAAAATGAGAATGAAATCCCTCATATTGATGAAAATAAGAATGAAATCCCTTTTATGTTTGAAAATGAAAATGAAACCCCTTGTGTGAATGAAAATGAAACCCCTTGTATGAATCAAAATGAAAATGTTTTTTTAACAATTGAAAGAGTGCTAGATAACCTCCATGGTAAAGTTTCTTGGAGACAAATGAGAACTCATGGAAATAGAATATATAAAATGTTTTTTAGAGAAAGAAATTAGGATTTCAATCTCAACTCATGATACAATTGATGAAAATGTGGAAAATGAGAAAAGTGATGAAAAAATTAGGCATTTTTGTAAAACCAGAAAAGAAAGATGATTCAGAAGAATGAGTCATACCTAGTGTTGCCAATGATATTGATTCTATAGGAAAGAAAATCCAATCTAAAGATAAGAATGCAATTCATTGTGCAATAACAACTGTTCTACTTAATAAATCAACTTAAAATAAAAGAATGTTAAGTAATATTAGTAAATATATAAAATTAAATCCTAAAACTTTGATAATAGCTGCTAAAAGAAGAGAAATTATTGAAAAAGATCCAATTAATCAATGTTGGAGTTTTAGTGGTAGACTCCCAAGGTCAGACATGAAATTAACTAATGAAATACAATCTTTAATGAAAAAATATCAACATGATAATACAAGAGTATCACCTAATATTAGAGATTTTTTAAAATTAAGTGTGGCATCCAAAATTTGTGACCCTCATCCAATGCATCTCTTAGATATGACTCAAACTGAATTATATAAAAAAAAATTAGATGATTCAATCTTACCACTTAATATTAGCATAAGTCAAAGATCATTCAAAAAATGTAAACCTTGGTATGTTAGAATTAATAAACAATGAATTTCTTGTTGTTGTAATAATTGTGTACAATTTCGTTATTATTATGATATTTTTTGATATATGTTGTAATTTACATACCAACCAAATTATGCAAGACATTTGTGGTATTAATATGGAACCTGAAACAATCAAATATTTTATAGTAGGTTCATTTTGTGAACCCTCTAATGGAAACTTATTCTCTTTAAAAGCATGTATTTTTAGATAATGCAATAGATGTAACTTTTCATTGTTAGGAGAATGTATGCATGAAAGTAGTTTACATGAATTTGGACAACAATTAGTGGACATTAAAAAATTTAAAAATATTAAGTATTCTTTAAAAGATGGAAAATTCAGAAAACGTTGGGAGCTAATTGTAGAAAAATTTAGTGTGCATGCATTTATTAAAGAATTTAAAAATAAAATTGTACCTAAATATGTTAAAAACTCT
>VDFB02049217.1:58833670-58859808 GCA_007258455.2 Sequoia sempervirens
TTTCTCTTTACTATTTTCAATCCTTTTTCTGATTTTTTTTTGGATCTTCTATTTTTTTGTATTTTTTTGTTAATACCAAGACGCCTATTTGCCAGGTTTTCACCGAGGTAACCATTTTTTCAAGATATTTTCTAATTGTTTGGATTTTTGGTTCTATACCTTGAAAGATTTAGGCATAAAACTTTTTGAGGTGAGATCTATTCATGGGATCTTACAAAGGTTCCCCTTCAGGTGATGATAATTGATATGCCCTTGAATTGTAACTTGCTATGATAATGAATGGTCCCAACCAATTAGGTTCAAATTTTCCTTTGTTGCTTGGGTTTGGGACATTATTATGATTCTCTTTTAATACCATTTCTCCAACTTGGAATGTCCTACTACTGATTTTGTTATTGTAGCTCCATTTGAGTCTATTCTAATAGGCTTGTAAATGATTCAAAACATCTATATGTCACTCATCCAATAGCTCTAGCTCATTCAATCTTGACACTCGGTACTCTTCATCTGTGATGAGGTTCTGGAGTGATATCCTGAGTGATGGGATCTCAATCTCAATGGGAAGTACTACTTTTGATCTTTAGATCAGGGAGAAAGGGGTGGCACCAATGGGTGTGCGGATGTTGGTTCGATAGGCCTAGAGGGTGGGATTGAGCTGTAGATGCCAGTCACGACCTGTGTCATTGACTGTTTTCTTGAGGATTTTCAGAATGGTCTTATTTGTAGCTTCTGCTTGGCCATTTCCTTGGGGATAGTATGGGGTGGAGAAGCGAAGTTGGATTTTGAATTTTTTGCATAAATCATGAACCTCCTAATTCTTATATGCTGTCCCATTATCTGAGATAATAGCTTGTGGAACACCATATCAACAAATGTGATAGTTTAGGATGAACTTCAAAATCTACTTTCTAGCTATATATGTCATGGGTATGGCCTCCACCCACTTAGTAAAATACTTTGTTGTGATTATGATGAATTTGTGGCCGTTAGATGAAGTAGGCATGATTTTTCCAATGAAATCAAGTCCCCACTATGAAAAGGGCCATGGTGTGACAATAGGATGAAGCTCTTGAGCTAGAGCATGGATGAGATCCCCATGCTGCTAACATTGTAGACACTTTCAAGCATAATCATGTGTTTCTCTTTCCATTGTGGGCCAATAATACCCCATCCTTAGTAGTTTCTTGGCTATGGTCATTCCACTTGAGTGTGAACCACAAATACCATTATGTACTTTAGTTAGAGAGGTTAATTCCTCCTTAGTGTTTAAGTAACACAATAGGGTTCCTTCTATGCTTCTACGATATAGGGTATCTCCTAGGATGACAAATCTAGATGCTATTTTTACAAAGGTTCTTTTTTATGTTTGAGGGTAGGTCGGCGGGTATGACTCCTATATGAAGGTATGTGTAAATTTTGTGATAACAAGGATCATCGGGACCAATGATTTCACACACATATTCTGATTCTGGTACCTCAAATGTAGGCATGAGAAGCTATTCAATCAGGAATTCATATTTTGGAACATTGTGGGGGATGTCGAGCAAGGATCTAATTGTTGCCATGGCCTCTGCTACTCTGTTGTTGGTTCTAGGAATCTACTCAAATGTAATTTCAATGAAGGATTCTTTGAGGGTCTCCACCAATTTCTTGTATGGGAGCTTGTCGTCCTTGCTCTAGTATTCATCATTCACTTGATTTATTATCAATTGGGAGTCTCTGTATACTTTGAGAGCTATAATGTTCCACTATACTGCTATTCTAAGACCTATGGTTAAAGCCTCATATTTTGCAATGTTATTGGGGGAAATGCTAGTTTATAGGACCTTGGTATGCAATACCCTTGTGGGGTGATGAAGAAGACACCAGCTCCTGATCCATGCTGCGTGTATAAGCCATCAAAATATAGTTTCCAGTGGTCAGCTATGTTGAGATTGAAAATAGATTCATTTGGAAAATCTAAGACAAGAGGATTCTCTGAATAGATTGGTGCTTCTGCAAGTTGATCTGCGATGAATTGGCCTTTGTTTACTTTCTGCTTCACATATTCAATGTCGTATTCTAATAGTATCATCACCCATTTGGCCATTCTTCCTATGAGCATTGCCTTTGATAGTAGATACTTGAGAGGGTCAATTTTAGCAATGAGTTTTATTTTATTTGCCAACATGTAATGTCTGAATTTCTATGATGCAAACACTACTACAAGGTATGCTTTCTTGATGAATGAATAGTTTAGCTCATGCCCAACCATTGTTCTATTGATGTAATAGATAGCCCTTTTCGTTCCCTTTTCGTCATGCTAAGCTAAGAGAGCTCCAAGGGATTTTGTTGTTGCTAACACGTATAGAATCAATGGCTTTCTTGGGATTGGTGGCATTAAGACTGGTGGTGTTAGTAGATATTCTTTGATTTTGTTGAATTCCTCTTCACACTTGTTATCCCATTTGTACACTACTCCCTTGTGGAGTAGGTGAGAATATGGGTTTTGTTTGTCCTCCAACTGTGCTATGAATATTTGAATGGATTGGAGTTTGCCTTGGAGACCCCTCATTTTCTTTAATGTTTTTGGTGCCTCCATTTCAAGGATTGATTTTACCTTTGTTGGATCTACCTCGATACCTCTCATTGACATTATATATCCTAGCAATTTTCCTGATTGTACACTGAAGACACACTTCTTTGGGTTTCGTAGACATCAAAAATATATAGATTGATATCACACACTCGATCCTGATCTACTAACATCACCTCATCCTGAATTATCCCTCTATCTAACCATTTAATCAAATAGCCTTATTTGATTAAAGTCATCATAATTCTCCTTTTAATTAAATAAATCCCTCGATTTAATTAAATCATTTTCTCTATGTAATTAGCTAGGTCATTTCATCTTCCTATCTTTATTTAATTAAATAATCCATATTATTTGATTAAATCTCCAAAGTTCATCTAATTAAATTAAATAAATAAAACATTTATCTAATTTAATTGAACATCACCCCCTTTGGTTAAATAAATCAAAATATTTATTTAACTAGGTCTTAATCATTTTCATCTCTTTTTGATTTATTTCAACCCACAAATCTAAATCAAATGGTCAAATAAGCTAATCTCCTTTAAATTAATCAAATCCTGATTAATCTTAATCTTAATCCATCAAATCCTCTAGATTTTGGAACTTGCACATGAAAATCAAATTATTTTTTTTATAAATCATCTATTTTCATTCAAAAAGGTATCAAGGATGGAATATTCTTCAAATTTGAAATCTCTCCCCAAAAGGACTTGTCCCTTCCAACAAAGCATTTAAAATCTCTTACATGTCCTTTTCTTGAGCCATGTGCATTTGCTTCACCTTTCACCTCATCCTTCAAGCCATATTTTGAATTTGAATCTCCCCCCTCTTTGCACAATCTTCAAAACTTGCACATCCTCCATCCATTTACATGTTGACAAGTGGCACCTTGCTATTTGTTGATTCTTAGTCCCATATTGATCCATTTTGGGAATTCTTTCATCTTAGCATTCTATAAATAAGAGGCTAATCTCCTCATTTGATCATCCACAATTTGATTAAACTTACTATACTCAAATTTAGAGCAATCTTCATCCATCTTATTAAGTTCAATAGCTAGGTTATGCAGATTTTATCTTGGGAGCATTCATCAATCTTCATCAAAGTGGATCATCATTTATCAACATTCATCAAGCTTGCATCATTGGAGTTGGGAAAGGGCCAATTTTCACATCAAATTGGCACCAATTCCCCCATGGGATCAAGAGTTTGCATTGCTTTCAATAGGATTTGATTTACTTTCTTGTTCTTTCATTATTTTCTTCTTTTCATTCCTATTTTGAGTTTTTCTAATGGATTTCATGGGGAATCCTTGTTCTTACTTGCATTTGATGTCCTAATGTATTCATTTGTTGTGTTTTGCAGGTATTTGGATTATGGTTCTTTAGGTTTAATCTGACCTTGTACTCCTCTAGCCTATCAAAGATGGCACTTAGGGTTGCTATGTGATCTTTTCTCTTTTTAGACTTGGCTAGAATATCATCGACATAATGTTCGACTGTCTTATGAATCATGTCATGGAATATCAATTTCATGGCCCTTTGATATGTTGTTCTTCCATTCTTTAAGCCGAATGGCATCATGTTCCAACAGTAAGTCCCCCATGGACAAGTGAAAGTTGTTTTATGTTGGTCCTCTTTAGCTATCATGATTTGATTGTACCCTAAGAATCCATCCATTAGTGACAACATTTCATGTCTAGCTATCATATCAATGATCATATCAATGTTAAGAAGTGGGAAGTCATCTTTTGGACATGCCTTATTCAAGTCTTTGAAGTCTATGCAGATTCTAATGTTCCCATCGGGTTTTGAAATAGGTACCAAGTTTGAAACCCATTCTGGATAATCTATCGGTCAGATGAATCCTGCATCTAATAGATTTTTAAGCTCCATTTTGAATAATAAGGCAGTTTGAGGGTCCATTTTTTGAAGCTTTTGTTTAATAGGCTTTTCTTCTAGATATATTGCTAAGTGGTGAACCACAATGTCTAGATTGAGTCTTGGCATGTCAGCATAAATCCATGTGATGTTTATTTGTCTTTCTCTTAGGAAGGCTGCTAAGAGCTCTTTCTCTTTTGATAGTAGTGATTTTGCATAGAATGTGATGTGCACGGTTGCCTCTATTCCTAGGTTGACTAGATTGCATTTTTCTGCCAAGACTGCTAATTTTTCTTGATGAAGAGCTCTTAAAGGAAGATTGAATCCCCCATCCTTGGGCACCTCAGAGAGGTTTTCACTGTTGGATGTGTCCTTTCTTTTTACTTTTTTCTGGTCAGAGAGTGTCATACTGTGGTTTTCACTCAAGGACTTGGATATTATTCTTAATTTTTCACTTTTACAACTAAGGGATTCAATCATTTCCCCATAATAGGCATGTGTATCTAGCTCAATTATGAATCCTACTTTGTGATCCCCATCTGGAACATTATCCTGTAGTCCCATGAATTCTGAGAGCACCTCATCATTTTTTAATGTATCAAGAATTGGTGGTCCTCGTTGGTTGTAGTCGATGAGTTGGGGATATACAAGGCAGATCTCATGATTTTGGTGGTATGTTTCAAAAGATAGGGTTCTAATCATGCAAAGAGTGGTATCCTCAAATAGCCTAGGTAAGTTAGTTGTGGTATCCTCGTCATCACTACTACTACAGACATCGGTTATATCAAATGTAAAGTTATCTATGACTCTACCTGTAGACACTGGTAAGCATAGTTCTACTGGGGTTGGCTAAGGAGGATTATTAACCATTCTAATTGGTGGACTTTGGCCACGTATGGTTATACTCAGAGGGGTACATCCAAGGCCAAGATTTGTTATCGGTTGCATCTTTGGCATGATAGGTATTATAAGCCCATTGTCATTTTGTCCAAGTCTTTGATTTCTGTCATAGCCCATTGCGAGCATCATTTGCAAACCCTTGTTTCTATCATCCATGGGTAAGTCAGCTACTGGTATTTCATCTTGATATAGCATATGAGATGGATCTACCTGAATAATTTCCTGTCCAAGATCTCCCCATCTTGTAAAGGTGGGATATTCCACAAGAGATGTTTGGGATGTGGAGGCTTCATTTATTTGTGGACGTCCCCATGATCTAGGAGATTGTGGTAACTCTCCTACCAAAAAAGCATTATTAGGGAGCTTATAGTTTCCACAACCATTGTCTTGGATGATGACCTTAATGTCAGAGATGGTAGGAATGGTGGGAGTGGTGGGTGTCTCTATCGTAGAAGTGGATGCGAGAGTGGTGGGATCGATGTATGGTGTAAATGGACCCTCATCATTTTTTGGAGCTTGGGGGATTTTATAGTACTTTGCTTCAAGGATTTTGCAATAGGAGAAGGGTTTAGAATCTCCATGTATAGTAACTTATTGTCCCTCATGTGTAAATTTCACACATTGGTGGAAAGTTGACACTACTACTTTCATCACATGAATCCATGGGCATCTTAGGAGGATGTTATATAGAAAGTTGAGGTCCAAGGCCTGAAAAGTGGTTTCCATGATGGCAGGCCCTACTTGAATAGGGAGTTTGATCATGCCTTGAGACAATCTTTCTTGATCATCATATGCTCTTATTGTGATACCCTTTCCTTTGTCAATAGAATCTTCTGATATTTTCAATTGCCTGATGAGGCTGAGAGAACATATATTTTAGCCTATACCTCCATCCACCAAGAACCTTTTGACTTTTCTCTTATGTACTATGGCTTCCAAGTGAAGTGCACATTTGTGAGATGGTTGAGCAGGGAAATCCTAGTTAAAGAATGTGAGGAGATTTGGTGTAATGATATTTCTAACCATAGCTTGGAATTGCTCTGCATCAAGGTCTACGGGGACTATGGATGAAGCCAACTCTTCTTCAAGGATTTTCCTATGGGAAGATGAGATTTTTAGCAACTCCATGATGGAGATTTGCACTGGCATTCTTTTGAGCTGATCTAGGACATTGTAGCCATTAGGGACAAATTTAGATGTAGGGGCTCTATTTGGCTAGGATGATCTTGCGATGGTAACTTTTCCTCTTGTGGTGACTCCACAATCTTTGGCATAGGCACCCTTGATGGTGATGACCATGTAGTTTTCATCTAGGGAGGTGACGACTGTTTTATACACATGATTTATGTTTGAGTGGGTTCCTTTCCTCTTATCTTTGTTATTGTTATTCCCTTTATTTCCATGATTAGGCATCAAATTCATGTATATCTTAATATCGTGGTTTCCTGTTGGTTGTTCCACATTTATAATTATTTTATCGATGAGATCTTGAATTATGTTTTTTAATCTCATGCAATTGTTCGTGGTATGGAATTTGATTTTATGGAATTCACAGAGTTGATTCTCATTATACCAAGGGGGTTTCACATCTGGTTCTTGGTAATTCTCAAAGGTAGGAGCCTTGATGAGTTTTTCGTCTATCAACTTCTTCATTATGTCTTCAAGTGGTTCCCCCAAAGTGGTGTATTTTCGCTTGGGATAACTCTTGTTGCATTGGGGTGGTCCTCTTTGATCATTGAGATTATTGATTATCAAATTGTTGTTTGGTTGTCGTATTGCATGATGATTGTTTTGGTGTTGGATTTGGATTTGTGGTGCAGGTGTATTTTGGAAAGGGGCACTAATGACCACCTTGGCATCAACAACACCATCATTAGTAACATTTTCTTTCCTTGCCCACGTGTGATATTTATCATTGTAATTGGAGGGTGGGCGACTATTTTGTTGTTTGGGGTATGAAATTGATTTTTGCAGGTTGGGTCATAAGGGCTCATTTAATGCTAAGTGCCTTGGAGATCAATTGATCATATGTGGTGATGCCTTGAACCTTGAGATGAAATTCCAGGAGGCCATCAAGGTTGGATATCATGGTGCAAACTTGTTATTCTTCAAGCATGGTCCACTTGCTCTAACTAGCGTTGGATCGCCATCATTGTAGAAATGAAGTGAATGATTCACCCCTACCTTGTTTTAGAGCTGAGAGTTCTTCTAGAATAACATCCATTGCAATGTTGCATGCATAATTTTTTATGAATGCATCTATAATTTATTGGAATGTCCTAATGCCTAAAGGTAGGTGAGAGAACCATTCCATACTGTGGCCCACCAAACTCCTAGGAAATAGCCGCATCAGATAGGTATTGTCACATGTGACTTCCATGCAATGAACCTGGAATTCCCTGATGTGATCTTCAGGGTTTCCCATCCCATGATATTTGTCAAACTTGGGGATCTCAAATCCCTTGGGGAATGGTTTCATCACTAGGCTCCTATCAAATGGATAGGGACACAAGTTGCTTGGTGTTTTTGTTGTTCACCCTGATTGAAGATCAAGCACTTGTTGTGAGAGCAACCTAATTTGTGTCGTTACATCATTTTGTGGATTAGGGGGTGGGATGAAGGTGTTTTGGGGTGTCTCGATTGTGGGTTGGATGGGTGGGTTGTTTGATGTATTGTTCAATGGTATATGCATGTTCTGCCGAGCTAGGTAGGCTTCAACCTATTGTTGTATGAACAACGCTTGTTGTTTATCTTGTTTTTGTTGCACTAAGATTTGTGCTTGTTTTTGTTCCAACAAAGCTTGTTGTTATGCTTTTTTTGTTCCAACAATGCTTGTTGTTGGGCTTCCAATTGGGCTGCTTCTTGTTGCTCTTGATATTTCTTTATTGCTTGCTGATATGCTTGCATTTGTGCTACTTTTTTTTGTGCAAGAAGTTGTGTCTGTGCTTGTGCATACTGTGCTTAATATTGGGCATTTTCCTGAGCTTGAGTTTGTGCTTGCGCTACTTATGCTTGGGCTTGTGCTTGTGCCACTTGTTGTTTTAATAGAATTTGTGCTTGAGCATCATTTTGTGCGTGTAATGTGACTTGGGATGCTTGAGTGGCTTGCATAGCTTGAGTGGCTTGTTGTTGTTGTTGCAATAAAGCTTGGGCTTGTGCGGCTTGTTTCGCTTGTAATGCAGCTTGGGCTGCTTGGGAAGCTTGAGCAGCTAGTTGTGTGGCTTTTTATTTTTTCACTTGTTGGAGTTCCCTTTGAAAATCAGCTTGCAATGTCGCGTTGTATTCGCTTGATGTGGTGGAATTTGGTGGTGGTGGGGGTGGTGGTGGATTCAAAATGGTGTTTGTGAAGGTGGTTATGTCATGTTAGTGATTTGAGTGGTGGATGGTGTTTTCATGTTCGTGGTTGGTCCTTGAGAAACCATGCTTTGAGATGTTAGGGGGGTGGTTGATTATGTTGCATTTGCTTGCATTGTTGTCATATGTTGTTGTGATATTGATGACAAGTTTTGTGTGATGTTTTGATTGATGTTTGGGATGTTGTTTTGATTGATACTTGGTAAAGGTGGGAGCCCCAAACCAAGGAGTTGTGTGGATGATGATGGAAATGTGAGGGGTGTGAGTTCTTGAGAAAATGTTGTGGTGTCAAAAATGCCCCTTGGTCCAAACATGTCTCCCTCTTCTTGTGGATTTATGAGGAGAGAATTTTGAGGTGTTGCACAGAAGGTTGATGATGATGGGTCATGATGGAAAGTGAGAGGAACATACTTGTGTAATGGATTTTTGGGTATGTTTTGTTCCAATATGGTATTTGCATCCAATTCTCGATTATTAACAAGGGGGTGTGTTTGAATAGCATTAAGAAATGCATTTCCCTTATTAACATTGGGTTGGGTTGGAGCAAAAGATGTTGTGATTTGCGGATTGTTTTGGGTGATGTTTTGGGATGGAGGTGTAGATGAGATGGGGATGGTGGATGATATTGGTGGTAAAGATGTCTCCACTATGGTACTCACGTCAAAATCTGAAGGTGATTTGGCCCCTTGTTTTGCTAGCTCAAGCATGTATAGCAAAGGGTTAAGCCTCATCATGATGTTGATGATTTTATGGTTTTCTGGATTTTGAAGCATTTCAGTTATTTCATCGTGAGACATCCCAAAGGTAAGGTCTTCTTCTTTATTTCCTTCTTGTAGGTTTTGTGATGATGATATTGTCAAAGGATTGCTTGATTCAACATGATTCATTTTTGTGTTTGTTTGGCTTAGATCACTTGAAGTGGGTGTTTCTTTGTTGGCTTCCATGCTCTTCTTGTATTGAGATCTAGTTTGAACCATAAAACAAGGATAAATTTTCAAGAATGGGAGATGAATCTCTTAATTCCTTGGATTGATCTTTACTTTATGCACAAAAGAGATTTTTTTTAAAATATCTTAAGGATCGAAAGGTGATATGATGATGAATGAGATGGATGATGTGGATGTTATGATGTTTTGATAAATCTTGATGGGAATGCTAGGATTTTGGGACTTTCGGATATGTTTCAGATTTTGGTTTGATTTTGAACAAATATACCTTAAGATGTTTGATGATTATCTAAAGGGTAGATTTTCTCAAGGGATGATAATTTGAATATGTGTAGGGAGAAGGATGCATCTACCCACACCTATTCAAAAAAGATGATAGTTTAACTAAGCATATGAAGAAGGATGCATCTACATATACCAAGCTAAACAAGAAGATTTTGATAACTTTGACTAAGAATATGAAAAAGGGTGCATTTACACATACCTAGCCAAAGATGATTTTGATAAAGTTTTCAATGATTTTATCTCAAGGATTTGATGATTTTTTATTTTTCCAAAAGGTGATGGTGAAATGATTTTATTTTTCATGTTTGAAGGATGGGTGAAAAATATTTTGATTTCCTTTTGATCCTAAAATGAACCTAAAAAAGACACTTTGTTTGCCTAGACCTAGGTATTAAAGAGCATACAATGCTTCTCTAGTGATTCAATTTATGCATACATTTTTGGATGTCCAACCAATGATTTTTGCTTTGGGATTTGGACTTTTTGAGAATCATGAGGCTTCAACACACATGAAAGTTCATTTTTCTTAGCTTTACCTAATGGATTTATTTTACCACAAACACTTTCTTTGATTAAGTTTTCCAAACTAGATGTCCAATTTCTTAATTTCCTCAAACCCCACAAAGTATGTTATGTGGAAATTTGATGAACTCAAGGCAAGGGTTTACCTATTGTTTACTTTAGTAGACAAATCAATATGTAATCCAATGTTTAGAAACCTCTAAAGATGTAAATCCCAAGGGAAAGCAATAACATATGGATTGAGTCAATTGTATTTGTCTCCAAAAGGGTTTGAAATTTGGATGATGATGTTAAGTGTTTGTTTTCAAGATGTTTTCAAACAAGCAAAGCATTTTGTAACCCAAGAATAAGTACAACCCTATGGATGTGTAAGACAATATTTGTTGGATTCCCACTTGGACAAGTCCAGCTACACTTATCTTTAGCAAATAGTTAGATGCTTGACCCCACTGGCTCCCCTCCATGGTTCATTAACATCAATTGGGGTAGGCAAGCATCAACACCCATGAAACTCCCATGGCATGATTTCCATTTCTACTAAAAGGCCATAAAAGTGGGGTGGATTCAAAATGGTCGTTCTTACACCAACAAATAGATTAAGGATTTTGGAAAAATCTAGAACATGGGTTTTAATAAGGACTTTCTGTTCGTGGAGATTTACCCATATGGTGAGAGTCCCCTTTCGAATCCATCTCATCAGAATCAACCACGTGATATTGGTGTTTACTCCAATACCCACATTTATATCCTGATTGAATCATTCCCTTGGGATAGTACTTTTTCCCCAAGGAAGGCCCTCTAGGATAAACAAAAGTGAGTAAAGACAATATCCGTAACTTGATCAATCTTTGTTGGCAACAAAGAGAGAGAGTGTTATCGATTGACTCATTCCCTTGGGTGAGTACTTTTTCCCCAAGGCAGGCCCTCTAGGATAAAGAAAAGCAAGTAAAGACAATATCCGTAACTCAATCAATCTTTGTTGGAAACAAAGAGAGAGAATGTATGCAATAATTCCCCACTCACACTCACAAAAGATTTTTTTGAATTCTTAAACCCAAAATGAAGTGTGGAGGTGATTGCTTTGTCTCAACCTAAAATCATGAAAAGGGCCTTTTGATTCTCAAGATCGCTACAAAGTGCTAGAGAAGCGCATGCATCCTTTTTCAATGAAGTTAGTTCAAGTAAGCCTTCACAAAACAAGATAGCACATGTTCATTTTAGATCCTCAAAGAAATTATGAATTCTTGTTAAAGCACCAAAAGACAAATGATAGACATTTTGTTCAATTGTTAAGCAAAGAAACAAACTCTAGTAAGTTATAGTCCTAATGTTCATTTTAAACCTTTACAAAAATTGGAAAGATTCTTTTTAAACCCAAATGAAATTAGTGTTCTAAGCAACAAGAGATAACAATTCCTTAAAAAAGTGTTAAACAAACACTAAAGTGTTTAAAAACACTTTGATCTTGTGAAATATCATCCTCATGCTTCTCCTTCTGTTGTTTTCAATTGATCCAACCTACAAGAGAGAAAAACATAGTCAGATTCTGCAAAATACCAAGATTAAAAAGCTAAAAATAGAAGATAAACTCATTAATGATCAAAAGCATGTGCTAAAATTAAATTTCCACTTTTTACTCCCTACCAGGGGCGCTACCCGTGATTGCATCAAAGTTTGATTTCTCAGCGGTTCTATATAGCGCCACTTACCAGTCACCATCACTCTATGTAAGGGTAGTGAGCTCAACTACGTCACACTTTTTCTCAACATCATAGTTTAGTTTTTTTGAAAAGTCCAACAGGTCAAGTCGGCCAAGCAGCAGAGTTTGGAATTCAAATTTTTGGGCGGGAAGACTCTAGTGTCGTAGTTTGAGTTTCCAGCGGTGCTATATGGTGACACTGAAGAGTCAGTGGTGCTAAAACAATGACGTTGAGCTCTCAATGTTGGAATTTTTCTATGTATAAGCAAAAACGTGGAATTTTGTGAGAAAAGTGATTGAAAATGAGATTTTGCTCTCCTTCTAGCACCAAATGTGGCAACCCCAATCCAAATACCTGCAAAACAATGAGAACAAACACATTAAGTTAGAGATTGCAACAAAGAACAAGGATTCCCCATGAAATCCATTCAACAAGACTCAAATTAGTAAAAAACAATGAAAAACACAATGAAATAACAAAATGAAGATTGAATCCTAATTAAGCAAGCAAACTATTGTTCCCATGGGGGAATTGGTGCCAATTTGATGTGAAAATTGGTCCTTTCCCAATTCCTATGATGCAAGATTGATATGTTGAAGATATGTTGATGAGTGATCCACTTTGTTGATGAAGGATGAATGCTTCCAAGCTAAAAACCTGCATAACCTAGCTATGATTCAATGATATTTGATGGAAATGGCTAAATATTTTAGCATAATAACTTTGCATAATTTGTGGATGATCAAATGAGGATATGATCTCTTTATTTATAGAATGCCAAGATGGATGAATGTCCAAATTTGAGCAATGTGGGGACTAACATTCATCCAATGGCAAGATGCCACTTGTCAATCGCTATGAGAAGGTGGATGAAGGATGTGCAAGTTTTGAGATTGTATCAATAAATACATATTTTTGAATTTCAAAATTTGTTGAAATGACTTGCACAAGAGGAAGGAAAAATGCAATAAATGCCACTTGGCTCAAAGGAAAGAGCATGTAAGAGATAAGGTTATTGCCTTGTTGGATGTACACATCACTTGGAATTTTTGAATTCAATCTTGGAAAATATTCAAAAGATGCCTTGTGAGGAAAATAGAGATTTAATAAATGAATTAAATCTATTTTCATGTGAAACTTAAAATCTACTTAGGATGGGACGACGAAATTAAATTAATCATGGGTTAATTAATTTAATGAGAGATTAGATGATGTGACCTATTTGACTCAAATTTATGGATTTATTTAAATCAAATAAGAGAGGAATATGATAAGAGAATAATTAAATAAGGATTTTCATTTATTTAGTTAAAAGAGATGGTGTTAGATTAAATCAAATAAGGTTTTAATTTATTTCATTTAATAGATAGATTTAGAGATTTAATTAAACAAAATTGACTATTTAATTAAATAGGGATAATTAGATCGGATTGATTGATTTAATTAACAAAAGAGAGTGACTTAATTAGATAAAATAATTTATTTAATTAAGGGAAGGAAATCGATGAATTTAATCAGATAGGGGAATTTGATTAAGTAATGGCTGGGCAAGATGATTCAGATGGTGGGTCCGGAAGTGCCAGTAATCAATGATAAATTGCGTAATGTCGGTCATTGCCGACCGTTTAACATCGCCAGCCATTATCAGATCGGACGATGGTTCCGCCATCGCGCAAAACCAGACCATATTGTTTTGCTCTTCTTTCAGTGCCAATTCTTCAGTTTTCGCGGGTGGGTGAATGGTTGAATATGTTAGAGTAAAGTAATTTAGGTTAGTACAAGCCTATGAGGACACATAAAGTGGAGTGCCATCAGAAGTTTATGCACCTTGGTCAATAATTTAATGTAGGCTTGCAATGTTAAGAGGACTATTTAGTTTGGTAGATCCCTGAATTTTGTAAAACTTACCAAGGATATGTTGTTACAATTAAGTTATGGAATAAAATTTGAAAAAAAATTATGTCTAATATCTAATTTTATATAATGAATGGTGTTGTATGACTTATGAATGTATGAGAATCTAAATTAGATCTAGTTTTTAGTTAAGTGAAGCAGTCTTCTAAGTTGGCCACTCAGGAATTGTTCATCACTTCATTTACATTTCATTTATTTATATGCTTTCATTGATTTTATTCATTGCAAGTAAATGGTTTATGGATAAGTTAGAAGTTGTGTTTGTTCATGAACAAAGATAGAAAATAATTCTCCAGAGATTAGGATTGATTTTCTTATCATTTTAAATAGTTTCAAATTGATTTTGCATTCACATATTTTTAGCAGACACCTACAACTTATGTTGTAGGTACCCATATCCACTAGATTCTATAACTGCTTTCACTATTTTTACAATTATGTTAATTCTAGCAAAAAGTATAATAGTTTGAATAAGTTAAAGTAAAGTAATTTAGGTCATTACAAGCCTATGAGGACACATATAGTGGAGTGAAATTAGAAGTTTATGCACCCTGGTCAATAATTTAATGTAGTCCTACAATGTTAAGAGGACTGTTTAGCTTGGTAGATCCTTGAACTATGTAAAATTTACCAACTCCATAATACGTTAGTTTTCCTCTACACCAACACCCCCATTGTTCCATTTCTACCAGCTTGAATGCCTGTTTCATCACAATTCCATATTATATCATGACCGTATGGGTTACTTTCATATGTTGTTGTCAATGTTCTATAAAATTTAGCTACTATTATGTATCTTAGGTTTACTACCCTATCCTTTTCAAGACCTTCGGCTGTACACAAGGTCAACTCTAGATGGCACCTCTTGAATCCAATCCACCATGATTTTCCAAGAAGCCCCTCCATGAAAGGGTTGGGTCTAGTCTTGCATATCTAAGCAACCTCTTGCTTGAGATTGATAATATCAAGCCTATGGCCAACATCTCCAATATATGTGCACCAATTTACAATCATACCCTCCTCCTCTATTTTCATGACTATTGGTGGACCCTTCTTTGAAGTAGTTTCCAAGCTTCCTAACCAATTGCTTAGCATAGTAGCTGGGATTTTCCATTTCTTCACAACATCTTTCATCAACATCCCATTTGTTTCAACATCCTATAGGGCCCTGTCCATGTCTCGTGATGACCATTCCCTTTCTTTTGATACTCTTTCCTACTTGATTACAGGTGCAACAATCTCCGAGATTGCATCAATAGGTTGAGGATTGTTGTTTGCTTCTACAACCAATTCATGCACATGGTGGACTATTACTGTCTCTTTCTGTGTACGTGAATTTTTCTTTGTGGTCTTGGTTTTTGGATTGGACCTCATATTACCTTTAGATTACACTTGCATATATTAAAAATGATGTTTGGAGTAGTTAAAAAAATAATAATTGAACACCATTGAAGTCATAGTGATGCATGAATGGTTTTCTTTTCTTTAATATGCATGTTGATAGTTTGCAATCCAATGCTTGGTATACATGAAGAGTTTGTAATGCAATCGTTGACAATTTATAATGTAATTTTTGACAATTTGTAATGCTATTGTCTTTAATCTACATGAACAATTTTTTTTACTAAATATATGCATGTTGACAGTTTTTTGATTTATTATTTGAATTGAAATGAATTAGAGCAGATTAGGTTTAACAATTGCATTCTATATATATTTCTAATTGGAAAAACTATATATATACATATATGTATATATATATGTACATATATGTGTGTGTGTGCATATATATTTGTACATATATAGTGCACAATTAGGTTAGTGAGACATGAAAAAACATTGGTTAACCATTTTCAAAATGAAAGAGAATGGTACAGGCGTAGTGAGGTAGAAAACCTCAACTGAAAGACAAAGGGATCTTTCTTAAGTGCAAAGTTGAACAATGAATCATGTAGAGCTGAACATAAATGCATTGACATCCATAAATAATATAAGTTGAAACCCTAGATATGGAGTTAAAGGGTAGCGGGTGACAAAAATTTACAGTGCATACATCATTCTCTATATTGAAACCCACATATAGAAAAAAAAAACCTACAAATTGAACTAAATTTCCTTGACATTCATAGACTGTATATGTTGAAACCCCATATATTGAGTTACAAGGTAGAGGGTGACAAAAATTTATAGTGCATATAGAAAAAAAAAAAAAAACCCTAAAACTGAACTAGAATGACTTGAAATTCATAAACAGTGTAAACTCAAACCCCATGTAATGAGTTACATGTTATTGTGACAAACATTGACAATTCATACAAACATATTTTCATCCCAATGCATAATGTATATAAATGATAAACTCAACTGGAAAAGAATGAGTTATGCATTTTTTAATAGAAATGCATTGACATTCATAAACAATATAAGTTGAAACCCCAAATATTGAGTTATAGGGTAGCTAGTGACAAACATTTATAGTGCATACAACTAATCTATATTTGCAGGCATATAGAATAAAAAAAACCCTAAAATTAAATTGAAATGACTTGAAATTCATAAATAATGTAAGGTGAAACACCTAGTATTGAGTTATATGTTATTGTGACAAACATTGTCAGTGCATACAAAAATAATTGAATTCCAAGGAAAAAAAGAATACAAATGAAAATCCCAATTGGAAAAGAATGAGTAATGCATTCTTTAACAAAAATGCATTGACATTCATAAATAGTAAAAGTTGAAACCCCATATACTGGGTTGCATGGTAGTGGGTGAGAAACATTTACAATCCATACAACTGCTCTCTATTCGTAGGCATATAGAATATAAAAACAAACCCTAAAATTGAATTGAAATGGCTTGACATTCATAAAAAGTGTAAGTTGAAACCCCATATATTGAGTTATAGGTTATTGTGACAAACATTAACATCACATACAACATATTTGGATTCTGAGGCATAAAGAACATAAATGAAAAACCCAATGTAAACAACATCATGTGAAACCCAAAATATTTATAGATTTGTGGAAAACATATTCATAGCATACAACATATTGGCATTTGTAGGCATAAAGAATTAGTAGCAATAGAATACCTGTAGCTTCTTAGGGTGTTGTTGTTGCTGCCTGTGCACTTTCTTCATCTTTCTCTAGGAAATTGTATAACTAAAAACTAAAAGTGTGATGTGTTGAATGGAAATTGGAAGAGATTGAGTAATGCATTTTTGAATTTGAAAATCTCCTTATATGTTTGTTGTTGGTTTGGTATGGAGTCTTTAATTCATGTCCTTTTTTTTCAAATTTGAAATCTTGATATGATGCCTTCAATTGAAGAGTTTGTATGAATTAATGGTGTGCAATTCTTGTTTGCTTGATAGGTGATTTTGGTGGATTTAACACCATTTTTTTGGTGGTTGGTAGTGGAAAAATAGAAGGCACCAATAGTAGTGAGCATGGATTTGACCGATGGGACACATGCAAATGATTGATTTTCATCTAAGTGTTGTGTTGGTGGGAAAGTGGGATGGGAGTTTGGTTGGTTGGATTTGCTAATGGGACAATCTTGGATCCTACTTGTTCTCATGGCATTGGATCTATGAAAATATTGGTTGTGATGTAATGTAAGTGGTGATATTAAAGGGGAGTGTGGGTTATACTAATTTTTTATTTTAGCTGCATGTTTTAATATTGCGGGCCATATGAAATCAATAGAGTACATAAGGTGGTGCTCTCATTTTTTCTTTGAATATTCTCCAACATGTAAGACTATGAATATCTATCTGTGTATGGGACAAATATTCACCGATTATAATACAATTTTGACAGTATAGTGATATGAGTACCCTTGTTGAATTTTTGGGTGGAAACTATTTTAAAATTGCATATTAAGGCACTATAGTGTGGGGCCCATGTGGGACTACTTATGTCCCAAATATACACTCTCACCCCACTTTGGGCTCTTCTTCCCTAACAACATGAAGATTGATGAAGATATTTTTGTAATTTTATTCTGAATTATTTTATTGGCCTTAATTGTTGTTTTTAAAAATCAACTTGTATGGACAACATAATTGGACCTTTTTTTTTTTTTTTGAATGTTTCTTTTCATTGTGTAGAGAATTGTTTGAAGATTAATGCCATATAATTTTTTTTTACAAGAAAATAACCAAAAAAAGTTACTAAAAAACAAAAAAAATTGATATTTCAAGTTTATGGACTATTTTTCTTAGAAATTAATTAAAAAATAACAAATATAATCCAATATTAACAAAAATTAATATATATTTGGAAACTAGACATTGTGTTCTCTAATGGATTTTAATTTCATAGATTGATTTAGAAAAAAAGTCCATCAACCATATTGCCCAAGTTGGACATTTCTCTTGAACCTGCCTTAGTTTTTTAGTTGTAGGTCAAAGGCTAAGGGTCCAGTTTCCAAATATTTCCCCAGCCTAAAACTAAGGTAGCATGTGGTTTTTGGATTCAAAATTTGAAAATCATGTGCACATTACAAAACACATACGCGTTATTTAAATAAAACGCATACACATTATATAGTGTGTACACGTTATCTATTTACCCATTGGTAAAAGGTAACACATATGACTTATATAATGTGTATGTGTTTTATAATATGTACGTGTTTCTTATTTAACCATTTTTTCCCTAATTTGGAAAAAAATGATAGAGCATGGTTTTTCTACAACATTCCCTTTTTGTAGTATGGTCTAAGAGCACCATTTTCTACATTTTTTATTTCATTATTGTCTTAGGCAATCTCTTACTAGGGAATATTTTACTCAAATTTTTGCGAGACAAGTGCAGGTTGAATTTTCTGAAGTGGAATCAAGTACAAGAACATTTTACAAGAAGATTTAGAGAGAGAAATTTTGGATGTATTCATGATGTTTTTGTACTTCAAAGTTTATAGAAGAAAGGATTTTCATACTATATAGTTTTATTTGAATATTTGAAGGAGGGAGCAATTGGAAAATAAGTTAAGAATCATTTTTTCTTATCAAAGAGGGTTTGGTAATCATGGGATCAAATCAAAGGAAAAAAAAATGTAGAAAGTCTTGATGACACCCGAAGAAATTGAAGCAAATAGAGAGATGGAGGAAAAAAGACAAAGGGATAGAAGAGAAAGGATTCACCAAATGAAAAAATTGGAAGCAGCTAGTTCCATGAATGTTGAAGAGGAAACCATGAAGGGTGAGATGAATGTAGATGATGCAAATGTGGAGATGGTGAATATGGAAGAAAATGCAATTATGGAGACAAACCTAGCTATTCCTTCAACTTCAACTTTGAATGATATGGAAATAGCACCTATGCTAACAACTTCAGGTTTGTCTTTAAATCCACCTCCCAATGATATGGAAAATGCACCTATTCAAACAATTTATTTAGGTATGTCTTGAAACCCAAGTCTTGATAATATTGATCTTAGTTATTTAGATGAAGCTAGATACACCATTGATGGTATCAATAATTCTAGTTTTGAAACAATGCAAAAACAAAATAATGATGAAATATCTTATATGAATGAAAATGAGAATGAAATCCCTCATATTGATGAAAATAAGAATGAAATCCCTTTTATGTTTGAAAATGAAAATGAAACCCCTTGTGTGAATGAAAATGAAACCCCTTGTATGAATCAAAATGAAAATGTTTTTTTAACAATTGAAAGAGTGCTAGATAACCTCCATGGTAAAGTTTCTTGGAGACAAATGAGAACTCATGGAAATAGAATATATAAAATGTTTTTTAGAGAAAGAAATTAGGATTTCAATCTCAACTCATGATACAATTGATGAAAATGTGGAAAATGAGAAAAGTGATGAAAAAATTAGGCATTTTTGTAAAACCAGAAAAGAAAGATGATTCAGAAGAATGAGTCATACCTAGTGTTGCCAATGATATTGATTCTATAGGAAAGAAAATCCAATCTAAAGATAAGAATGCAATTCATTGTGCAATAACAACTGTTCTACTTAATAAATCAACTTAAAATAAAAGAATGTTAAGTAATATTAGTAAATATATAAAATTAAATCCTAAAACTTTGATAATAGCTGCTAAAAGAAGAGAAATTATTGAAAAAGATCCAATTAATCAATGTTGGAGTTTTAGTGGTAGACTCCCAAGGTCAGACATGAAATTAACTAATGAAATACAATCTTTAATGAAAAAATATCAACATGATAATACAAGAGTATCACCTAATATTAGAGATTTTTTAAAATTAAGTGTGGCATCCAAAATTTGTGACCCTCATCCAATGCATCTCTTAGATATGACTCAAACTGAATTATATAAAAAAAAATTAGATGATTCAATCTTACCACTTAATATTAGCATAAGTCAAAGATCATTCAAAAAATGTAAACCTTGGTATGTTAGAATTAATAAACAATGAATTTCTTGTTGTTGTAATAATTGTGTACAATTTCGTTATTATTATGATATTTTTTGATATATGTTGTAATTTACATACCAACCAAATTATGCAAGACATTTGTGGTATTAATATGGAACCTGAAACAATCAAATATTTTATAGTAGGTTCATTTTGTGAACCCTCTAATGGAAACTTATTCTCTTTAAAAGCATGTATTTTTAGATAATGCAATAGATGTAACTTTTCATTGTTAGGAGAATGTATGCATGAAAGTAGTTTACATGAATTTGGACAACAATTAGTGGACATTAAAAAATTTAAAAATATTAAGTATTCTTTAAAAGATGGAAAATTCAGAAAACGTTGGGAGCTAATTGTAGAAAAATTTAGTGTGCATGCATTTATTAAAGAATTTAAAAATAAAATTGTACCTAAATATGTTAAAAACTCTCAATATGCTCATTGGCTTGATAATCAATTTCATACATGTAAAAATAAATTCCCAATTGGAACTATATTGTTAGTTGTGAAAGTAGCCATATTTTTTCATATTGTATATAGACATGCAAATGATAGTAGAGAAGATAATATAATTTTTTTGGGAGAGTACCATTTTTATGTAAGTGATAATTGATTACATTCATTTGAGTTTGTTCAATATTCTTTTGATTTATTTTATAAAAATTTAAACAAGATGGGAATTCAAATGAGAGAACATCTCATATGGTCAAATAATTGCATGGTTCAATTCAAGAATGCTATAATGTTTTATTGGTTATATAGGGTTCATAAGGAAAATAATATCCAACACATGTGGAGTTTTTTTTAAGTTGGAAATGGTAAAGGAGAACATGATGGAGAAGGTTTTGTGTGAAAAGAGCTCTTGCTAGAGAGTAACTAAAATTTGAGGATGCAACAAAATTCAGAGATGCACATGCAATTGTAGATTGGTGCAATACCAGAGTATCTACAAGAACAAGTGAGATCTCAATAATTCGACATTTCTTTTGGTTAGTTGAAGAAAATGATATTATTACTCATCCAAATTGTGAAACAATTAATGGATTTGCAAAATGGCATTCGTTTAAGATTTCGAATGCAAACACATGGACAATATAGATAGGGGAGCTTGCATGTTTTTTTAAATTTTGTATTACAGGTGATTGGGAGGCATGTGAAAATATAAAATGGGTCAAAGAATGGAAACAAAGATCCTTAACACCTACATTGACACATGTTCAACATGAAACAACAATTGAAGATAATAAAGTGTTCGCATTAGATGATTATGATCATGTTTTAGACCTTGTACAAGAAGGTACATTAAATTGAATTGAATTTTATATGTATGCATGTTTATATTTGAATTAAATATATGTCACTCTTTATTGATTTTTTTATTTTTTAGTAGGACATGTGTATGATGTTGTTGCACCTGAGGGGAACAAAGAGGAGACTAAATATTGGTTGGCTAGATATGTTGAGAGGAAACATAAGTTGGTACATCCTAGAGTGGACGATATCAACTTTGAGTATCCAACTAGTTATGTGGTTGTTGTTGGCATCTAGCTTCGAAAATATCTGATAAGAAAGACTGGCTTTCCTGCATTTGAATATTATGAAAGACACAAGAAGATTATACATTACTCACATTTGATTTTGGAAACCAAAATAAAACTAGTTAGATATCAAGGGAGGCCTACTAATAAATTGTTATGGATGCTTTCAATGGATGATCATGAGACAATAATAGATGCATTACAAAAAAGAGAGGATGTAGATGGTACAATAAAGTAAATAAATATAGGTAAGTATATAGTTGTATATATATTTAATTGATAGTCTATATATAGTTAAAAATCTATCACATATACATGTCTATATATATATATGTCTTTAGTCATTTCCTAATCATAGTTTTATATCATTTTTTGTTTTAGGTCTTGCAAAACTACATGCACTATAAAAAAAATGAAGACATGCATATATATTACAATGGAATTTAAATCTAGAGACATGTAACTATATATAGTTCTAAATACATTTAATTGATAGTATAAATAACAAAACTAAATAATATATTTTCATTTTATATATTTTTTTAATTGATTCCATATCCCCTTAAGCCATTCTCTTAGGACCCCTCAATAAATCCTTTTATCTACCCTTAATCCATCCTCTTGCATCCCCTTAAGTAACTCTATTAATTCCCCTTAAGCCATCCTTTTAAGACCCTTTAAGCCACATCCTCTTATGTACCCTTAATCCATCATCTTGCATCCCCTTCATTCACTCTCTTAAATCCCATTAAGTCATCCTCTTAGTACACCTTAAGTCATATCCTCATATATCTACCCTTAATCCATCCTCTTGCATCCCCTTAATTTTCTCTATTAATTCCCCTTAAATCATCCACTTAGGACCCCTTAAGCCATATCCTCTTATCTACCCTTAATCCATCATCTTTAATCCCCTTAAGTCACTCCCTTAACTCTCCTTAAGTCATTCTATTAGTATTTCATAATCCAAATCCTCATATATCTACCCTTAATCCATCCTCTTGCATCCCCTTAAGTCACTCTCTCAACTCCCCTTAATCCATCCTCTTAGGACCCCTTAATATGTATCCTCGTATCTACCCTTAATCTATCCTCTTGCATCCCCTTAAGTCACTCTCTTAACTCCCCTTAAGCCATCCTCGTACAACCCCTTAAGCCATATCCTCACATCTACCCTTAATCCATCCTCTCGCATCCCCTTAAGTCACTCTCTTAACTATGCTTAAGCCATCCTCTTGGGAACCCTTAAGCCATATCCTCTTATATACCCTTAAACCATCCTTTTTCATCCCTTTAGTTCACTCTCTTAACTCCCCTTTATCCATCCTCGTAGGATCCCTTAAGCCATATCCTCTAATATCCCCTTAATCCATCCTCTTATATCCCCTAGGCTTTAGGTCCTAGGGTTATGGTCTGGGATTCATATCTGACTTTGGGTCCTAGGTTGGGAGTTTATGATTTTAGGGTTCATGAGATTCTTAGAATAAAAATATGAATTGAGGGTTTTGGGTTCATCTCCTAGGATTTGGGTCCCTAGGGTTGGGGTTAAGTTCATAGGATTTCATGAGATGCTTAGAATAAATCTATGCCGATTAGGTTCATCTCCCTGATTTCTAGGTCCTAGGGTTAGCATTAGGATATTCATATCCTAGGGTTCATGGTGTGGAAATAACAAATCCCATATGAGTTCAAGGATTTGAGGTTCATCTCATGGGCTTTAGGTCCCACTATAGCTTGGGTTTGCCGTTTCTAGGAGTTCATGACCATGATTAGAACCATAAATCTATATGGGTGAAGGGTTTGATTCATCTCTAGCTTTGGTTTCTAGGTTAATATTTTGGATTTATAGTTTAATGATACTGATTAGAATAATAGAATTTATATACGTTGATATTTTAGGATTCATCTCTAGGCTTTAGGTCTATGGTTGAGGTTTGAAGTTTATAAAGTTAATGAGATTCTTATAATAACAAATCTATGCATGTTAACTGGTTTTGGGATTCATCTCAGAGACTTTATTCCCCACTATGGTTGGGTTCAAGATTTGTAGGGTCCAGGTGTAGAATAAATGCCATGGCGTTTGCAGGTTTGAGTTCATCTCTAAAATTGGATTCTTATGGTTTTGAGTTTTAGGGTTTTATAGGGTTCAAGAGATGCTTATAACCTTATAATAACAAATCAATATAGGTTGGGATTTAGATCCTATGGTTAAGGGTTCAAGATTTCTAGGGTTCATTAGATTCTTAGAATAACAAATCTAATATGGGTTAAGGATTTAGATCCTATGGTTAAGGGTTCAAGATTTCTAGGGTTCATGAGATTCTTAGAATAAAAAATCTATATGGGTTAATGGTTTAGGGTTCATTTTGTAGACTTTAGGTCCTATGGTTTATATTTTATGGTTTCTAGGGTTCATGAGATGCTTAGAATAACAAATCTATATGGGTTAAGGGTTTATGGTTCATCTACTAGGCTTTAGGTCCTAAGGTTAAGGGTTTAGGATTTATAGGGTTCATGAGATGCTTAGAATAATAAATATATTGGTTAAGGGTTTATTATTTCTAGGGTTCATGCGATGCTTAGAATAAAAAATCTATATGGGTTAAGTGTTAAGGGTTCATATCCTAGGATTTAGGTCTTAGGGTTAAGGTTTAAGGGTTTATAGGTTTCACAAGATGCTTAGAATAAAAAATATATTTTGGGTTAAGGGTTTAGGGTTCATATCCTAGGATTTAGGTCCTAGGGTTAAGGGTTTAGGATTTAAATGGTTTATGATATGATTAGAATAAAAAATATATATGGGTGAAGGGTTTAGGGACCATCTCCTAAGATTTAGTTCCTAGGGTTAACAGTTTAGGATTTCTAAGGTTCATGATATGCTTAAAATAACAAATATATATGGGTTAAGAGTTTAGGATTCATCTCCTAGGCTTTAGGTCCTATGGTTTATGGTTTAGGGTTTATAGGGTTCACAAGATGTTTAGAACCTTAAAATAACAAATCTAATATGGGTTAAGGGTTTAGGTCCTATGGTTAAGGGTTTAGTATTTCTATTCACAAGATGCTTAGAATAATAAATATATATGGGTTAATGGTTTAGGGTTCATCTCACAGGATTTAGGTCCTATGGTTTAAGTTTTAGGGTTTTTGTGGTTCATGATATGCTTAGAATAACAAATATATATGGGTTAAGGGTTTAGGGTTTGTCTCCTAGGCTTTAAGTCCTATGGTTAAGGGTTCAAGATTTATAGGGTTCATGAGATACTTAGAATAACAAATCTATATGGGTTGAGGGTTTAGGATTCATCTCTAGGATTTAGGTCCTAGGGTTAAGGTTTTAGGATTTTTAGGGTTCATGAGATGCTTAGAATAACAAATCTATATGGGTTAAGAGTTAGGGGTTCATATCTTAGGCTTTATGTCCTAGGGTTAAGGGATATGAGTTTATGGTTCATCTACTAGGATTTAGGTCCTAGGATTAAGGGTGTAGGATCTTCATATCCTAGGGTTCATTAGATGCTTAAAATAGCAAATCTATATGGTTTAAGGGTTTAGTGTTCATATCCTAGGCTTTAGGTACTAGGGTTAATGATTTAGTATCTTCATATCCTAGGGTTCATCATATGCTTAGAAGAACAAATCTATATGGGTTAAGGATTTAGGTTTCATCTCCTAGGCTTTAGTTCCTAGGGTTAACAATTTAGGATCTTCATATCCTAGGGTTCATGAGATGCTTAGAATAATAAATATATATGGGTTAAAGGTTTAGGGTTCATCTCCTATGATTTATGTCCTAGGGTTAACAATTTAGGATATTCATATCCCAGGGTTCATGATATTCTTAGAATAACAAATTTATATGGGTTAAGGATTTAGGGTTCATCTCCTAGGCTTTAGGTCCTAGGGTTAATGATTTAGGATCTTCATATCCTAGGGTTCATGAGATTCTTAGAGAACAAAATCTATATGGGTTAAGGGTTTAGAGTTAATCTCCTAGGATTTAGGTCCTAGGGTTAAGGGTTTAGGATTCATATCTTAGGGAACTTCATGAGATGCTTAGAATAATGAATCTATATATGGGTTAAGGATTTAGG